>SJXQ01007073.1:15673-49529 GCA_006408695.1 Aepyceros melampus
CCCCCCCCCCCCCCCGGAGAAGGAAAGGGCAACATACGCCAGTATTCCTGTCAGGGAAATCCCATGGACAGAGGATCTTGGCAAGCTACAGTCCCTGGCTGTTACAAAAGAGTTGAACACAGCTTAGTGGCTAAACAATAAAAACAACACAATGAGAAGTCACAGCTCATTCTGGAGGTGTTTAATAATAGTAAGTGATGATAATAACAACAACAGTGCTTCTACTATACTACTACTACTAATAAATTACCATCATTCCACAGGGGATGAAAAAATCCAAAGATTGACATTAGGTTTATAGAATTTACTATGACAATTGTTAAATGTAAAGTTTATGTGATACTTTCAGTTGAGTGCATAATTATTATAATTAATACATTATCGAATTTAAGAAGTTTTAATAATTATTGATGAAGTTAAATGTATAGTTTTCTCTTCTGGCCTTGTTAGTATTAATGGTTCAGTATCTATAATTGCCATTAATTGAATCAAATACCATGAAATATTTAATCATAATCATTACTATCATGTTTATCTTACAAACACCCTAGATCTGAGCTCTAGGACTGAGAATTCACTTTTTTTAATTTATTTATTTTTAATTGGAGGATAATTGCCTTACAATATTGCATTGGTTTCTGCCATATATCAACATGAATCAGCCATAGGTATACATTTGTCCCCTCCCTCTTGAACCTTCCTCTCCCTTCTCACCTTATCCTACCCCTCTTGGATCCCACTTGGATCCCACCCTGGTTTTCATAGAACACCAGATTTGAGCTCCCTGAATTATACAGCAAATTTCCACTGAATATCTAATTTTACTAATTTAGGTGGTAATGTATATATATTAATGCTATTCCCACAATTCATCCCCTCTCCCTTCCACAATATCTATGAATTCTTCAACCTACTTGTCATTCCCACCAAAAAGGGGAAATATCACCGAAAATATTGAACTCCAGTTCTCTTGAATGAAGGAAATTTGGACAAGGGGATAGGAAAGGAAAAACAATGGTAACGGAAAATGAGAAAGTGTGATGAAGGGGGCTAACCTCTGTATATACTCATCCCTTCTGACATGGCCACTGAAAGTAACAAAGGCAAGTTTACCTTAGTGAGAATATGACTTCATGGGTGACAAGTAGATCCACTTCCCCAATGGTTTCATTAAAATAAAAGACAAGACCCAGACACATTTACCTGTAGTATAAATCTTTTGAAAAAATCACAAAACCTTTAATTCTATAAAGAAACACAACAACTTAAGATATAATATAAATTATTTAATCTTCTCTCCCATGTAAGAGAGAAAAAATATAAATAGAGGCAAAATGTAAATAATTATCATAAATTAAGACATCTTAATGTCAAAAAGCTGGAAGAAGCACAAGCTGGAATCAAGATTGCCGGGAGAAATATCAATAACCTCAGATATACAGATAATACTACCCTTATGGCAGAAAGTGAAGAGGAACTAAAAAGCCTCTTGATGAAAGTAAAAGAGGAGAGTGAAAAAGTTGGTTTAAAGCTCAACATTCAGGAAATGAAAATCATGGCATCTGGTCCCATCCCTTCACGGGAAATAGATGGGGAAACAGTGGAAACAGTGTCAGACTTTTTTGGGGGGGGAGCTCCAAAATCACTGCAGATGGTGATTTCAGCCATGAAATTAAAAGACTCTTACTCCTTGGAAGGAAAGTTATGACCAACCTAGATAGCACATTGAAAAGCAGAAACATGACTTTGCCAACAAAAGTCAGTCTAGTCAAGGCTATGGTTTTTCCTGTGGTCATGTATGGATGTGAGAGTTGGACTGTGAAGAAAGTTGAGCACTGAAGAATTGATACTTTTGAACTGTGGTGTTGAAGAAGACTCTTGAGAGTCCCTTGGACTGCAAGGAGATCCAACCAGTCCATTCTAAAGGAGATCGGCCCTGGGTGTTCTTTGGAAGGAATGATGCTAAAGCTGAAACTCCAGTACTTTGGCCACCTCATGTGAAGAGTTGACTCATTGGAAAAGACTCTGATGCTGGGAGGGATTGGGGCAGGAGGAAAAGGGGATGACAGAGGATGAAATGGCTGGATGGCATCACTGACTCGATGGACGTGAGTTTGAGTGAATTCCAGGAGATGATGATGGACAGGGAGGCCTGGCGTGCTGCAGTTCATGGAGTTACAAAGAATTGGACATAACTGAGCGACTGAACTGAACTGAACTGAACTGAATGTCAAAAGATTGCATCCCAGCACTGCATTTCAGACTTTTGTTGACTATCATAGCTACTCCATTTCTTCTATGGAATTCTTGCCCACAGTAGTAGATATAATGGTCATCTGAGTTAAATTCACCCATTCCAGTCTATTTTAGTTCACTGATTCCTAAAATGTCAATGTTCACCCTTGCCATCTCCTGTTGACCACTTCCAATTTGCTTTGATTCTTGGACCTAACATTCTAGGTTCCTATGCAATATTGCTCTTTTTAGCATCGGATTTTACTTCCATCACCAGTCACATCCACAACTGGGGTGTTGTTTTTGCTTTGGCTCCCTCTCTTCATTCTTTCTGGAGTTATTTCTCTACTGATCTCCAGTATTGTATTGGGTACCTACCAACTGGGGAGTTCATCTTTCACTGTCCTATCCTCTTCCCTTTTCATACTGTTCATAGAGTTCTCAAGGCAAGAATACTGAAGCAGTTTTCCGTTTCCTTCTCCAGTGGACCACATTTTGTCAGAAATTTTCACCATGACCCATCCATCTTGGGTGACTCTAAATGGCATGGCTCACAGTTTCACTGAGTTAGACAAGGCTATGGTCCATGTGATCAGAGTGGTTAGTTTTCTGTGATTGTGATTTTCAGTCTGTCTGCCCTCTGATGGAGAAGGATAAGAAGCCTGTGGAAGCTTCCTGATGGGAGAGACTGACTGAGGAGGAAACTGAGTTTTCTTCTGATGGGCGGGCTCATGCTCAGTAAATCTTTAAACCTCCTTCAAAAGGTCCCATGTACCTGTTGCTGCACTCAGTGCCCCCAGCCAGGCTTCAACAGTACGTGAACCATGAACTCCAGATGTTCAAGCTGGATTTAGAAAAGTCAGAGGAACCAGAGATCAAATTACCAACATACGCTGGATCATTGAAAAGGCAAGAGAGTTCTAGAAAAATATCTATTTCTGCTTTATTGACTATGCCAAATCCTTTGACTGTGTGAATCACAATAAACTGTGGAAAATTCTGTAAGAGATGGGAATACCAGACCACCTGACCTGCCTCCTGAGAACTCTATATGCAGGTCAAGAAGCAGCAGTTAGAACTGGACATGGAAAAACAGACTGGTTCCGAATCGGGAAAGGAGTCTGTCACCCTGCTTATTTAATTTATATGCAGAGTACATCTGAGAAATGCTGGACTGGATGAAGCTTAAGCTGGAATCAAGATTGCTGAGAGAAATACCAATAACCTCAGATACGCAGATGACACCACCCTTATGGCAGAAAGCAAAAAACTAAAGAGCCTCTTGATGAAAGTGAAAGAAGAGAGTGAAAAAGTTGGCTTAAAATTCAACATTCAGAAAACTAAGATCATGGCATCTGGACGCATTACTTCATGGCAAATAGATGGGGAAACAATGAAAACAGTGATAGACATTATTTTGGGGGGCTCTAAAATAACTGCATATGGTGACTGCAGCCATGAAATTAATAGATGCTTGCTTCTTGGAAGAGAAGTTATGAGCAACCTAGACAGCATATTCAAAAGCAGACACATTACTTTGCCAACAAAGTTCCATCTCAAAGTCAAAGCTATAGTTTTTCCAGTGGTCATGTGTTACTCTAAAAGTCCAAGAGATGCGAATGAAAACAAAACACAAAATCTGGTGCAATGGGTCAGGGGAGGGACCTGCAGCCTCTATTGGACTGAGGTGCAGAGTTCAAACTAGTCCAGCTTTTATTCCTAATTGCAGACTACAAAAGTTCCTTTGATCTGTCTTTCCCAAGACACTTTATTGACATATTCCTGATCTTGCTTTTACCCTGCGCCATTCCCTTCTGGGACTCTTTCCGGAATAATCAGCAAGTGCATAGACATGTTCATACCTGACGGTGACCTGGTGTTCCAAGATCCAAGTTTTAATAATCCCAATCATACTCCCTTCTGGATCTGGCCTTGGGGTCTGTAACAAGGCTATTATTCTAAGAAAAACATGAAGAATAACCATAACACAGTTTCTTAACATATGCTGTTTTTCCAAGTGCTATTTCTGTGAAATTTCTCAAGGCTGTGAAAGCACATTATTCGGAATTCCCTCTACAGTCATGTATGGATGTGAGAGTTGGACTACAAAGAAACCTGAGCATTGAAGAATTGATGCTTTTGAACCGTAGTGTTAGAGAAGATTCTTGAGAGTCCCTTGGACAGCAAGGAGATCCAACCAGTTCATCCTAAAGAAAATCAGTCCTGAATATTCATTGGAAGGACTGATGCTGAAGCTGAAACTCCAGTACTTTGGCCACCTGATGTGGAGAGCTGACTCATTTGAAAAACCCTGATAATGGGAAAGATTGAAGTCAGGAAGAGAAGGGGATGACTGAGGATGAGATGGTTGGATGGCATCACCAACTCAATGGACATGAGTTTGATTAAGCACTGGTAGATAGTGATGGACAGGATGGCCTGGCATGTTGCAGTCCATGGGGTCACAAAGAGTTGGACACGACTGAGCAACTGAACTGAACTAAACTAAATGTCAAAAGATAGATACATTCAACAATTGTTATACAGTATATCCAATTAAGTGAATTTAGCAGTTTGGGAGGATACAGTGTTTAACTGCCTCTTTTCACTATGTATGAAAGTTAATTTTGAAATATTTTAATATCAAAATGATTTTTTTATTCCAAAGAAATAATGCACCCTAACATATTAATTTATAATGGTAGTCATGATAAAATTCAGATTTCTATAGATTAAAAGGATAAAATACTGACAGAAAAAACAGAAGGCAAATGAAAAAGAATTAATACAGTATAACATCATTTATTTCCAATCTCCTCCCATCTTCCCAGTCCTGATGAAATGGAACATTAAAGACTCATTAATTGAATATTACGCAGTCAAATAATTTTAATGAATATGTACCCTATTACTTAAAATTCACATATGCCATTCCACAATTGTATGCTATGAATTTAAATCTATTAATTTTTTGTATTCATTGTTTAAATCACTCATTTAAATCTCTCTGTATTCATACAGCATTTTAGGAGAAAATGAATAATTCAATTTCTTTATATCTTTCAAATATTCATTTTGATCTAAACTAGTGAAAAATCATCAAAGAGGAAAAGCTTGTATTTTATAAATAATTGCCATGAATCTTTGCTAATATAGGAGTTTAGAGCACCATAGAAAATGTTGTATTCAAATTTCTTCAAAGTTATAAAACTTCAATATCACCTTAATTATGCAATACACACATATGTATAATAACATGTCCAATATTGTATTTCATATTTTTAAATCATATAAACTTTCACTTGAATTACTATAAAGTCTTACCTCACTAGTTGTTTTATTTAACATTTGTTATTTTCCATTACTATTTCCTTCACTTCAGTTCAGTCGCTTAGTTCTGTCTGACTCTTTGCAACCCCATGGATTGCAGAGTGCCAGGATTCCTTGTCCATCACCAACTCCCGGGTCTTGCTCAGAGTCATGTCCATCAGGTCGGTGATGCCATCCAAACATCTCATCCTCTGTCATCCCCTTCTCCTCTCGCCTTGAATCTTTCCCATTATCAGGGTCTTTTCCAAGGAGTCAGTTCTTCACTTCAGGTGGCCAAAATATTGGGGTTTCAGCTTCAGCATCAGTCCTTCCAATGAATATTCGGAACTGATTTCCTTTATAATTGACTGATTGGGTCTATTTGCAGTCCAAGGGACTCTCAAGAGTCAGATTTCTTTATAGTTCAACTCTCACATCCATACATGGCCGCTGGAAAAACCATAGCTTTGACCAGATGGACCTTTGTTGGCAAAGTAATGTCTCTGCTTTTTAATATGCTGTCTAAGTTGCTCATAACTTTTCTTCCAAGGAGCAAGCATCTATCAGTTTCTAGGCTGCAGTCACCATTGCAGTGATTTTGGAGCCTCCCAAAATAAAGTCTGTGACTATTTCCATTGTTTCCATGGAAGTGGAAACACTATTTGCCGTGAGGTGATGGGACCAGATGCCATGATCTTAGTTTTCTGAATGTTGAGTTTTAAGCCAACTTTTTCACTCTCCTCTTTCACTTTCATTAAGAGGCTCTTTGGTTATCCTTTGCTTTCTACCATAAGTCTGGTGTCATCTGCATATCTGAGTTTATTGATATTTCTCCCAGCAATCTTGACCCCAGCTTTTGCTTCATCCAGCTTGTTTCACATGATGCACTTTGCATATAAGTTAAATAAGCAGGATGTCAATATACAACCATGACATACTCCTTTCCCAACTTTGTTCCACATCCAGTTCTGTTATTATTTCTTTAGTTAGAGAAAATACACGTATTGATAGAAGGTTCACTCTTTCCTCGGTTAGAAACAATAGTCTACCTTTTAGAAGTTAATGTTTATTTCCTTTATTTTCCCCAAATATATTCATTTAATGACAGCAAAATAATTTTTCTTTCTTTATAAAATACACATAACATGAAATTTACCACTTTAACATTTTTAAATGTACACTACAGTAGAGTTTATACTCCTTATTTTATTTTAATATAAATTTATTTATTTTAATTGGAGATTAATTACTTTACAATATGGTATTGGTTTTGCCATACATCAATATGAATCTGCCACCGGTATACATGTGTTCCCCATCCTGAACCCCTCTCCCTCCTCCCTCCCCGTACCATCCCTCTGGGTTCTCCCAGTGCACCAGCCCCAAACATCCAGTATCATGCATCAAACCTGGACTGGTGATTCATTTCATATATGATATTATACATGTTTCAATGCCATTCTCCCAAATCATCCCTCCCTCTCCCTCTCCCACAGAGTCCAAAAGACTATTCTATTCATCTGTGTCTATTTTGCTTTCACATACAGGGTTATCATTACCATCTTTCTAAATTCCATATATATGCATTAGTATACTGTATTGGTGTTTTTTTTTTTTTCTGGCTTACTTCATTCTGTATGATAGGCTCCAGTTTCATCCACCTCATTAGAACTGATTCAAATGTATTCTTTTTAATGGCTGAGGAATACTCCATTGTGTATATGTACCACAGCTTTCTTATCCATTCATCTGCTGATGGACATCTAGGTTGCTTCCATGTCCTGGCTATTATAAACAGTGCTGCAAAATAGATATCTCGAACATTTTCATCTTGAAAAACTGAAATTTTGTACCTGTTGAACAACCTCTCTTTTTCCTACTCCCTTAGCCACTAGAAAATACCATTCTACTTTCTGTTTCTAAGAATTTGGCCACTTTAGATAATTCATATATTTGGAATCATGCACTATTTCTTTTTGTGACTGGTTTATTTCACTTAGCATAACGTCCTCAAGGTTCATCCAGATTGTAGCATATCACAATATAAGCATCACTTAAGAATGATTAATATTCAGTTGTATGTATGTCCTACATTTTCTTTTTCTATTTATCTCAGTGGACATTGAAGTTGCTCACTGGATATTAGTTGCAAATGTTTCAATGAACATGAGTGTAAGAAAAGATCATTTCCATTTTAAAGGATATAAAACCACTAATGGAATTGCTGGATCATATGATAATTCTAATTTTAATTCTTTGAGCTATTTCCATACTTTTTCCCATAATAACTGTACAATTTACATCCTTATCAACAGGGCACAAGCATTCTAATTTCTCCACATTTATAACAACACTCAATATTTTGCCATTTATGCTAGTGACCATCCTAATGAGAGTGAAGTTATGCCACTTCATGGTTTTGATTTGCATTTCCCAGATGATTAGTAACGTTGTGCATCTTTTCATATACTTCTCAATTGTTTGTATATATTCTTTGGAGTATTGTCTATTCAAATAGTTTGCCCATTTTTAAACTGGATTATTTGGTTTTTTGTTGTTCAGTATAGAAGTTCTTTATAAATTCTAGATGTTAACACTCTGTCAAAGAAGTGGTTTGCAAATCTCTTCTCCCATTCTGTAATCTACCTTTCACTCTCTTGGTTGTTTCCTTGGTTGTTCAGGAATGTTTAAGTATGATGTAGTCCCATTTGTCTATTTTTGCTTTTGTTACTTGTGCTGTTAGTGTCTGAGAAGGCAATGGCAACCCACTCCAGTACTCTTGCCTGGAGAATCCCAGGGACAGGGAGCCTGGTGGGCTGCAATCTATGAGTTGCACAGTCGGACATGACTGAAGTGACTTAGCAGCAGCAGCAGCAGCAGCTATTAGTGTCATATCCAAGAATAATTGCCAAATTCATTAAGAAGAATCATTTCCTCTATATGAATTTATAGTTTCAGCCCTATTTTCAGTCTTTAATCCAATTTGAGTTAATTTTTGATTATGATATGAGTCCAACTTAATTCTTTTGCATATGGATATCCAGTTTCCCCAGCACCATTTGTTGAAGAGACAGTACTTTCCTATTGTATTACCTTGATATATTTCTTAATGAAAGTTCTTTTACACCTCCAGGACCCCACAAAATTATGTAGAACACACAATTTCTACATGAAACATCTGCCAGTGAAGTGATACCTGAATATGAACTTTGAATGGTCACTTCTATGCTTGGAAAAAAGACAGGATCAGCTAGGATCAGATCCCCTCTATTTAATCGAAAATGCAATGTTAGTTGTTATTGTAACTGTTTGATTAAGAGAAAAATATATCAATCAACTGGTTAAATTTGTATGAAATATGCCTAGTCATCCCAGTAGCATAAACATTGTAAGATAATATAAGAAATGTAAGTAATAATATAGGCAACATTGGTTTGAAAGGCATGATTTATGTTGTTGTTTTTCACTCTCTCAGTCATGGCCAACTTTTTGTGACTCCATGGACTTCAGCATGCCAGATTTCCCTATCCTTCATTATCTCCCATAGTTTGCTCAAACTCATGTCCATTGAGTCAATGATGCCATCCAACCATCTCATTTTCTGTCACCCCCTTCTCCTCATGCCCTCGACCTTTCACATCATTAGAGTCTTTTCCAATGAGTTGGCTCTTTGCACCAGGTGGCCAAAGTATTGGAGCTTCAGCATCAGCCCTTCCAATGAATATTCAGGACTGATTTCTTTTAGGATTGACTGGTTTGATCTCCTTGCTGTCTAAGGGACTCTCAAGAGTCTTCTGCAGCATCACAATTTGAAAGAATTGATTTTTCAGCACTCAGCCTTGTTTATGGTCCACTCTCACATCCATACATGACTATTGGAAAAACCATAGCTTTGACTATATGGACCTTTGTCAGCAGAGTGATGTCTCTGCTTTTTATTATGCTGCCTAGGCTTGTCATATCTGAGGTTGTTGATATTTCTCCTAGCAATCTGGATTCCAACTTGTGAGTCATCCAGCCCAGCATTTTGCATGATGTTCTCCGCATATAAGTTAAATAAGCAGGGTAACAATATACAGCCTTGATGTATTCCTTTCCCAATTTGTATGCTTTCCCAATTTGGAACCAGTCCATTATTCCATGTCCTGTTATAACTGTTGCTTCTTGTCCTGCATTAAGGATTCTCGGAAGACAGTTAAGTGGTCTGATAGTTCCATGTCTAAGAATTTTCCACAGTTTGTTGTGATCCACACAGTCAAAGGCTTTAGCTTAGTTAATGAAGCAGAAGTAGACATTTTTTTGGAATTCCTTTGCTTTTTCTATGATCCAATGGATGTTAGCAGTTTGATCTCTGGTTTTTCTACTTTTCCAAATCCAGCTTGTACATCTATAAGTTCTTGGTTCACATACTGCTGAAGACTAGCTTGAAGGATTTTACCATTACCTTGTTAGCTTGTGAAATGAACACAATTGTACAGTGATTTGAACTTTCTTTGGCATTGCTTTTCTTTGAGATTGGAATGAAAGCTGACCTTTTCCAGTCCTGTGGCCACTGCTGAGTTTTCCAAATTTGTTGGCATATTGAGATCAGCACTTTAACAACATCATTTTTTTCATGATGAGTCTGGCTAAGGGTTTATCAATTTTGTTTAAATTTTCAAACAACCAGCTTTTAGTTTCATTAACATTTTCTATTGTTTTATTTGTCTCTATTTCATCTATTTCTGCTCTGATCCTTGTGATTCATTTCCTTCTACTAACTTTGAGCTAACAGAGTTCTTTGTTCTTTCTCTAGTTTCTGTAAGTATAAAGTTAGGTTGATTGAGATTTTTATTGTTTCCTAAGAAAAACTTTTATGACTATAATCTTCTCTGTAAAACTGCTTTTGCTACATCCCATATGTTTTAGATTGTCATACTTTTATTTTCATTTGTCTCTATGTTTTTTTTTTTTTTTTTTCCTCTTTGCTTTCTTCAAAGACCCACTGGTTTTTTAGTAGTATATTGTTTAGTCTCCAAGTGTATGTTTTTTGCAGCTTTTTCTCGCTTGATTTCTAATCTCACAGCGAAACTTGATATGATTTCAGTTTTCTTAAATATACCAAAGTCTGCATTGTCCCCTAGCATCTTGGAGACTTATCTTGGAGAATGCTCCATTTGTACAAAAAAAGATAGTGTGCATGCTACCTTGAGATGGAATGTTCTATAAATGTCAATTAAAGGCCACATGGTCTAATGTGTCATTTAAGACATGTTTCCTTACTGTTTTTCTGTCTAGATGATCTGTCTTTCAAAGTAAGTGGGGTGTTACAGCCCCTCTATTAATTGCGTTACTGTCAATTTCTCCTTTATGTCTGTTATTTGCCTTATATATTGAGGTGCTCCTATTTTCAGTGCATATATATTTACAGTTCTATCTTCTTGGATTAATCCTTTGATCATTATACAGTTCCTTTATTGTCTCTTGTAACAGTCTTTGGCTTCCTGAGTGGCTCAGATGTCAACGAAACTGCATGTAATGCAGGAGACCCCAGTTCAGTCCCTGGGTCAGGAAGATATCCTGAAGAAGGGAATGGCTCCACTCCAGTATTCTTGCCTGGAGAAGTCCATGGACAAAGGAGCTGAGCTTGACAGGCTGCAATGAATCAGACACAGCTGCATGACTAACACTTTCACTTTCACACTTTGTCTGGTATGAGTATTGTTACTCAACTTTCTTTTATTTCCACTTGCATAGAATACTTTTCCACCCCCTCACTTTCAGTCTTTATGTGTCTCTAGATCCGAAGTAGGTTTCTTATAGACAAAATATATATGAGTCTTGTTTTTGTATCCCTTTTAGCCAGTCTATGTCTTTTTAGACATAGTTGGTGCATTTAATCCATTTACGTGTAGTTAGTTCAGCTCAGTCTCTCAGTCGTGTCCGACTCTGCGACCCCATGAATCGCAGCACGCCAGACCTACATTTACATGTAAGATAATGTATATTTTTATTGCCATTCTGTTAACTGTTTTGGATTTGTTGGACTTCTCTGGTGGCTCAGTCAGCTAAGATCTGTTTTTGTAGGTCTTTGTTCTTGCTTTCCTCTTTTATTCTCTTATCTTATAATGCTATGTATCTTTAGTGTTGTGTTTGGATTCTGTTTCATTTTCCTGTGTGTATCTATTACTGACTTTTTATATAGCAGTCTATATCAATATGTGATTGTTTCATGTTGCTCAATTTTAAATGCGTTTCAAATTTCCCACACTGGTACTCTCCTCCTGTCACAATTACTGGTTTTGATTTCATAATTGTGTGTGGATGATTTGCTACCTTCACTATCTATTTGCCTTTATCCGTGAGCTTTCCTATTTTGTAATATTCTTGTTTCTAGTTGTGGCCATTTATTTTCTTCTTAGAGAAGTTTCTTTAGCATTTGTTTTAAAGTTGCCTGGGCAATGCTGAATATTTTTTAGCTTTTGCTTGTCTGTAAAATTTTCGATTTCTACATCAAATTTGATGAGCGCCTTGCTGAGTATTCTTCGTTGCTTTCCCCTTTATCCCTTTAAATATATCATGCCATTCCCTTCTGGCCTGTAGAGTTTCTACTGAAAAATCAGCTTCTAGTCTACGGGAATACCCTTGTTAGTTATTTGCTATTTTTCTATCATTACTTCTAATATTTTATCTTTGTGTTGTTTTGAATTTTTGTCAGTTTGATTACTATGTGTCTCAGTGTTGCTCCTGGGGTTTATTCTCTCTGTGCTTCCTGGACTTTGATGTTTATTTCCCTTCTCATGTTAGAGAATTTTTCAGCTATTATCTCTTTAAATATTTTCTCATGCCCTTGCTCTCCGTTTGCTCCTTCTCGGGCCCCTATAATGCAACTGTTGGTGCATTTGACATTGTTCTATAGGTGTCTTAAACTGTCCTCATACTCTACCTTGTTTTATTTTCTTTTTCTGCAGCAGTAATTTATACCATCCTATCTTTCAGCTCACTGATTCATTCTTGCCATATTTATTCTATTGTTCCTTCTAGTGTATTTTCATTTCAGTTATTGTATTCTTCAACTCTGTTTGGTTGCTCTTTATACTTCCTAACCCTTTCCTTACTTTCTTACTCTATGCATTAATTCTTTTCCCAAGTTCTTGAATCATCTTTACTATCATTACTCTGAACTTTTTCTCAGGTAGATAAGCTGTCTCCACTTCACTTAATTGTCCTTTTTGGATTTTATCTTGTTCTTTAGTCTGGAATATATTCCTTTACTGTCTCCTTTTGTTGAAGTTGTTATATAGGGGTTGTGATAGTTTGATTACATTTCTTGGCCTTAGAGATAGGGCCCTCTGTATAAGATATCCTATGTGTTCCAGCAGCACACTCCCCTCTCATGACCCAAGGGCCTAGAATCTGGTGCTCCTAAGGTACATTTTAATCTGTGTTTGTGGATTCAGTTCTGCAAGCAGCAGGATCTTAGTCTCCTTGCTTTCAGTGTCTGCCTCCTGATGGGTGAGGCTGTTCTAGATGTTTGCAAAGGCTTCCTGATGGAAGAGGCTGATGCCTGCTCACTGGTGAGCAGGGCTGGGCCTTAACCCTGCGGTGGGCAGGCTCATGTCAAGTGGTGTCTAAAGATGACTTTAGGCTCAAGATGTCTTTAAGCATCTTGTTTGCTGATGGGTGTGGCTATTTTTCCACCCTGTCAGTTGTTTGGTCTGAGGTATCCCTGTACTGGAGCTTACAAGCTGTTGGATGGGGCCAGGTTTCAGTGTCAAGGACCCAAAATGCCTGCCTCTAGCCAGAGTTCCCATAGTTCCCCAGGATGTCTGCTACCATTTTATTACTGCAGAGAGCCTCAGCTGCCCCTTCCCTTCCCAGGAGATCCAGCAAGACCAGCAGGAAGGTCTGGCCCAGGCTGCTGTGGAGTCACTGCTTTTGCTCTGCGACCCAGTGTGCACGGACCTTTGTGTGCACCCTCCAAGAGAGGAGTCTCTGTTTTCCCCAGTCTGTGAAATTCCTGCAGCTAAGCCCTGCCAGCCTTCAAAGCCAGAAGTTCTGGGGACTCCTCCTCTTGATGCCAGGCCCCTAGGCTGGGGGCCTGGCATGGGACTCAGGGCTCTCACTTCTGTAGGAAAATGTCTACATTATAATTATTCTCCAGTTTGTGGGGTACCCATCCAAATGGTATGGGGTTTGATTATATCGTGAGAGTGCTCTTCCTGCCATCTCACCATTTCTTCTCTATGTCTTTGAATGTAAGGCATCTTTTTTTGGTAGATTCCAGTCTTTTTTTTTTTTTTCTTGATGATTATTCATCAGTTATTAATGATTTTGGTGTCCCAATGAGAGGAGGTGAGCTTAAGGCCTCCTACTCTGCCATCTTACCTCAATAAAAACAATGATACTGTTTCTACTTAGAGCCTTTCCATAAAACATGAAACATGAAACAAGACATAGAGATATAAAGCTATCAATCTGGGGGGGGAAAAATCCACATTTTCCATGAAATGAAGAAACAGACACTATATCTGCAATGATTATGCATATTTCACCTATTTTTAAATTTCAGAAAAAAATATTTGAGCATTGCCTCTTTTAATTCAGAAAAAGTATAGAGTTAACTTGCCAAATTGAATGTGTGGTTTCCTTAGAGCCTCTACTATACCATACATAATAAAAAGCAGTGAAGAAAATGATGCTATCCTAAATAATGAGTCTGATTTCTTCTTTTGGATTTGATTATGGGCACCAGCATTTTAATACTCTGTTTTGCTGTGATGGAGGATACAAAAATTTTCAAACTTTCATGTGCATATGTTATGAATATTAACTAATATTCTCACTAGGGGAGAGAAATTGGCAAATTCATGACTTATCTTTCTGCTTGTGTGTTTATACAAAGAGCTAAATGCTGTTTATCAGCCTTTATGCCTTGATCACAGGTGTCAGCATATGAAAGTGGTGAATAATCTTGACTCCCGTTGTGACATGCAACTTGTGAAATTCAAACCTACTTGTGAAATTTAAGAACTGTTTCATAGTTTAATGATCACTAATGGGCTATGTATTCACAACCTATTAAACAAAGAATGTATCTGTGGTTTGAAATATAATCCAAGTTTATAAATTTGCCTGATATTTCCTTATTTCATTCTTTAACTGATCTTGTGGACTCAATTATGGCATATGTTGAATGGCTAACTTTCCGGGGTATCATCAAACAGATCAGAGATATCTTCAACTCCATAAAATATAATGCTTAGCCATATAATACTATAATTAATTTCATGACTTTTTAATGAATTCTTTCAATTTTTTGGAGGGGTTCTTTTTGGGCTTGTACAATTTGTTTAATGATATTTTGCATCTGTTTTGCAAACCTAACCAGAATCAGCAGTCAGAGAATTCTGAAATGTAATTAAATTTTGAAGATATTTCCTTTTTGATCATTAATATTCTATCTCTTATTGAAAAAGCTTACTCCATTGTAAGATCATTACCTTAAGAGAGCTACATAAAGAAGCAATATTTTCTGGCAAGAAGTTAGTCACTCTTTTGATTAACACAATAATTAGGAACAACATGTCAAAGGTAAGATTCTCTGGTATAAAAATGTTATATGGAGTTCATGATATACGGAATCATGATATAATTCTAGTTAGTTAAAGGAATACTTTCAAGTCTAGCTTTTTAGTTTCCTTTTTATATTTGCTATATTTTGCCTGAATAGTGTTAAGGTAGGAGAGTAAAATTTAAGAACTTCAAGCTGTACTAGCTCTAATTTTCAGTGCTTTTGCTACTAACACATACAATCCCAAATGCAACACTCTCTCTAGATTCTTGCTCTTGAAAGTGATATCATGGGCCAGCAGCATCTGCACACCCTAGAAGCTTGTTAAAACACAGAGTCTCAGGTATGGCCATGGATTTTCTGAATCAGAATCTGCATCTTAACATGTTCCCAGTTTATTAAATAACAGATACCAAATAGATATAGGTCAATGCCCCAGATTATGCCTCCTAAAAGTTTTCAACATAAGCCTTAAACCAATAGAGTAAGAGTAATATAACCACAAGAAATGGAAGAAAAAGAGACAAAGAAGAAAGAAGGTCATTGTAATTTTGGTACATACCTAGTAATCTGCTGATTGAGCCAAGGTTTTTTGAAGACTGTCTCCTTTATGACATCATCAGCTTCTGGAGAATCTGGAGAAATTCTCAGTTTTAGATCTCTGATTCTTATAGAAGTCAAAGAGATGGTGCATAATGTTTTTCAGCTAAGAATTATGAACACAAGATTTAATTCCTTAGTTTTACTTTAAGAAAGCTTTATGTCCCCCTACTCTAAACTCATTTTTCATAAACCACTGAAAGAATGGAATCTAAGTGAGATACATATAACATTACTCAAAACACAAAAGCTATATTAAAATAATAATTAAAGAAACTGGAGAAAGAAATGGCAACCCACTCCAGTATTCTTGCCTGGAGAATCCCATGGACAGAGGAGCCTGGTGGGCTACAGTCCATGGGGTCACAAAGATTTGGACATAACTGAATGATTAACTTCCAATTATAGAAAATAGTTCATTATTTTCATAAACTTTCTGTTTGATCTATCTGTATTGAGAACAGGTTTACATAGCTCAACACTCATTGCATGCCTAGTATAAACATATA
Source organism: Aepyceros melampus (assembly GCA_006408695.1). Lineage (NCBI taxonomy): Eukaryota > Metazoa > Chordata > Mammalia > Artiodactyla > Bovidae > Aepyceros > Aepyceros melampus. The sequence continues at coordinate 31,880 of SJXQ01007073.1, forward strand.
ATAAACTTTGGAGGTTCTGAGTATGTATGAAAGCAATAATTATTATAGTAATCTTGCCCATTAACTCAGCAAAAGAAAATCTAAAATTTGCTATTATATAAAGCCAAAGAATGCTCAAACTACCACACAATGGCACTCATCTCATATGCTAGTAAAGTAATGCTCAAAATTCTCCAAGCCAGGCTTCAGTAATACGTGAACCCTGAACCTCCTGATGTTCAAGCTAGCTTTAGAAAGGCAGAGAAACCAGAGATCAAATTGCCAACATCTGCTGGCTCATCAAAAAAGCAAGAGAGTTCCAGAAAAACATCTATTTCTGCTTTATTGACTATGCCAAAGCCTTTACTGTGTGGATCACAATAAACTGTGGAAAATTCTTCAAGAGATTGAGATACCTGACCACCTGACCTGCCTCTTGAGAAATCTATATGCAGCTCAGGAAGCAACAGTTAGAACTGGACATGGAACAACAGACTGGTTCCAAATAGGAAAAGGAGTACGTCAAGGCTGTATATTACCACCCTTCTTATTTAACTTCTATGCAGAGTACATCATGAGAAACGCTGGACTGGAAGAAACACAAGCTGGAATCAAGATTGCTGGGAGAAACATCAATAACCTCAGATATGCAGATGACACCACCCTTGTGGCAGAAAGTGAAGAGGAACTAAAGAGCCTCTTGATGAAAGTGAAAGAGAGTGAAAAAGTTGGCTTAAAAATGAAGATCACGGCATCCGGTCCCATCACTTCATGGGAAATAGATAGGAATACAGTGGAAACAGTGTCAGACTTTGTTTTTTGAGCTCCAAAATCACTGCAGATGGTGACTGCAGCCATGAAATTAAAAGACACTTACTCCTTGGAAGGAAAGTTATGACCAACCTAGATAGCATATTCAAAAGCACAGATATTACTTTGCCAACTAAGGTCCGTCTAGTCAAGGCTATGGTTTTTCCAGTAGTCATGTATGGATGTGAGAGTTGGACTGTGAAGAAGGCTGAGCGCTGAAGAACTGATGCTTTTGAAGTGTGGTGTTGGAGAAGACTCTTGAGAGTCCCTTGGACTGCAAGGAGATCCAACCAGTCCATTCTGAAGGAGATCAACCCTGGGATTTCTTTGGAAGGAATGATGCTAAAGCTGAAGCTCCAGTCTTTGGCCACCTCATGCAAAGAGTTGACTCATTGGAAAAGACTTTGATGCTGTTTGAACTCCGGGAGTTGGTGATGGACAGGGAGGCCTGGCGTGCTGCGATTCACAGGGTCGCAAAGAGTCGGACACGACTGAGCGACTGAACTGAACTTAACTGAAAGCCAAAATTATAGCATGACTTTTTATTTTATTACAAAATTGGATCAATCAATATGCTTATTAAATGGCAAACCCTTATTACATCTATGCAAATGCATTTTCTTATTCAAAAAATAAACTTTCTAGTTCATAAATATTAAAATATTTGTTTTTTCTGTTATTTTTTAATTGATCATGAATAAGAATTTTAAATCTTAACAATAAATGTTTTCTAGATTTGCTGATTTCATAGTAATTAAGACAGACCATTGAGGACAGCCTTCTTCCTCATTGCAAGGAGTGAAGTAGCAAATGCTTTATTTGAGTAGATGCCAAATAAACTATTTCTGTGACCTTAAATTAACAAAACATATGCAGTTGGAAGATCTACATATTTGACAAGAAGGAAGAACATGGAAAAAATACAGAATTCAATCAGGTTATAAAGAGACTGATGAAAAACTTGGCTGCAACCTTAGTGACATGTGTAGTGGAGTGAAGACTTGTTTATTCAAATTAGAGAAAATAATGATTTAAGGGTCTGAATGGAGACATTAAACTGTCTCAGTGCCAAATGGAAATATATTAAAATGTCATCAGAAAAACAAAGAAATACAAAATGCAACCAAGCAGAGAAAATAGTTGAACTTAATGGTGTTTTAGGACTCCATTTATTCAAATCAAAGGAATATATAACCATATAAATATAGAAACTATGAAAATTAACTCTCTGTAAATAGTATGAAGTCATAGGCCTTTTGAAATCATGGGCCTTTGATGTCACAGCAACCACAAAATAGTGACGTAGAACATGTGCATTATGTTTGAATGGTAAACAAGCATAATGTTCATCAGTAGGAAAATGTTTCAGTTGATCTTAGCCAAAATGCAGAAACATAATGGTAGGAAAATGTTTCATTATATTGTGTACCATCCTTATGAACTAGAATTTTGAAGATATATTCAAGAAAAAATGCCATACCCTAATCTCTTAACTCATGTTTTACTTTTCAGCAACAAAAGCAAATTTAATAGTAATGTGATTAACATGATGCTCAATTCAGTTCAGTTCAGTCGCTCAGCCGTGTCCAACTCTTTGTGCCCCATGAATCGCAGCACGCCAGGCCTCCCTGTCCATCACCAACTCCCGGAGTTCACTCAGACTCATGTCTGTCAAGTCGGTGATGCCATCCAGCCATCTCATCCTCTGTCATCCCCTTCTCCTCCTGCCCCCTATCCCTCCCAGCATCAGGGTCTTTTCCAGTGAATCAGCTCTTCCCATGAAGTGGCCAAAGTACTGGAGTTTCAGTTTTAGCATCATTCTTTCCAAAGAAATCCCAGGGTTGATCTCCTTCAGAATGGACTGGTTGGACCTCCTTGCAGTCCAAGGGACTCTCAAGAGTCTTCTCCAACATCACACTTCAAAAGCATCAATTCTTCAGTGCTCAGTCTTCTTCACAGTCCAACTCTCACATCCATACATGACTACTGGAAAAACCATAGCCTTGACTAGACACACCTTAGTCGGCAAAGTAATATCTGTGCTTTTGAATGTGCTGTCTAGATTGGTGATAACTTTTCTTCCAAGGAGTAAGTGTCTTTTAATTTCATGGCTGCAATCACCATCTGCAGTGATGTTGGAGCCCCAAAAAACTGTTTCCCCATCTATTTCCCAAAAAGTGATGGGACTGGATGCCATGATCTTCGTTTTCTGAATGTTGAGTTTTAAGCCAACTTTTTCACTCTCCTCTTTCACTTTTATCAAGAGGCTTTTTTAGTTTCTCTTCACTTTCTGCCATAAGGGTGGTGTCATCTGCATATCTAAGGTTATTGATATTTCTCCTGGCAATCTTGATTCCAGCTTGTGTTTCTTCCAGTCCAGCATTTCTCATGATGTACTCTACATTTAAGTTAAATAAGCAAGGTGACAATATACAGCCTTGACGTACTCCTTTTCCTATTTGGAACCAGACATGATGCTACTCATGTACAAAAAAACACAAGGGAGGCTGACCATATATAGTAATTTAAATTTGTATGAGAAAAGACACCAGAGATTTGTACATTATGATTTGTACATTCCTGTTGATTTCTGCAACAGGAATGAGTGTCTGGCAAAACCTTTATTTTCCTCATAGTCAATGGATCAGAGCAAATGTGTATTACTTTCACAATTTTTTATAAAAAATATAAAAGTTGTTCTTATAATTAAGATAGTGAAGTTTAACTTGAAGGTAATCAAGCTGATAGATAAAACTACAAGTTTTTTAAAATACAAACGATGGAGCAAATAATTTAAAAATATACTGTAAGCCAAATTAAAAGAAGAAATAAATAGACAAATATACCATGTTTCTATATTGATGCATGCATGCATGCTCAGTCTTGATGTCTGACTCTTTGCAACCTTATGGACTGTAGCTCACCAGGTTCCTCTGTCCATAGGATTCTCCTGGCAAGAATACTAGAGTGGATTGTCATGCCTTCCTCCAGGAAGTCTTCCCCATACAGGGACTGAACCTGTGTTTCTTGGATCTCCTGCATTTCAGGGGGATTCTTTACCTCTGACCCACTAGGGAAGCCCCTATATATTGATGTATGCTAAATTGCTTCAGTTGAGTCTAACTCTTTGTGACCCCATGGACTATAGCTCACCAGACTCTTCTGTCCATGGGGTTCTCCAGGCAAGAATACTGGAGTGGGTTGTCATGCCCTCCTCGTGTATTGAAAACTCAATATTATTAAAATGACAATCTCTGCAAGTTTACCTGTAGATTCACTTCAGGTATGTGTGTATGGGCTTCCTTGGTGGCTCAGATGCTAAAGAATCTGCCTGCAATGCGAGAGACTTGAGTTCAATCCCTGGGTCAGGAAGATTCCCTGGAGGAGGGCATGGCAACCCACTCCAGTATTTTTGCCTGGAGAATCGTCTTGGACAGAGAAGCCTGGCACACTACAGTTCATGGGGTCACAAAGAATCAGATATGCCTGAGCAACTAAGCAAACAAAACAGCACATGTGTGCATAGATTAACAAACTGATTCTATTATGATTTTTTAAATTAAGAAAGCTTGGATAGGTAATACAGTTGTTGAGAAAAGAATAAAGTTTGAGGACTCATGTTGTCAGATTAAATACTTAACATTTTATGATAGTCTCATTCTGGTGCAAAAATAGACAAATGAACCAAAGCACAGTAGAAAGAACCCAGGATCATATATTCAGTGAGCTAGTTATGGCAAAGGTGTTACTTCAATTCAGTGGATAAACATATCTTTTCAATAAATGATGCTAGATTAGTTGGATATATATTTGGAAAAAATTGCCTTTCACAATACACAAAAATCTATTCACAATGAATCATAGATACAAATGGAAAACAGGAAACAATGAAGCACCTGAAAGAAAACATAAGAGATGGTCTTCATGACATCAGTTTATGAAAGATTTTTGTATAGGACACATATTAAGCAGGGCACATGAAGCAACTAAGCAGCTAAAAGATATGAAGTAACCAAAACACATTAAAAATTTTCCAGTCATTTGGCAATTAAACAATGCAGGATTGTGAGCCTTAGGAAAGAGAAACAATAAGATATATTATCTCACCAGCTTAATGCCTAGAGTCACAGTCTAACTGGATTAACATCAGAGATCATAACTTAGGAAATTCAAGGTACCTAGCATTTTGGGCTGCTCCAAGACTCTAAGTGTGAGAAAAGTGAATTTCACTGTCATAGCAAAAGTACATGTATTTAATAACATGACATAAATAGAGACCTTACTTATGACCAAATCATATCATTGAGTTGACTTTTCTTTTAGGCTTAAGATGATGATAGTCCAGTCATTTCCATCAGTAGTTATAGACTGACTAAAATCACAGGCACGGACTAATAAGAAAGAGTAGTGTGTCAAATAGACAACACACTGTGTCCTTTCAATGTACCACAGGGATAATGAAGTTTCTGATGTGAATACGATAAAATAGTAAAATATTTAACATATCTTACACTTGATTTCACAGATTTGTCAGGTGCCCACGCAAAAGTATAATTTATAGAATAAAAGCACAGAAACAAAAAAAGTATTAAGTTATACTACCTGAGCATTTATCTCTCAACTGAGAAATATTAGAACACACTAGGAAGATTATCAATAATAGTATGCTGTTATCTAGTATTCATAATATAGTGCTGTAAAAAGAAACTTGAAAATAGAGTGACTTAGAACAAATGATTGCATTTCTTCTTATCATTTATAACAAAATATGAAACATTGGGGAAAGTGATCTAAATATTCAAATGAAATTGGCCAGAAAAGTGAACAATCTAAACAAAAGAAAAATTAAAAGAGCAAAATAAAATTACATTTCTTCATTTCAGTTAAATCACTCAGTCATGTCTGACTCTTTGCGACTCCATGGACCACAGAACACCAGGCTTCCCTGTCCATCACCAGCTCCTGGAGTTTACTCAAACACATGTCCATTGAGTCAGTGATGCCATCCAACCATCTCATCCTCTGTCATCCTTTTCCTCCCATCTTCAACTTTTCCCAGGATCAGGGTCTTTTCAAATGAATCAGTTCTTTGCATCAGGTGGCCAAAGTATTGAAGTTTCAGCTTCAGCATCAGTCCTTCCAATGAATATTCAAGACTGATTTCCTTTAGGATGGACTGCTTGGATCTTCTTGCTGTCCAAGGGACCCTCGAGAGTCTTCTCCAACACCACAGTTCAAAAGCACCAATTCTCCTGTGCTCAGGTTTCTTTATTTTTCAAATGAATCAGTTCTTTGCATCAGGTGGCCAAAGTATTGAAGTTTCAGCTTCAGCATCAGTCCTTCCAATGAATATTCAAGACTGATTTCCTTTAGGATGGACTGCTTGGATCTTCTTGCTGTCCAAGGGACCCTCGAGAGTCTTCTCCAACACCACAGTTCAAAAGCACCAATTCTCCTGTGCTCAGGTTTCTTTATAGTCCAACTCTAAATCCATATGACTACTGGAAAAACCATAGTTTTGACTAGATGGAACTTTGTCAGTAAAGTGATATTTCTGTTTTTAACATGCTGTCTAGCTTAGTCATAACTTTCCTTCCAAGAATCAAACATCTTTTAATTTTATGGCTGCAATCGCCATCTGCAGTAATTTTGGAGGCCAAAAAATTAGAGTCTGTCACTGTTTCCATTGTTTCCTTATCTATTTGCCATGAAGTGATGGGACTGGATGCCATGATCTTTGTTTTTTGAATGTTGACTTTTAAGCCAACTTTTTCACTCTCCTCTTTTCATTTTCATCAAGAGGCTCTTTAGTTCTTCTTCACTTTCTGCCATAAAGGTGATGTCATCTACATATCTGGGTTTATTGATATTTCTCCCAGCAATCTTGATCCCAGCTTGTGCTTCATCCAGTCCAACATTTCTTATGATGTGCTCTGCATATAAGCTAAATAACTAGAGTGACAATATACAATCTTGATGTACTCCTTTCTCAATTTGGAACCAGTCTGTTGTTGCATGTCCAATTCTAACTGTTGCTTCTTGACCTGCATACAGATTTCTCAGGAGGCAGGGCAGGTGGTCTGATATTCCCATTTCTTGAAGAATCATTCTAATTTGAATGATCCACACAGTCAAATGCTTCAGCATAGTCAGTAAAGCAGAAATAGATGTTTTTCTGGGACTCTCTCAGATTTTTGATGGTCCAACAGATGTTAGTAATTTGATCTGGTTCCTCTGCCTTTTCTAAATCCAGCTTGAACATCACAGCATCATCTTTTAAGATTTGAAATAGCTCAACTGGAATTCCATCACTTCTACTAGCTTTGTTCATAATGAGGCTTCCTAAAGCCATCCTGACTATGCATTCCAGGATGTCTGTCTCTAGATGAGGGTTCACACCATCGTGGTTATCTGGGTCATGAAGATGTTTTTTGTACAGTTATTCTGTTTATTCTTGCCATCTCTTCTTAATATCTTCTGCTTCTGTTAGGTCCATACCATTTCTTGGCTTTATTGTGCCCATCTTTGCATGAACTATTTCCTTGGTGTCTTTAATTTTCCTGAAGAGATCTCTAATCTTTCCCATTCTATTATTTTCCTCTATTTCTTTGCTTTCATCACTGAGGAAGGCTTTCTTATCTCTCCTTGTTATTCCTTGGAACTCTGCATTCAAATGGGTATAGCTTTCTTTTTCTCTTTTGCTTTTTGCTTCTCTTTTCTGAGCTATTTGTAAGGCCTCTTCACAAAACAGTTCTGCCTTTTTAAATTTTTTTCTTCTTGGTAATGGTTTTAATCACTGACCATTGATCAAAATCAATGGTTTTAATCCCTGTCTCCTGTACAATGTCATGAACCTCTGTCCTTAGTTATTTAGGCACTCTATCTATCAGATCTAATCCCTTGAATCTACTTTTCACTTGCACTGTGTAATCCTAATGGATTTGATTTAGGTCATCCCTGAATGGTCTAGTGATTTTCCTTACTTTCTTCAATTTCAGTCTGAATTTGGCAATAAGGAGTTCATGATCCGAGCCACAGTCAGCTCACAGTCTTGTTTTTGCTAACTGTATAGAGCTTCTCCATCTTTGGCTGCAATGATAACCTCTGTCTTAGTTATTTAGGCACTCTATCTATCAGATCTAATCCCTTGAATCTACTTTTCACTTGCACTGTGTAATCCTAATGGATTTGATTTAGGTCATCCCTGAATGGTCTAGTGATTTTCCTTACTTTCTTCAATTTCAGTCTGAATTTGGCAATAAGGAGTTCATGATCTGAGCCACAGTCAGCTCACAGTCTTGTTTTTGCTAACTGTATAGAGCTTCTCCATCTTTGGCTGCAACGAATATAATCAATCTGATTTTGATATTGATCATCTGGTGATGTCCATGTGCAGAGTCATCTCTTGTGTTGTTGGAAGAGGGTGTTTGCTATGACCAGTGCATTCTCTTGGCAGAACTTTGTTAGCCTTTGCCCTAATTCATTTTGTACTTCAAGGCCAAACTTGCCTGTTACCCCAGAGACCTCTTGACTTCCTACTTTTGCATTCCAGTCCCCTATAACTAAAGGACATCTTTTTTGGTGTTAGTTCTAGAATGTTTTGTAGGTCGTCATAGAACCGTTCAACTTCAGCTTCTTCGACTTAGTGGTTGGGGCATAAACTTGGATTACTGTGATATTGAATGGTTTGCCTTGGAAAAGAACAGAGATTATTCTGTCATTTTTGAGACTGCACTCAAGTACTGCATTTCAGACTCTCATTTACTATGAGGGATACTCTGTTTCCTCTAAGGGATTACGTGGGGTTGCTCCTCTTGGCCCATTCTTGCCCACAGTAATTGATATAATGGTCATCTGAATTAAATTCACCCCTTCCAGTCTATTTTAGTTCACCGATTCCTAAAATGTCGATGTTCATTCTTGCCATCTCCTATTTGACCGCTTCCAATTTACCTTGACTCATGGACATAACCTTCCAGTTTCCTATGCGATATTGTTCTTTACAGCATCTAACTTTACTTCCATCACCAGTGACATCCAGAACTGGGTGTTGTTTTCACTTTGTCTCAGCCTCTTCATTCTCTGGAGCTATTTCTCCACTCTTTTCCAGTAGCATATTGGGCACCTACCACCCGGGGAGTTCATCTTTCAGTGTCATATCTTTCTGCCTTTTCATTCTGTTCATGGTGGTGTCCTCAAGGCAAGACTATTGAAGTAGTTTGCCATTCCTTTTTTCAGTGGACCATGTTTTATCAGAACTTTCCACCAGGACCTGTCCATCTTGGGTGGCCCTACATGGCATGGCTCATAGTTTCATTGAGTTAGACTAGGCTATAATGCAAGTTTTCAGTTTGGTTAGTTTTCTTTAACTATGGTTTGCATTCTGTCTGCCCTCTGATGGATAAGAATAAGAGGTTTGTGGAAGCTTCTTGATAGGAAGGACTGGCTATGGGGCAATTTGAGTCTTGCTCTGCTGAGTGGGGCCATTCTCAGTAAATCTTTAACCCAATTTTCTGTTGATGGGGGGTTGATGCTGTGTTCCCTCCCTGTAGTTTGGCCTGAGGCCAAACTATGGTAAGGATAACACTTATCTTCCCTGAGAACTCCAAAGTTGCAACTGCTGAACAGTCATTGACAGGGGAATGTTGGATCTCACCAAAAAATGATATCCCCCATCCAAGGGCAAAGGAGAAGCCCCAACAAGATGGTAGGAAGAGAGAAATCACATTTAGAAACAAACTCCATACTTGCCAGAGACACTCAGAGGGCTCAAATAAAACCTTGTGGGCACCAAGACTCAGGGACCCCACAAGAGACTGAGCCAGACCTGCCTATCTCCTGTGGAGGCACAAGTCAGCAGTGGCCTGCCACGGAGACAGGGGCTCTTGTTGCAGCATATCTGAGAGGCTTGCTGTGTGAGCCCCACCACAGAGCCACCAAGTCGACAAGCCACAAACTGGAGAACAGTTATACCAAAGAATCTCTTCCATTGTTGCAAAAGTTCTAGGGCTATCAACAGATTTCCCAACCTGGGGATCCGGCAAAGGGACTGAGAACCCCCAGGGAATTTGACTTTGAAAGCCAGTGGGATTTGATTACAGAACTTCCCCAGGACTGAGGAAATGTGGACTTGGACCCAGGAGAAAGGAGCAGGACCCCACAAGAGACTGAGCCAGACTTCCTGTGAGTGTCCAGGAACCTCTGGCAGAGGCGTGCATCGACAGTGGCCTGCCTCGAAGTCAGGAACACTGAATACAATAGTCCTAGCATAAGTCCAGAGAAGGTGGTCACCATTACCATCATTTATAACAATTACATATTTTTAAATCTATTTTAAATATTTGATTACAAAATGATGTATATCAGAATATATACATATAGAGTCACAAAAATGCAAAAGACTAGCCACATACTGACAAAAGATAGGCAAGATAAGTGTAATGCTTTTAATTAAGAACAGATTATTACTTAGACTATACAAGAAATGTGTGCAAATCAGTAAGAAAAAGCAAGCAACCCAATTTTTAAAGTGGGAAAAATGTTTGAACCCTCAGTTCACAAAGAAGGAAATCTAAATGATCATCAACATATGAAAAGATGCTCAGCCTTGCTAAAAAATAGGAAAAGTTCAAGTTAAAACATAATTTACTTTGTCAGATCTAGCATATTGGCATAAACAAAAAGCACTGGTAATATTAAATATCAGTGAAGATGTGAGGAACTGGGAGCATTCACATTGTTAGTAGGAGTGTGTAAATTGGTGTGCATTTTTTTATAAATATTTAATGATATCTACTAAAAGGAAGAGGTAAGTTCTTTATGATCCATCAATTCCATGTGTATCAAAAGAATTTATTATTGAGAAAGAGAAAATTTTAAAAAGGTTAATTGCATTTTTATGTATATGTATATACCTATGAATGTGTGTGTGTATATATATATGTATATGTATGTATATGTAATATATTCAGAGAAGGCAATGGCACCCCACTCCAGTACTCTTGCTTGGAAAATCCCATGGACTGAGGAGACTGGTAGGCTGCAGTCCATGGGATCGCAAAGAGTCGGACACGACTGAGCGACTTCCCTTTCACTTTTCACTTTTATGCATTGGAGAAGGAAATGGCAACCCACTCCAGTGTTCTTGCCTGGAGAATCCCAGGGACGGGGGAGCCGGTGGGCTGCCGTCTGTGGGGTCGCAGAGAGTCGGACACGATTGAGGCGACTTAGCAGCAGCAGCAGCAGCATGTAATATATTATATATTATCTCATATACACAATGTAAATGATTTAAAGAGGGAAATTAGTGAATACAATTACATTGAATACAAAAACATGCTCAGATATCAAGATAGAAGGCTCCAGTTAAAGTGAATGTCATAGATATGTAAACAATGGATATGTTTTAAAACTGTTTCAAGTTACAAAATAATTAATAGCACAGTTACATTTATATATATATATATATTTTAAAAACTATCACAACAAATCCCAGTATTACATGTTATTAATGTCTCTGTAACTATAGTAAAATTGAAAATATAGATTGTAATGAATTATATAACCACTCTAAAATAGTGGGTTTTTTCTAGTGTTTAAGAACAGCAAATGATATTTCTTATGCAGACCTCTTGCCTCAGCTCTAATATTTTATATTGTTTTAAAATATAGATCTGAAGCAAATATGGATAATAGTTATTTCTGACATATCAGTAGAAAAAATTTGCTGACTGATATTTCACACTTTTTATTTGGAATGCATTATATTGTTCAGTTGCTCAGTCTTATCCCACTCTCTGCGACCCCACGGACGGCAGCACGCCAGACTTCCCTGTTCCTCACCATTTCCCAGAGCTTGCTCAAGCCTCATGTCCATTGAGTTGGTGAGGCCACCCAACCATCTCATCCTCTGTTATCCCCTTGCCTTCCATCTTTCTGAACATCAGGGTCTTTTCCAGTAAGTCATTCTTCACATCAGGTGGCCAAATTATTGGAGCTTCAGCTTCAGCATCAGTCCTTCCAATGAATATTCAGGATTGATTTTATATTTATGAGGAAAATTGAAACTATTTCTCTTTGAAATATTTTATTATTAGAAAAGGAAAGGAATAACTTAAATGAATTAAACAAGTTGAATTTAATTTGTTAGATTCTTCTTAGAAGAAGTTTATCAGGAGTCATCAGGTTTGGAAGACAATATATGACTGCTATTGGTCCTTAACCTTGTAAACACCTAGGGTCCTCTTTTGCTTCTGTATTTGTCCTCCTATCCATTCTCTTTTAATTTCTTAAATTAGCTGGTTTGGTTATATAACTTTTAAACAACTTTTCCCATTGTAATTTTGCTTTTCATTCATTCTTTTTTATGTTGCTCTTTATCTTAGATGATATCAACCTATGTATAGTTTTTATTTCTGTCATTTTTTATTATTTTATCTTCTTTCTCAATTTAGACTCCCTACTGTACCTGTACCACTATATTTTTATGTATTCTTAAGTTTTATTTTATCACTTTATCTTACTCTTTAAGTGACAGGCTCAATATTTTATCTTCAGTAACATCCCCATTGCTAATTTTATCTATTTCTGAAAAATTCTTCTGTCATCCTTCTCTGTTATTTTCAAGTATAAAAATCATTTTGGAATAGGAGTAGTAATGGAGAATGTCCCTGGCCTGAGGCATATTGAAGCATTTTCTTTACAAACACACCTGCACAGAATCTATCAGCCATCTTCTGTTGATTTCTATACTCTCTTGAAAAATGAATCATCTGATTTCAAATTCCTTAAGAGTAATCTAGGAGAAAGCAGACATAAAAACCACCTTCACAATCCTGCTTTCACTGCAATACACTCAGTCATAGGAATGATATTTTCTTTTTATATAAAACATCCCCAATTCCTTTATGAAATATATATGTATATTTTCCACATAAAGCATTCCCAATCCCTTTATGAAATCACAGTCATAATTATAATCCTTTATCTCATATATTCTTCTCCAAGTAAATCCTGACGAGTAGCCAACATATAGACAAACTGTCACATCAGGGGAGTAGGCCACAGGAGAGAATCATTTGGAGCAGAATAGAACTTGGAAAACATTTTCTACAGGCAACTTGACCTAAGAAATTCAGGATTTGTACCAAAATTCAATGAACTATATTGTAGGATAGGTCCTATGTCTTGGTTATCACTGTTTTTGTAGTTCTTAGCTTACACAGGTAAGAATTCAATAAATGTTTTATACGGTAATGAGTAAGTCTATTTAGTTTGTCAGAAATAAGCTTGTCTTGCCTCAGAGTTGGGAATGAGTCAAAGGCACACCAATCTTAAACTTCAAGAAGCAAATGGCTTGACCTGTGATCTTGTAGACTTTCTGGAAAGTAACTTTCCATGACTTCACCTCTTTTCTGAAATGAGTGGCTAGAGTTCAAAATGCAAAAGACTTAACTTTTCCACAAAATGCAGTTCTATGCTATTAAATTTCAAGAGGTCAGCCTCTTAAATTTCAGAAATGTATTATGAAATTTTTGCACATGATTAAATTGAATTACATATATTTTTATTATGGTTACACTCTCAAACAGAGCAGGATAATATATTATGAGAAAGATAAGTGAAGTGAAGTCGCTCAACATGTCCGACTCTTTGCAACCTCATGGACTGTAGCCTACCAGGCTCCTCTGTCCATGGGATTTTCCAGGCAATAGTACTAGAGTGGATTGCCATTTCTTCTCCAGGGGATCTTCCCAAGGGATCGAACCCGGGTCTCCCACTTTGTAGACAGATGCTTTTCCGTCTGAGCCATGGGAAAGATAAAGGGAATACAAATAAAAAATGGATTTTTCCAAATTCTGGCATGAGTGCTCAGAAAAGTGAGTTTATTTGTCAAAAGATTTTACTCCTCTGTCTGTAAAATGAAGAGATTCATTTATTAATTATTTTCAAAATGGATTTTTACAGCCTGTTATTAGATTATAAAACCAATCAGGTGATTACAATCAGCATTTAAGGATTTATAAAATGAAACAGAAGAAAGATTTTTATAGGGTATTATAGATAAGTTAAATATAATGAAACTTAGTTTTCAGTTCATATGTGTGTGTCAGTCTGTGTTCTGGATCATGATAAAATGTGTCTTTACTGTGTATCTTGATTTTAGAAAAAAAGAGGCACTTAGCCAGCTATCTTCTAAATGTGACCATTTCTGATTTGAATATTCTAGCTATTTCAATCAACAAATTCATTCTTGCTTCATTCATTTTATGAAAAATATAAAAATATCTTGTTCATGAATCTATGTCTTAACTAATTTATTGGCAGAAAATAGAATTTGATTTGAATTCACTACCCAATTGACTTCCCATTAAGTACCTTCTAATGTTATATAAGCAGCTTTGTTCATACATCCATTTGATTTATTGTTAAATATTTTAAACTTATACAATATACATAAAAATATGACATACCAAATAGAAAAGCAGAATGTTATTAGATATTTGAGAAAATTTTTTGCTTTGTAAAAACCTGATGGAGTTTCATAAAATGTGACAAATTTACAGATTCAAGAGCAATTTTTAGATTTACTACTCATGGTCAGACATTTTAATCTACCCATTTGTATATATTAGTAAAGTGAGTGGTGGGAATATTATATTACTGTTTTCAGGGTAAACACTGTTTTGATTTCCTTGTGACAAAAAGCATGAAGATAACCTTCTTTAATTTCCTATTTTCTTAGCCTAAGAAAATTTGTTACAAATATGTGAATCACATATTAACATTGATTTTCAATTTTTTTAAATTTTATATTGAAGTATAATTAATGTACAATATTTTTTAGTTTCAGGTATACAGCAAGGTGATTCAGTTATTTATTTACATATACATATTTTCAGATTATTTTCCATTTTAGATTATTATAAATCCTTGTTGCTTATCTATTTTATATAAAATAGTATGTATCTGTTAATCCCATACTCCTAATTTTCCCTCCCACCTACCTTTCCCTTTGGTAACCAAGGAGATCCAACCAGTCCATCCTAAAGGAGATCAGTCCTGGATGTTCACTGGAAGGACTCATGTTGAAGCTGAAACTCCAGTTCTTTGGGCAACTGATGTGAAGAGCTGACTCATTTAAAAAGACCCTGATGCTGAGAAAGATTGAGGGCAGTAGGAGAAGGGGATGACAGAGGATGAGATGGTTGGATGGCATCATCGACACGATGGACATGAGTTTGGGTAGGCTCCGGGAGTTGGTATGGACAGGAAAGCCTGGCGTGCTGCAATTCATGGAGTCGCAAAGGGTCAGACATGACTGAGCCACTGAACTGAACCATTAGTTTGTTTTCTGTGTCTGTAAGTCTGTCTTGTAAATAAATTAATTTGTATTAGTTTTTAGATTCCACATATGAGTGTCATATATTTGTCTTTATCTGACTTATTTCCAACTGGTAATATTTTTCTCTTGTATATGAGTAATATTCAATTGTATGTGTGCATGTGTGTGTGTGTGTGTGTGTGTGTGTGATACCACATATTCTTTATCCATTCATCTGCTGATAGACACAGGTTGCTTCCATATCTCAGCTACTGTAAATAGTGCTGCCATTGAGGTACATGTATCTTTTCAAATTAGAGATTTTGCCTTTCCTGGATATATGCTGAGACCTGAGATTGCTGGATCATATGGTAACCTTATTTTTAGCTTTTTAAGAAACTTCCATACTGTTTTCCATAGTGGTTGCACCAGTTTACAGTCCTACCAACAGGGTATGAGGGTTTCCTTTTCTCCACATGATCTCCAGCATTTATTATCTGCAGACATTTTGATGATGGCCATTCTTTCTGGTATGAGGTGATACCTCATTGTAGCTTTGTGTTTCTCTAATAATTAATAATGTTGAGCATCTTTTCATGGGCCTGTTGGACATCTGTATATCTTTGCACAAATGTCTATTTAGGCCTTCTGCCCATTTACTGATTGGATCATTTGTTTTTGCACTATTGAGTTGTACTAGCTGGTTGTGGAAGTTAATCCTGTTTAGTCACACCATTTGCACATTTTTCCCCACTCTGTAGGTTGTATTTTTGTCTTGTTTATGGCTTCCTTTGCTGTGCAAACATTTTTAAGTTTAATTGTTTTTTTTTCTTTTATTTCTTTTGACTTAGGAAACTAATCCAAGAAAATATTGCTTCAACTTATGTTAAAGAGTGTTCTGCCTATGTTCTCTTTTAGGAGTTTCTACAGTGTCATGTTTTGTATTTAGGTCTTTAAGCCATTGAGTTTATTTTTGTTTATGGTGTGAGGGAGTTTTCTAATATCATTGATTTACATGAGACTCTCCAGCTTTGACAATACCACTTGCTGAAGATACTGTTGCGTATTCTTGCCTCCTTTGTTGATGATTAATTGATGGTAGGTGTATAGATTTGTTTCTGGGCTCTCTGTTCTGTTCTGTTGATCTTTATGTCTGTTTTTGTGCCGATACTATGTTGTTTTGATTACTGTAGCTTTGTAGTGTTAGCTAAAACCCAGGAAGGTTATACCTCCAGCTTTGTTCTTTTCCTCACAGTTGCTTTGACAACTGTTGATCTTTTGTTGTTTCATATAAATTTCAGGATTATTTGTTCTATAATAATTCTGTGAAAAAAATCACATGTAACTTGATAGGGGCTGCATTAAGTATGTAGATTTCTTCGGGTAGTATGACCACTTTTACAATATCTTGGTCTTATTTTTATACTATTCTAAGAAGTAACAACTGTGAAATTTTACTTTATTTTTATAGATCCAAGCAAAATTTAATTTTGTCACAAGGGAAGATCTATAATTATTGAACACTGAACAATATAAAACATTGATAGCTTTAAATCATTAGCTATCAAGATCACTTTGAACTTTAGATTTCTTTTTTTCAGAACTTTCTGATATTCTATTCCTAGGATACTAACTTTTTGTTTGTTGTATTTACTTAAACTTTCAGCTATTGATTGATTTTTCTGTGTAAACTTTAATATTGTTATTGTGATGTTATCTTTATTTTTCTTTTAATGAATGTGTATATTGCCCAGAAATTAAAAATGTACTTTCTTTGTTTGCCTTGACTCTGAAGGAATTGATGACCCCAACTTCTCTTACATTTTACTTTTTAACATTCTAATTCTTTCTACATATTATAGGTTCCACTTGATTCCTCAGAAGTTATTTTTTTGGAGCTGCAAGTTTTATGTTAGGGATTCCTTTCAGGTCATTTGCTTTCTAGGGATCTAGAGTCCATATCTAAATCTAAAACCCCTGAGGCCCCTGGCATTACCTGCTCTCATTTTCTGATGAACTGCTTTTAATTTTGCTCTTTGTCTTTAGCTCTCAGAATTTCCCTTTATTTTAAAAAATTTATTTATTTCAAAAATTGTATTATTTATAATTTCTATGTTTATACATACAGTTGGGCTGCTTGCCACATCAGCTCAAGTTACTGGGGACAAAAGTCAAGTTCAGTTCAGTTCAGTTGCTCAGTCGTGTCCGACTCTGCTACCCCATGAATCGCAGCATGCCAGGCCTCCCTGTCCATCACCAGCTCCCGGAGTTCACTCAGACTCATGTCCACTGAGTCCATGATGCCATCCAGCCATCTCATCCTCATTCGTCCCCTTCTCCTCCTGCCCCCAATCCCTCCCAGCATCAGGGTCTTTTCCAGTGAATCAGCTCTTCCCATGAAGTGGCCAAAGTACTGGAGTTTCATTCCTTCCAAAGAAATCCCAGGGTTGATCTCCTTCAGAATGGACTGGTTGGATCTCCTTGCAGTCCAAGGGACTCTCAAGAGTCTTCTCCAACACCACAGTTCAAAAGCATCAA
>SJXQ01007073.1:50528-100938 GCA_006408695.1 Aepyceros melampus
GACTGATGCACGGGGATAATCCAGAGAGAAGGTGTGGGGCGGGAGGGGGGAGGTGGGGGTCGGGATTGGGAGTTCATGTACACTTGTGGCTGATTCATGTCAATGTATAGCAAAATGAATACAGTATTGTAAAGCAAAACAAACTAAAAAATAAAAATTAATTAAAAAAATAAAAAATGAATATCATAGCATCTGGTCTCATCACTTCATGGAAAATAGATGGGGAAACAATGGAAAGAGTGACAGACTTTATTTTCTTGGGCTCCAAAATCACTGCAGATGGTGACTGCAGTCATGAAAGTAAAAGACATTTTTGCTCCTTGGAAGAAAAGTATGACAAACCTATACAGCAAATTAAAAAGCAGAGACATTACTTTGCCAACAATGTTCCGTATAGCCAAAGCTATGGTTTTTCCAGTAGTCATGTATGGATGTGAGAGTTGGACCATAAAGAAAGCTGAGTGCTGAAGAACTGATGCTTTTGATGTTGGAGAAGACTCTTTGAGAGTTCCTTGGACTGCAAGAAGATCAAAACAGTCCATCCTAAAGGAAATCAGTCCCAAATATTTATTGGAAGTACTGATGCTAAAGCTGAAACTCCAATACTTTGGCCAGCAAAGTATTGAAGAGCTGACTCATTAGAAAAGACCCTGATGCTGGGAAACATTGAAGGCAGGAGGATATGGGGATGACAGAGAATGAGATGGTTGGATGGCATCATCAACTCAATGGACATGAGTTAGAGCAGGCTCCAGGGGATGGTGAAGGACAAGGAAGCCTGGCATGCTGCAGTCCACAGAGTCATAAAGAGTCAGACATGACTGAGCAGCTGAATAACAACAACAAAAACAACATACATGTTTTAGGTAATTTTCTGGTGGTGATGACTTAGTTGTGTCTGACTCTTGCTATCCCATGGACTGTAACTGTCCAGGTTCCTCTGTCCATGGGATTTTCCAGGCAAGAATACTGGAGTGGATTGCCATTTCCTTCTCCAAAGAGGTAATATGCTATATAGCAATAAATAACTACACATTTCTATAGGGTTGTGATTAAAATTACAGACTTTGCCTTATTCATAAAAATTCAAAAATGTAGAAACTCAAGTCTATCAATAAGTGGATAAGCATTTATTGGCATAGGTTAACAATTCCGAATCTACCTTCTTTGAATAATAAGCTTGAAGAAATGAGTAAATACACTAAGATCGATGGAAGCTTAAGTTACAAATACGTAAAGGAAGAAGACCAGAATGTGGCCTGTGGTGCTGGATTGGAGTTGGGGTTACCAGAGTGAATTAATGCTTACTGGTAGGTAAACAGATAAGTAGATGGATCAGTGGATAGGTAGATGGTAGATAAATGAATGTTTTAGATACCTGCTATGCACAGCAAGCTACCTCAAAACTTAATAGCTTAAAACAGCAACCATTTCATTATCTCTCATAATGTGTTAATCTCATAGTTTTCTGTTTTGACATCTGAGGTGTTACTGATTTTAGAAAGAGTGCCCCTCAGCACTAGCCAGTTCCACTGATGACTGGCTAATTCACGTCAGTAGCACCTTATATCTCAAGCTTGACTGAACCCCTTTATTACAGCCCCATCATACACATGAATAACTCCAAGCTTTGGTTCATGTTCTTCTATCTCCACATAAGTCTACTAGCACACTTCATTTTTACGTTTCTAGATCTTAGAGTATCTGTGAGTTTTGACGATGAATACAAACGCACGTGTGCTCAGTCACTCAGTCACGTCCGACTCTTGTGACCCCATGGCTCTTCTATCCATGGGATTTTCCCAGCAAGAATATTGGAGCGGGTTGCCATTTCCTCCTTCAGGGTATCTTCCTGACCCAGGGGTCAAACCCACAGCTCCTGTGTCTCCTGCATTGGCAGGCGAATTCTTTACCTCTGAGCCATTTGGGAAGCCCATAAATACAAATATTCTATTATATAGTTAGCTATTGAGATGACTATACATAAATTCCAGGCTAGACTCAAAGAGAGCTTTTTAAACAATGTACTTAAATGAATTTGTCTTTCTACCTAAACGTGGTATTGAAAAGAGAAACTGATTAGTTGACCTCTGGTTTAAAAAAAGCTAACCATATATATATATTTTTTTTTTTTAATTTTATTTATTTTTTTTAAATTAATTTTTATTTTTTAGTTTGTTTTGCTTTACAATACTGTATTCGTTTTGTTACACATTGACATGAATTAGCCATGAGTGTACATGAACTCCCAATCCCGACCCCCACCTCCACCCTCCCGTCCCACACCCTCTCTCTGGATTATCCCCGTGCATCAGTCCCTAGCATCCTGCATCCTGTATCAAACCATATATTTTATAGTTTATATTACTTCACTATAGCCTTTGTTCTATAGTTTCTAATGTATATGACCACAAGCAGGGAACTTGTCTTACTCTGTGTTCTCCTTACAGGATAAACATTAATACGTATTATAACCTTATGGAAGCATTTTCCTTGAAATATTCACATATTCTAGGTTTTCTTATATTTTCTTAATTTATCTCAAAATTTTGTTACTTAAAAACTCTACTAAACAATAACAAAATAAAATGTCTACCATAAAAGTACAACTCTATATGCCAATTATATAATATTGTATGCTTATTAAAACACTAACCATAAAATAAAATTCAACCATTAAAAGGCAGATGATGTTAAACACCAGAAAAAGAGATTTAGTTACTGAAGTAACAAAAGACCATCTTACAAAATAATCTCACTGTAAGGTACCCCCATTGTACAGACCCCTAAAGACTACACGTTGTATCGGCATTTTCACAAGATACCACTTTCCTATTTTTGAAGGAGGTATTATCATGACATTTTAGAAAAATAAACCAACTCAAAATTAGGTGTTTATTGTCTTATCCATTTTTAAAATATTTTATACTGGCCAGTTTCCCCCAATGCACTTTGAAGTTGCCATCACCTATTCCCCAGGCATTTTGTACTTTTCTTATACAAATTGATTTCACTATTAATCTAAGCAAAATTATGTTAAGAAGATAAATCTTCCATGGAGAAAATAAAAATTATCTACTTTATCCTACTAGTTTTAGAATAGTCTACTGTATAGATTACCACCATTCTCTTCTTAAAAAAATAATAAACAGGTGATTATACCCTTAAAATATATTTTACTAATATCTATGTTAAGTAATGTATTTTCATACCTATCCTTCTAGAAGAATTACATGGGAAAAAAATGATTCCTATCACTTTAAAATTCTCTCACATAACTGAAAAAAATTATTTTTTTTCTAAAGCAGATAAATAAAAGGTTCTTAAATGATTCAAATTTTACAGTAGATAATACTAACAGACTCTTTACAGAAAATATAGATGTGTGAGGAGATTACTTTCAGTAACTGGAGAGAGAAAGCTAGAGACCTGGTATTTGGTTTGGTCACTCAGTCGTGTCTGACTCTTTGTGACCCCATAGTCTGTAGCCCTCCAGGCTCCACTGTCCATGGTATTCCCCAGACAAGAATACTGGAGTGGGTTGCTATATGCTTCTCCAGGGGAACTTCCCGTTTCAGGGATCGAACCTGGGTCTCCTGCGTAGCAGTCAGATTCTTTACTGATAGAGCCACCAGGGAAGCCTCAATACTAACAGACTCTTTACAGAAAATATAGGTGTGAGGAAATCACATTTCATTAATTGGAGTGAGGAGGCTAAAGTTTAGGACCTGATTTTAGGGAGGCAGATGACATCTTTCTAGGAACACAGAGTCTGCAGTCAGAGATATTCTGATGTGAAATCTGGTATTCCCACTTCCTAGCAATGTGATCATCCTAAATTTGTCTCTTTAACAGCAAAATGGGTATAATACTTCCTACACAAGGATGGTGTGAGGATTCAAAATAAAACAGGGGAAATACCCAGCATAGTGCCTGGTTACATAGAAGTCCAATAAAAGTGCCAGATGAGACATCTGACCTTGAGAAGCCAACTAACCATCCTAAGTTTTAAGTGTTCACCAGCAAGATGAGGAAATAGCATGCTACATGACTTTCTAAGTCCCTCATGAAACTAAAAGACTATATCATTCTCATGGTTAAAAATCAAGAAATATGAATTTGACTTCTTCAAACCATCTGGACATCAGGTGTACCATTAGATTAGGAAAACAATAATTCTTCAAAGTATTTTCAGATTTACATATATTTTAAATTTAAATTTATTTTAATTGGAGGCAAAATTCACATAATCTCATTTGGGCTCCAAATAACTCCATTGGCCTCAAATAACCCCATGATATTATTACCCTTCAGTTCAGTTCAGTTCAGCTGCTCAGTCATGTCCAACTCTTTGCAACCCCGTGGTCTGCAGCACATCAGGCTTCCCTGTCCATCACCAACTCTCAGAATTTATGCAAACCATGTCCATTGAGTCAGTGATGCCATCCAACAATCTCATCCTCTGTTGTCCCCTTCTCCTCCAGCCTTCAAGCTTTTCCAGCATCAGGGTCTTTTCAAATAAGTCACTTCTTTGTATCAGGTGGCCAAAGTATTGGAGTTTCAGCTTCAGCATCAGTGCTTCCAATGAATATTCAGGACTGATTTCTTTAGGATGGACTGGTTGGATCTCCTTGCTATCCAAGGGACTCTCAAGAGTCTTCTCCAACACCACAGTTCAAAAACATCAATTCTTTGGCACTCAGCTTTCTTTATAGTCCAACTCTCACATCTATTCATAACGACTAGAAAAACCATGGCTTTGACTAGATGGGCCTGTGTTGACAAAGTAATGTCTCTGCTTTTTAATATGCTGTCTAGGTTGGTTCTAACTTTTCTTCCAAGGAATGAACTTTAAAGAAGCCAACTGGTTTGGTCCAGTCAAAAAGCTAGTATCAGAGATTTCATTCCTTGTCTGTCAGCATCCAAAGTACATGTTCCTAAATACTACTAGCCTGTAGGGATTAGTGCCCCACGAGAGAAAAATGCTTTGGAGGAAAAAGACCTAAATATACTAAAAAGACCTAAATATCCTCCCTAGCTTCACCATTACTTGCTGTGTGGTGCTTAGTCACTTAGTCATGTCCAACTCTTTGTGACTCCATGGACTGTAGCCAATGGGATTCTCTAGACAAGAATACTGGAGTGGGCAACCATTCTCTTCTCCAGGGGATTTTCCCAAACCAGGGACATGAACTCATGTCTCTTGCATTGCAGATAGATTCTTTACTGTCTGAGCCACCAGGGAAGCCCCTACTTGCTGTGTGGTGTTGGACAAATCACCTAATCTCTCTGGGCCATAGTTTCTTCAATAATAAAATAATAATTCACCACACATGCTGGGAGAAGGCAATGGCAATCCACTCCAGTACTCTTGCCTGGAAAATCCCATGGATGAAGGAGCCTGGTAGGCTGCAGTCCATGGGGTCACTAAGAGTCGGGCATACTGAGCGACTTCACTTTTCACTTTCATGCATTGGAGAAGGAAATGGCAACCCACTCCAGTGTTCTTGCCTGGAGAATCCCAGGGACGGCGGAGCCTGGTGGGCCGCCATCTATGGGGTCGCACAGAGTTGTACACGAATGAAGTGACTTAGCAGCACCAGCAGCAGCCACGCATGCCACTGAAATTTATTGATATATTTCTTAAGAGATTTTACCTTAAAGATCTAAGGAAAATTTCTGCTGAGCAGATGATAAAATTCCACCATTTTCCTCAATTCTACCAACTTGCTCCTTCATTACTCCTATATCCTCCTAAGCTAGAAGAAGAGCCAGAAACCTTTATTTGTCCCTGTTTATCTTCTTTTCCAACAAGTGAACCCAGGTGTAAAACCTGAAGTCCAAAAAACTGTCACTTTGTACTTCTTATATTTACAATGGGAGATGGAGGGACGAACCTAGTTAATAGAACAACTGATGCCCCTATCTGCAGGTGACAAATGTTATAACGTCCCACTAAGAAAACTGACTTTTACTATGTACCCTCAAATAAGTAATTGTTAATAGGGGAAAGGACACTTGGCAATAAATGCCACCTAATGATATAAGTTAATACATACAAGTAATTTTAGTGTAGTAGATTAGAGTTTTAAAATCCCATTTTTGAAACTAGTATTTGCAAGAGAGTTTAGTAATTTAAAGAACATTTTCCTTATTACATCAAAGTCCCATAATTTACCTTATAAATAAAATGTTCATAAAAGCCATAATCTTGATTTATATAATACCAAACACCTCCTAACTTTGGCAGTTTTACTTGCAGGCATGTTAATTTTTTAACCAATTTAAACCCATTCTTCAAAGTATTTTCAATTTCCTTCTAGAGCTCCAATTTGTTTTTAAAGAAATCGTTTCAAAGATATTAACTGAAACAGCAAAGGGACGGCTGCTTCATACGATGGGGCATATTACTGCTTTGCAATATAAAATTCTTCAGCCTCACTCCTTTCCCCTTTTTGGTGCTCAGTTTGCCACTAAAGTGGCTATTTATTAGTAAGTAAATACAGTGATGGTCATATTATGCATCCTGATATGCCCTCAGGTCCTTTTATTGGGAAATAAGAGTATTTACCCATATATACTTAATGTATATGTTAATGTCTGCACTTGCTTTAACTTTCCCTAAATCCCAAAATCAAGATTTGTTAACTGGAAATTTTCACACCAATGCACTTTTTTGTTGTTCATTTTAAACTACAGAGGTTTTCATATCTGTCAAGAACCTTAGGAGACAAAAACAAAACCTTAAGTTGGAAAAAAATAATATACTCTAACCATATCACAGAATATAATCTTATATTAACCTTAAAATGTTGACCTTATATAAATCTTACATATGTACCATCATTTTACCAAGAATTATGTCAACAATTTATATAAAATAATGAATTTAAATTGTGTATGTCAAAATATATAGGCTCAAATGTTTTTTGCATTATTTCTTTAAGGTATATAGGTATTTTTTTAACTATCAAAATATAATACAAGAGTAAAATTAACATCATCTATGGTCATGTCACCTTTTATATCATCTTCTTTAAAATCTTGAAACTTAAGTCCTAAACATATAGTTTGAATGAGGAAAATCATGTTTTTAAAAAAAGGATTTTCTGGTCCTGGTTTCCCAGGATCATAAAATTCAGACTGCCCTCCCCAATTTTATCTTGTCTCACTTATTTCTTAACTGCTGGTTCATAAATACCTTTGTTCACTCTTAAAGACACATTTTGTTCTGCAGTTTCATTGCTATGAGAAATATCTTCCAATTTCTATACTTATATTTTATTAGAATTTTAAATTTGACTTCTAACCTTATATAAACACTAGTTTTTAAATTTTACAGAGCCTTTAAAACTCTACTAACAATTTATCTTTCAACATTATTTGTTCAACTTTTTTGTAGCATTAATTGTATTTGAAAGATATAAACACCCAGAGTACAGATATATGTAAATACATGTATTAGGGTCAGAACTGATTTCCTATCTTGAACCTGCTGAGCAAAAAAAAAGTAACAGTATGCAATTGTACTCATGCTGTGCAAACCTCCATGCTAATATGCATATTAAAATTCTAACATGTTGGGGTTTTCCATGCTTATTTATACTATGCATATAATCTATTCTATACTTATTCAAAAAATGTTATATGCAGGTGAAAATTTTTAAAGCCATCAACAACAAAAATGGCTATGAGCTTGCCTTGTATTAGAAACTCTTTTGTCTGTCAATCAACAATAAAGTATTATTCTACCATCACAAAAGGAAAACCTTTGGAGGCAGTAGAGGACTATGGGTTGCACAAATGTGCAGTTGCTAAGAAGCAAATATGCCTCTCTTCTAATCAAATAGCCCAGCTCAGCAATGCCGCTGGCTTGGGGCAAGAAGCAAATTCCACCAGCCACAAACTTAGAAACAGTCTTGAATTATTTGTTGCTGACCGCTGGCTGAACCCTTCCTGATGAGCACCATCACCATTAGCCACTACTCAGTGTATTCCATCAACCAATGGCAATAGCAGCATGCTACAGCTCAGGCTACAAGAAATTGATCAAACAGGGTAATGAGACTATTTCTTCACAGAGGTTATTTTAAATGAATATAAATATTTTCTTTCTACATAATTTGCCACAGAAAGGTCACTGAACTCCCTGTGATTCCAAAGAAAAATGCTTTACTGTCCCCTTTACATATTTGAGTTAAGATAAAGCCAACAAACAATTCAGGGCATTTTTTTATATTAGGGGCAAATTCTAATGAGCTGGCATTTGTGACAACAGATTAGCTGTAATATTTTAGCTTCACATTACATTATAGCTAAAAACTGATCAAATATATAAAGATAAAATTGATCATGATTTAACAATTAAAAACATTTATAAGAGTACATTTTTGTTTGAAGAAAGACAATTAATCTCTAACATAGGTGATTGTGAGAACATGAATCATATATATGTCTTCCTAGCTGAAGTTATTAAAATTTGATATAATTGTTGTAAATAATTTAGTGAGAATTCATTTTTCTATAGCCCACCTCCTCCTTCTAGGTGGCAGAATAAGATGCATG
Source organism: Aepyceros melampus (assembly GCA_006408695.1). Lineage (NCBI taxonomy): Eukaryota > Metazoa > Chordata > Mammalia > Artiodactyla > Bovidae > Aepyceros > Aepyceros melampus. The sequence continues at coordinate 59,094 of SJXQ01007073.1, forward strand.
TTAACTATCCCAGTTAGCACATGAATCATTTCACTGACATCTGATTAAGCTTTTACAGAGTGACATTTATTGCTCTTTTTCTCTATATACTTTAAACTAAAACAATTATAAACAACTGGATTTAATATTACATGACCAAATTACAGCAATTTAGCTGTATATTTTCTCTAATATAAAATGAAAATGTTCTGCAAAGTCCAGCTTTCGGTTAGTAGACTTCCACCTATATTGGTATTATAATAATCCCAGCTGAATCACTATTTAAGAAATTTATAAACACCAACATACCATCAACAGTAAGAATATGAAGCAAATATTTCTAACATATGAGCATTCTGTAATTATTATAACCAACATAGATTACATAATATCTAATTACAAGTTTAAACTCAGTAGAAACATTTTTATATGAATGGACACCACTAAAAACTCTCTAAAACATATCTTGTGCCATTAAAAATGAATGCAATCTAATACAATACAGTAAATACTTGTCAAAATGAGCTGCTTTATATGCAGATTCTTTAAGAGTTTCAGCAATAATTTTTGTTTATGATCTTTACATCAGAAACAAGTAGGTCAGATAATTCTTTGCCTTCATCAAAAATGTTTAGTTTACTATATAATATGAAAAAACTGTTTCAGTGTATGGAAATGTGTGCTTAGGCAATTTTTTTTAACTACTGAAACTCAAATGTGCTTTCAATATTATTTTAAAAATCATTTATGGATGTTATTAGAGATGAGAATAAAACTACCTCATCTACCAAAATATACAAAATGTACATAAATGGCCATTTTTTAAAAAGAGGATAAAGCATTGCTGGATGTTAGAAGGTTATTTATACCACTGATAGGGATTTCTAAATATTCATTATTAGGAAATGATGGCAATTATAACAGGATTTTCAATACACATTAAAGTAATTTTTATCCAGAGATACAAGGCTTTGAATGAAACAGAAACCTCCACAATTAAGTTTAAATTAATCTCTCTTCAAAGGGAGGGCCACCGAAGAACTAGATAGAATACAATACAGAAGGAGAGGCTCAAGGCTTACACATAATATTTGCTTAGGTGCATTCTCTTCTCAATAAAATTTTTTCCATGCTCTAAGAAATGGCTAAAGAAGATTCTCTAAATAAAAATCAATAATTAGTTAAAAGAAAATTAAGATCAAATAGCATGAAACACCCTATCAGCTGTCTAGCAATATGACAAATTCAGCAGCAACCACAAAGAACCAATATAACTTCTGGTGCCAAGGAGCCAGATGGTACTGCTGGAAAAAATTAAGTCTACAGATTGGCAGCTCGACCCTGTGATTATTGCCCAAGGGAGGACAAAGTGGAAGAAGAGCGGGAGGTTCAGTATGACGGGGATAAATCAATTACCACTAACTCACCACATCCTTCCTATCATACCCTAACAACGGATTCTAAATACCAAACCAGTGAACTGTTCAAAAGTTTAGAGAGTCTCAACCTTAGTTGGGAATGATAAACTAATTTATAGTAAAAAGTAAAACATAATCTCAGATTTTCATCATAGACCCTAGAAAAGTACACCAATAACCTAATCCACAGACAACACTAAAGTATTTTAGTTATAGCTTTGTTGTGAAAAATAAGGCTATTTTTTTCTATATTTTTATTTTGTGTTACATTCAATGATGACATTTGTTAAAATTCTGTATGTTTTCCAAAAATAGAATTATGGATAATGCTGACATATGATTGTCTCATGACTACATAACTGACTTACATGTTTTGTAAAAAATTATTTATTTTTCATACACACCCAAAAAAAGTACTTCCCACTTTGTGATATCTAAAGAATGCTAAAGAAACAGTAACATCTCAAGACACGTTCAAAGTCAAATCATTACAGGGAAAAGATAATGTACATTGTCAATTTATGTAATTACTCAGTTAAGTCATACTTTCAAAATGTAAGACAGTTATACACTCAGTAAAGTCTGGCAAACTTATGCTGAGGGAGCTTTTTTGCCTTTTTATTACTATCTTTCCTTGGCCTTTCATCACCTAATATATACAGCTGCTTTGTATTACTCCAGCCTGAGTAAGTAAAAAAAAATAGATAAGAAAACTAAGAATATTAAAACAGTAAAAATAAAAAATTGAGTATTGCTCTTTTTAAATCCTATGAATATACAATTTTATAATATAAATATGTGTTGATTCATTTAATATATGTTAGCAATGGCATAGATAGATGGCCTTTGGATTTAGTCTCAAAACTCAATCAATGACAGATCAATTAGATTTCATTAATAAATAAATTTGATAAAGCAAAAACGCTTTTTAGTTTGTAAGTACAAAAGCAAGGACTGAATTTACACAGCTTCTAGAAAAGGATAAGTCAAATCACCGACCAGTACACACTAATTTGATCAATGTTCACTGAAACCTTTTCTAATACATTTTCTAGCATACTGCAGAAGGACAGGGAATGAATTGCTAACATGAGTTGCCCAATGCACTATCTGAATCCCTGTTGTGGGCACTAACAGCCACAATGATAGAAAAATTAAATCTCAAAGGACATGACCTACCTAAACTATACCTAATTGATGTTTCCTATCTAACTAAACTTGTGTATATATACTTCCAATAGCTTGTTTGAAATATTGTTATAAAACTTAAAATGGACATCACCATTTCAACTTCTGAGGATACATTCCATTGATATAATTTTGGGATAAATAGCTGTTTAACCTTCATATTTCTGTACTAAATAACAGACTAGCAATGTTTATATAGCCTCAGAGGAATACAGCAAGTTCACAGAAGTGTCTGCACTTACACAGGTCAATGGGTTCCTATAACCTTAAAGATTCATAAAAATACAATAAAATGCATTTCAAATTTAGTAAAAAAAAATGTCAATAGAAAAAATATGTGGCTGATTCATGTTAATGTATAGCAAAGCGAATACAGTATTGTAAAGCAAAACGGACTAAACAATAAAAATTAATTAAAAAAAAAGAAAAGAAAAAATAGTTCATGATGAGAGACATCGTATAAAAGCTCAATGGATAGCAAGAGCAAGAAATTTATTGTGAAAATTTTTTAAACTAAAGAAGTTACTAGTAAATAAAATCCAAATATTTTACATGTAATAGCAACACTAACTTTTATTTCATAATTTTTTTAGTCACCCAAAGGATAACTTTACAAATATCAGTATCAATTCCAGTTGATACAGTTCAAGACAACAATATTTCAACTTTAACTGTATTTAATTATGAAATGTAGCTATATGATACAGGTTTATTTTTTTTAATATCTAATAAGCTGATTTTAAAAATAGAGAACTGTCACAAAAATATTATTTATCCACTTACAAAACAGGATCCAGTAACAGGTATTCTCAAAAGTTACCTCCTAGTACATTTAAAATGTAATTTTAATTATAACATTTGGTCTTAGTTTTACTTTGTAGTAACCATGTATCTATGTTTTTTGGTCATCAAGAATGCAAACATCAAGCCAAAGAAGGAGCCATTTGGAATGCCAAAAGAATCTACAGTTTGACTGTACTGGCATCTGCCTGACAAAATAATCCATTTAATGGTTCTCAAGGTCAAGGTTTATTTTGACCAAATTCATATGCTACTGTTTCATTACTTTCCTATTGTCTGAAAATAGGCAGCTAAATGCAATTTCACTCAAGTAAAAAAGAAATGGATCACTGAAATTTAACATAGGTTGTAACAAGTGACGTTAAAGTGCCTGCCACATTTATTTTTAAAAGTTGAATACTAAATTATTCAGACAACCTTAGAGTTATCTATTCATTTTTTAGCTATTGAACAATACAACATAATTAATATCATCTAACATAATTAAACTATCAAATTTTAATTCAAACATGAGTTAAAATTCCAGAGAATTTCACAGTATATACAAACATCAAGGTATTAAGTTGAACTCCTGAAACTACTATGATGTTGTGTGCCAGCTACACCTCAATTAAGAAAACTTCCAGAGAAATTAGAAAAGAAACAGCATCTCAATGTTCATAGCAGCACTATTTAATACAACAGCCAAGACATGGAAGCCAACTAGCTGTCCATCAACTGATGAATGGATAAAGATGTGTGTGTGTGTGTGTGTGTGTGTGTGTGTATACATATATAATATTCAGTTCAGTTCAGTTCAGTCACTGAACTCTTTGTGACCCCATGAAGTGCAGCACACCAGGTCTCCCTGTCCATCACCAATTCCCAGAGTTCATGAAACTCACGTCCATCAAGTCAGTGATGCCATCCAGCCATCTCATCCTCGGTCGTCCCCTTCTCCTCCTGCCCCCAATCCTTCCCAGCATCAGAGTCTTTTCCAGTGAGTCAACTCTTCGCATGAGGTGGTTAAAGTACTAGAGTTTCAGCTTTAGCATCATTCCTTCCAAAGAACACCCAGGACTGATCTTTAGAATGGATTGGTTGGATCTCCTTGCAGTCCAATATTACTCAGCCATAAAAAAATGAAATAATGCCATCTGAAGCAACATAAATGAACCTACAGATTATCAAGATTATCATACTATGTGAAGTAAGTCAGAGAGAGAGAAAGACAAATATCATATGAGATCATTTATATGTGTAATCTAAAAAATAATAAAAACAAACTCATTTACAAAACAGACTCAAAGACAAAGAAAAACTTATGATTACCAAAGGAGAAAGGAAAGGAGGGTTAAATTAGCACTATGGGATTTTCAGATACAAACTACTATTAGGTGTAAAATAGATAAACAACAAGGTCTTACTGTATAGCACAGGGAATTATATCAGCATCTTATAATAAACTATAATGGAAAAGAAAATTCCCAGAGAAAATACATACTAAAACAAAGTTGTTCATCTAATCACTTGGTCATCTTGCGACATTACAGTAGCCAAGAGCTAACAATGGGAATCTGAAGCTCCAATACTTTGGCCACCTGATGCGAAGAGCTGATTCATTGAAAACACCCTGAAGCTGGAAAGACTGAGGGCAAGAGGACAAGGGGGCAACAGAGGATGAGATGATGGATGTCATCATTGACTCAATGGACATGAGTTTGAGCAAACTCTAGGAGATAGTGGAGAACAGGGAAGCCTGGTGCTGCAGTCAATGGGGTAGCAAGAGTTGGACATGACTGAGCAGCTGAACAGCAACAGTGGGAAAGTCCTATGTTCCAGGTACTTATCCTTACAACAATCCTATGAGATACTACAACCGTCCCTATTTTTATAAACCAAGAAACCAAGGCTTAGAGCAAAAATAATTTTTCGAAAGTCAAAATGTCAAACTAGGATTGAACTCAAATACATGTGATACTATAGTCAGCGCACTTCACTACCATTTTGATCCTTGATACGATGAAGTACAAATTTTATCCTCTTTAAAGCCCTTCAAAAGTGATCAAATTGCCAACATCCGCTGGATCATGGAAAAAGCAATAGAGTTCCAGAAAAACATCTATTTCTACTTTATTGACTATGCCAAAGCCTTTGACTGTGTGGATCACAAGAAACTGTGGAAAATTCTGAAAGAGATGGGAATACCAGACCACCTGACCTGCCTCTTGAGAAATCTGTATGCAGGTCAGGAAGCAGCAGTTAGAACTGGACATGGAACAACAGACTGGTTCCAAATAGGAAAAGGAGTACGTCAAGGCTGTATATCGTCACCCTGCTTATTTAACTTCTATGCAGAGTACATCATGAGAAACGCTGGACTGGAAGAAACACAAGCTGGAATCAAGATTACTGGGAGAAATATCAATAACCTCAGATATGCAGATGACACCACCCTTATGGCAGAAAGTGAAGAGGAGCTAAAAAGCCTCTTGTTGAAAGTGAAAGAGGAGAGTGAAAAAGTTGGCTTAAAGCTCAACATTCAGAAAACGAAGATCATGGCATCTGGCCCCATTACTTCATGGGAAATAGATGGGGAAGCAATGGAAACAGTGTCAGATTTTATTTTGGGGGGCTCCAAAACCACTGTAGACGGTGACTGCAGCCATGAAATTAAAAGGCGCTTACTCCTTGGAAGAAAAGTTATGACAAACTAGACAGTATACTCAAAAGCAGAGACATTACTTTGCCGACTAAGGTCCGTCTAGTCAAGGCTATGGTTTTTCCTGTGGTCATGTATGGATGTGAGAGTTGGACTGTGAAGAAGGCTGAGCACCGAAGAATTGCTGCTTTTGAACTGTGGTGTTGGAGAAGACTCTTGAGAGTCCCTTGGACTGCAAGGAGATCCAACCAGTCCATTCTGAAGGAGATCAATCCTGGGATTTCTTTGGAAGGAATGATGCTAAAACTGAAGCTCCAGTACTTTGGCCACCTTATGTGAAGAGTTGACTCATTGGAAAAAACCCTGATGCTGGGAGGGATTGGGGGCAGGAGGAGAAGGGGACGACTGAGGATGAGATGGCTGGATGGCATCATGGACTCAATGGATGTGAGTCTGAGTGAACTCCGGGAGTTGGTGATGGACAGGGAGGCCTGGCATACTGTGATTCATGGGGTCGCAAAGAGTCGGACACGACTGAGCGACTGAACTGAACTGAATACAAGAAATATATCTCATCTACCCTGAGTAATGCTTAACACTGTTTAGGCTGCCAAAGCAAAACATAGTTAATAAATATGGTTCCTTAATTACAAGGAGAAATATAATTAGACAATAAAAAAGAAAAGCCTAAGAACATATCAGGATTCAAATGAATGGCAAAGAAAACTCAAGAAAAATGTATCCTCATATCTATATAATCACATGAAGGAATGAAAGTAATTAATGACTTCTAACATTCTGTAAATTAAGATCGTATGTTTAGAAGCAAAAAGCAACAATTTTTCTGGTTTACCGGGGAGGAAACTTGGGGCAGATGACTCTATTCTGAACCTCCTAATCTATCTCTTTCTACAATCTCAGGCAAGTCTTATCTTTCTCGTGACATTCAACATGTTTAGGCAAATAAATCAATGAGTCTCCATATCTCTATCCCATATCTCAAACTCTCTCTTACATTTCTTTGAATAAATTTCTCAATACTCCTTCAAGTTTAACAGACTTCATGTTTAAGACAGCATTATTATATGGCCTTGAGAAAAGAATGTAAATGTCAGGATTCACCTCAGGTCTTACAGTGAAATCCACTGTTGGTTCTTTCCCCATACTGCCTCCGAGCACTTTCTCTCCCTTGTCCCTTGCCTCCACCATCAAAGTGACCAACAAGCCTCTACTCAGGTCCTTCCCAGGCATGTACTCCCCAGAAGGGTAGACACTCCTGTCCCTCTTCCACTTCCTGCCCCGCCCCTCACAACAAGCCAAATTTTTGTCTTCTGATACATTATTTACAGGCTTCCCTACTGGGTCAGTGGTAAAGAATCCACGTGCCAAGCAGGGGACATTGGTTTGATCGCTGAGTCAGGAAGATACCCTAGAGAAGGGAATGGCTACTCAATCCAATATGCTTGCCTGAAGAATTCCATAGACAGAGGAACCTGGCGGGCTACAGTCCATGGGGTCATGAAGAGTCAGATACGACTGAATGACACACTTTCACTTTCAAAGTACTAATATGGAGAGACTTCCAGGATATATTAAATTTTAAAAGGAAGATAAAGCATCTGCTTGCAACAGAGGAGACCTAGGTTTAATCCCTGGATGGGAAAGATCCCCTGCAGAAGGGAAAATGGCTATGCACTCCAATATTCTTGCCTGGAGAATACCATGGACAGAGGAGCTGGGTGGACTACAGTCTGTGCGGCTGCAAACAGTTGGATACAATTGAGCAACTAAACAACAACAAAAACAATCCCTTATCTACTTTCTTTATACATTAATACTTTTGTTAAATATGACAACTGGTGGCTCAAAGAAGCAGTAAGTTAGTCCTCAACTACCCAACTGTCTTTGTATTAGGATAGAACTAGAATTATTTTCAGAGGGAAACTCGAGTAAACTCGAGTCATGAAACCCTGGGCCTACTTTCATGTGTAGGTGTACTGATCTTCTACATAAGTACACAACTCCACAGGGATGGCAAACCTTTTCAGTAAATATTCTGGGCTTTGTGAGATATACAGTCTCTGTTTTAACTCTTACTGCTGCTACTGAAGCAAAGAATGGCCATAGACAATAAGTAAACAAATGGGTATGACTGCATTTCAACAAAAAATTATTTATAAAAATAGTAGTTAGCCAGTTTTGGCATATGAGCCATAGACCACCAATCCTTAATCTAGGCCTGCTGGAATAGCACTCCTTCATTCCTTTACCCACCCCCACTTTCCTTGACCACACCAAAGTGACTATTCAGAGAAAGCACATGACCTAAGCCAAAGACTTGGGCTACAACTATAGAGAGATCTCTCCACTGGGGTTGCTAAGCTGGTAGAAAATATCTAAGCAGCTGCTAGTGGCTGGGAGCCATCTGAAAGGAAGCCAAAGTAAGGAAAGCAGAATACTCTTGCAATTTGAACACTCACCTAAGTCCAGGTGAGTAAAAAGCAAGACTCCAACTCTGTCCTCCTTCAATAGGTAAACCAACCAATTCCTCTTTCTGCTTTTTGCTTAAACTGGTCTCAACTGGGTTTCTTTTCTGTACCATGCACTGAAAGAGTCCTAGCTAATACATCCCTTTACCAGGTTGTTTCACAAATCTGAAACGCTATTCCCTCCATGTTGCACATATCAGAAGCCTTCATATTCTCCCAGACCTGGCTCAGATGCCACCTCCACTGTCAAGATTGTCTTCATTTCAACCACATTTATCATCCTCTTTCTCCGTGTATATGTCCTGCAGTAGTGATTATACCAATCTTCCTTGAATCAAAATTGTATTTACATCTCTTTCCTCTGCTAATTTGAAAAGCAGTGAACATGTCTTAATAATCCCCCAATCTAACAAAATAAACAGTAAAATCTGTTGAATTAAACTTTTGTTCCATGTAGCACTCTACCCAAAATATATAACATTGTTACCCTCTTTCACTACCTGTATTTTAAAAAATCAATTCTTCATTTCTTAAAAGACACATTTTATTTTACAAAGAAGTCCTACTGTAAGCATATTAGAAGTTTATAGCATACATTTATCCCATGACAAAGGTCCCAGGCTACAATATCAAAACAAGTTCTATTCAATGAAAGAAATATATGTGTATTTCTTTTTTCCTATGGTAAGACATTTTACTATTTTTTTGATACTATATATTATTTTTTATTAACTTTCTTTGATGTTAAAAAAAAGTGACGGGTATGTTCAAAATAGCATGGCTTACAGGTGGTATTAGAAAGTGAGAGGAGCTTTTGAGGACATTTAAATAAAATGACACAAGAGCACTTTTCTGAGAGTCTTTTTCTGCTTTTTAGGCATGGAAAAGAACCTGATGGTACCCAATATACATTAACATTTTCTCTAGATAGTCCAAATGAAAAGCTTTGAGGCAGCATCTTTGCTTCATGAAAGCCAAACTTGGAGACTGCTTTCAGAACTCTCATATGAAAATATAATTAAATATTTAATTATGACACTGGAGCTTAAAAGTGGATCAAGAAAAATAGAATTACAATCCCTAAAATTTCCCCACAGTGAAAATAGACCTGATATATAAACTAAAACATGACCGTGATGATGGATGAAGATACAGAGAAAGATATAAGATATAAAACTTTCAAAAAAGTAACTAAAAATCAGAAGGATAGGAAATGAAGAGACTGAGATGGCTGTAATTCTCTAACTCTAGTTCAATGCTTCTAATGGTGATAAAGCATCGGTCTCCCCTCTCTATCCCAAATGTTACAACACCACAAATTAACACTCAGGTTAAAAAAAAAATCTACATACATGTAGGTATATATGTATATGGAGAAGAAAATGGCAACCCACTCCAGTATTCTTGCCTGGAGAATCCTGTGGACAGGGGAGCCTGGTGGGCTGCTGTCCATAGGGTCGCACAGAGTTGGACATGACTGAAGCGACTTAGCAGCAGCAGATATATATGTATTTTATACATAATATGAATTACTAGAAAAAATAATGATCACATATTTGGATAATGTGGGAATATCAAAATGCTATAAATATTCCCAAGTGCTTAATCTCCATTTCTGTACTTATATTGTTGCAGACCAGTAAGAAAATATCACAGACTCAGACCAGTCTGCAGATTACACATTGAATACCACTTAGATATTAAATAATTCATGTTGCTTCCTTATGTCTTAGTTTCCTTATCTGGCAAGACTACTAAGTTTGGTGATTGACACATTGCAGAAAAAAAAACACACACACAACACACACACATCCATAAAAAGGAGAAGAAACAAATCAACTTTCTTTTTTGAAACCTAAAAATAGTGACAATTTTTCTGTTTCTTTTTTTTAAACTTATTTTCTATTGGGATACAGCTGATTGACAAACAATGTTGTGACAGTTTCAGGTGAACAGCAAAGGTACTGGGCCATACATACACATGTATCCATTCTTCCCCTAACAATGTTATGTGGCAGCATGGATGAAAGGGGAGTGTGGGTGACTATTTTTCTAAGATGATCACCCCAGTAACCCTTAGATTCTACCACAATAACTATATACTGACAAAATCTAGCCCCCAAAAGTCAGAATATCAACAAAATAATCTACTTGATTATATGTCCCCTGAAATAATCTTCCATTAAAATACAACTGATGTGAAAGAAGCATCATGTGATTATTCATTTATATGTGTAAGGCAATAAAACTTATTGCATCTACATTTTAAAAGGCATAGATGATATTACTAAATGAGGGGAGTGATACCTAACTACACAAAGCAAGAATTCTTTTTTAAAAGTTATGTTAAAGACTACAGAATTCAAAGTTCACTGAGCTGCAAAAGGCACATGAACGAAATTACTTTTTGCCACTTGCACAGTTTTTAAAGTATCCACTAAGCAACAATAACATTAAGGTAGGCTAGGATATGTCCCTAAATGCAGAGAACAAGAAAAGGAAAGATATAGTCATCTGAATGCAGAGTTCCAAAGAATAGCAAGGAGAGATTAAGAAAGCCTTCTTCAGTGATCAATGCAAAGAAATAAGAGGAAAACAACAGCCTGGGAAAGACTAGAGATCTCTTCAAGAAAATTAGAGCTACCAAGGGAACATTTCTTTCAAAAATGGCTTGATAAAGGACAGAAATGGTCTGGACCTAACAAAAGCTGAAGATATTAAGAAGAAGTGGTGAGAACACATAGAAGAACTGTACAAAAAAGATCTTCATGACCCAGATAATCACGATGGGTGTAATCTCTCACCTAGAGCCAGACATCCTGGAATGTGAAGTCAAGTGGGCCTTAGGAAGCATCACTATGAACAAAGCTAGTGGAGGTGATGGGATTCCAGCTGAGCTATTTCAAATCCTAAAAGATGATGCTGTGAAAGTGCTGCACTCAATATGCCAGCAAGTTTGGAAAACTCAGCAGTGGCCACAGGACTGAAAAAGCTCAGTTTTTATTCCAATCCCAAAGAAAGGCAAGGCCAAAGAATGTTAAAACTATCACCCAATTGCACTCATCTCACACGCTAGTAAAGTAATGCTCAAAATTCTCCAAGCCAGGCTTCAACAGAACATGAACCAAGAACTTCCAGATGTTCAAACTGGATTGAGAAAGGGCAAAGGAACAAGAGATCAAATGGCCAACATCCATTGGATCATTGAAAAAGCAAGAGAGTTCCAGAAAAACATGTACTTCTGCTTTATTGACTATGCCAAAGCCTTTGACTGTGTGGATCACAACAAACTATGGAAAACTCTTCAAGAGATGGGAATACAAGACCTCCTGACCTGCCTCCTGAGAAATCTGTATGCAGGTCAAGAAACAATAGTTAGAACTGGACATGGAACAACGGATTGGTTCCAAATTGGGAAAGGAGTACATTCAAAGTTGATCAACATGAACTAGAAGTAGCGTGACCAAAGTTATTATGGTAACTGGCATGGGTGTGTTAGTAGCTCAGTTGTATCCGACTCCTTGCAACCCCATGGACTGTGGCCCCCACCGCTGCTCTGTACATGCAATTCACTAGGCAAGAACACTGGAGTGGACTGCCACTCCCGTCTCCAGGGGATCTACCTGACTCTGGGATCGAACTTGGGTCTCCTGCATTGCAGACAGATTCTTTACCATCTGAGCCGCCAGGGAGAAAAAATACTAGTAAGTGGCTGCCTCTGGGGTTTGGGCAGGGTGGAAAAGGAGACCTTTACCTTTTATTGTATACCCTTCTAATCACTTTTATTTTTAACCAAATGTATGTCTCTTGTAAGCAGAAAAAAACTAGTCCAATTTTTTAAGTAGCATGGCATAAAAGGATCAAAGGAGCTGAAGTTGCCATTTCTAAGTTGGATATGACAGTTAAGAGACCTAAAACTTTTTGAGTCTCAGTTTCCACAACAGCAAAATAGAGAAAATGTCTCCCACATGAGGCAGTTCTGAGTCAACTAAAGGAAATAATGTACATGAAGGAATCGGTTCAGCGCCAGACTTCAGTTCAGTTGCTCAGTCGTGTCTGACTCTTTGCAACTCCATGAACTATAGCACTCCAGGCCTCCCTGTCCATTACCACTCCCAGAGTTTGTTCAAACTCATGTCCATTGAGTCAGTGATGCCATCCAACCATCTCATCCTCTGTCATCCCATTCACCTCCTGTCTTCAATCTTTCCCAGCCAGATTTATTTATCAATAAATATTAATTAAAGGATCTTCCTGACCCAGGGATCAAACCCAGGTCTCCTGCACTGCAGGCAGATTCTTTACCATCGGAGCCACCAGGGAAGCCCATGACTAACACACAAAGATGGTTTAATCCCTTTTCCTTCCAAAAGATGCTACCCAACCACCAGCATAGTCACCTCTAATGAATCTGTCTCAGAGGAGGGAGCTCTCTTCGGAATTCTGTGCCAGGCTAGAATGCCTTCCTCTAAAATCAAGTGGGTCACTCTATGGTCTTAACTTTTGCTTTTCAATGTTGAAACTACTATTAATTCACACTTTGGGACAGGCTGCAAACAGGAGATATGACTGAAATCAGGAAGCTGTACATTGCGACTTCTACCAAACAAAGACTGCAGACCAAATTCAAATATATATATACCAAGGAAGATAAGTTTGTTATGTGCCTAAATCTTTTAAGATACAGTATTCTGCAATAACCAAAAATATCTTACCACAGCCGAGTGCTGATATCTAAAGATCTGTGAGTGGAAACTAACCTCCCCTGGGTTAAGCTATTCCTCTATTAACATGCAAACGTTCCTGGGGGTAATTTATCAGAGCCTTTTCAATGTATTTAACCAAGAGTTTGATTTGAGAGGGAAACAGATTCAGAAATGGGACAACTACCCACAGACAGTAGTGTTGGGAAGGTGCCCTGTACAGGGAGTTCAGGGACCACAGAAGAGTGCAGGAAGTAAAGAATATTTTTACCTACTTCTAGGGATTGTTTGGTGCCTTGCCTACTACTCATCTCCATATTCAGCCCAAGTACAATGGCTCACCTTTCTTTCCAGACACAAAGGCCAATGTAATCAATGCAATTAGAAAAGAACTTGTCAAACTTTCATGGTACCTGGGGCTGTTGTTTAAATGCTAATTCAGATTCAGCAGGTTATGGTGGGGACAGAGATTGAGCGTTTCTAACAAGCTCCCAGGTGACACTGTTGCAGTTGGTCTGCAGTCCGTTGTTTGGGTAGAGAGGGGTTAAGAGAAACCCTTTCTTTTCAACGCAATGTCTATTAATACTAACCCTGGCTCTTATCAACACCCTCTGAACCAAGAGCAACAATCTTTTAGAAGGAGAAGAGGCAAAATACAGTGGTTTTGAAAGTAGAGCCTGGTTCTTCGAGTCAGACATAAATTCAAATGTCAGTCCTGCCACTTATGTGACCTTCACTTAATCTATCCCTGAGTTTGCTCCGTGGTCAAACAGTGATAATATCTACCTCACAGAGACACTGTCATGGTTAAAAATAATGTTAATAGCTTACATAAAAACCCAAACAAACTTTTTGGCCAATCCAAGAGCAAAGCATTTAGTCTGCTACCTCCATAAGATGGTCTCTTTGCCTTAATTCATCCAACAATTAACTGCCAGGACAATCTCCCTCAAATATGCACTCACTGGATCAGTCTATTACTTCAGGCCTCTCTTAATTCAGGACTATCAAAGGTGAACTCCTTAATTTGTTCTCGGCTTTTACTGCCCACCATTTGCTTACCTCTAAGACCCATCACTTCATGGGAAATAGATGGGGAAACAGTAGAAACAGTGTCAGACTTTATTTTTGGGGGCTCCAAAATCACTGCAGATGGTGACTGCAGCCATGAAATTAAAAGACGCTTACTCCTTAGAAGAAAAGTTATGACCAACCTAGATAGCATATTCAAAAGCAGAGACATTACTTTGCCAACAAAGGTCCGTCTAGTCAAGGTTTTTCCAATGGTCATGTATGGATGTGAGAGTTGGACTGTGAAGAAAGCTGAGCACCGAAGAATTGATGCTTTTGAACTGTGGTGTTGGAGAAGACTCTTGAGAGTCCCTTGGACTGCAAGGAGATCCAACCAGTCCATTCTGAAGGAGATCAGCCCTGGGATTACTTTGGAGGGAATGATGCTGAAGCTGAAACTCCAATACTTTGGCCACCTCATGTGAAGAGCTGACTCATTGGAAAAGACTGTGATGCTGGGAGGGATTGGGGGCAGGAGGAGAAGGGGACGATTGAGGATGAGATGGCTGGATGGCATCACGGACTCAATGGATGTGAGTCTAAATGAACTCCGGGAGATGGTGATGGACAGGGAGGCCTGGTGTGCTGCAATTCATGGGGCTGCAAAGAGTCGGACATGACTGAGCGACTGAACTGAACTGAACTGAAGACTCCCTCCACTCCTTCCTATTCAATATCACTTCTGGTTATTACTTCCTCAAGGAAATCATCTCTGTGCCACCATTACATTTACCAATTCTGAAATGTGAACACAAGCATTTGGAGATTCAGGGAACTTCTAAATAATCACCTAGTCCAAACTCTTCATTTCACAACTCAGAAAATAAAAAGCCAAAGAGGTTGAGTGATGTCATATTGACAACAAAATTATTACCAGTGAGTACAAAAACTCGGTTTTTGGACTTATTCTCTGAATGTTATCCCACTTTCTTTCTAGCAAACTTCAGGAACCATGTAAAGCTCACTCAAAAGAGAAAAAAAAAGTCCTCAGTTTACAATTAACTCCACAACCTCTCTAAATAAAGGCATAAAGTTTATGTTTTGCTTTATTCAACATGATGCCAAAACATATAACTGATTTAATCAACAAATAAGGGAAGAAAATCAATGAAATCAACTATTTGCCCTGGCATAGACCAGATCAAATAGATATTTTAACATATACTAGTCACCACTTTTGGAATCTGCCTTGTTAGAACTTATAGATTCTTAAAGAGATGGGAATACCAGACCACCTTACCTGCCTCCTGAGAAATCTGTATGCAGGACAAGAAGCAACAGTTAAAACTGGACATGGAACAACAGACTGGTTCCAAATTGGGAAAGGAGTATGCCAAGGCTGTATACTGTCACCCTGTTTATTTAACTTATATGCAGAGTACATCATGCAAAATGCCAGGCTGGACAAAGCACAAGCTGGAATCAAGACTGCTGGGAGAAATATCAATAACCTCAGATATGTAGATGACACCATCCTTATGTCAGAAAGCAAGGAAGAACTAAAGAGCCTCTTGATGAAAGTGAAAGAGGAGACTGAAAAACTCAACATTTGAAAAACTAAGATCATGGCATCTGGTCCCATCACTTCATGGCAAAAGATGGAGAAACAATGGAAACGGTGAGAGACTTTATTTTTAGGGGCTCCAAAATCACTGCAGATGGTGACTGCAGCCATGAAATTAAAAGATGCTTGCTCCTTGGAAGAAAGTGAAGAAGTGGGGCCTCCCTGATAGCTCAGTTGGTAAAGAATCTGCCTGCAATGCAGGAGACCCCCAGTTCAATTCCTGGGTCGAAAAGATCCCCTGGAGAAGGGATAGGCTACCCACTCCAGTATTTTTGGGCTTCTCTTATGGCTCAGCTGGTAAAGAATCTGCCTTCAACATGGGAGACCTGGGTTTGATCCCTGGGTTGGCAAGATCCCTTGGAGAAAGGAAAGGCTACCCAGTGAAGTGGCTCAGTCGTGTCCGACTCTTTGCGACCACATGGACTGTAGCCTACCATGCTTTCCATCCATGGGATTTTCCAGGCAAGAGTATTGGAGTGGGTTGCCATTTCCTTCTCCAGAGGATCTTCCTGACCCAGGGATGGAACCTGGGTCTCCCGCATTGTAGGCAGACACTTTACCGTGTGAGCCACCAGGGAAGTCCTCCTTGGAAGAAAGTGATGACCAATGTAGCATGTTAAAAAGCAGAGACATTACTTTGCCAACAAAGCCCTATCTAATAAAAGCTATGGTTTTTCTAATAGTCATGTATGGATGTGAGAGTTGGACTATAAAGAAAGCTGAGCACTGAAGAATTGATGCTTTTGAACTGTGGTGTTGGAGAAGACTCTTGAGAGTCCCTTGGACTGCAAGGAGATCAAACCAGTCAATCCTAAAGGGAATCAGTCCTGAACATTCCTTGGAAGGGCTGATGCTGAAGCTGAAACTCCAATATTTTGGCCAGCTCCTGCAAAGAACTGACTCATTGGAAAAGAAAGATCCTGATGCTGGCAAAGTTTGAAGGCAGGAGGAGAAGGGGATGACAGAGGATGAGATAGTTGGATGGCATCACCAACTCGATAGACATGAGTTTGAGCAAGCTTCAGGAATTGGTGATGGACAAGGAAGCCTGGTGTGCTGTAGTCCATGGGTGTCACAAAGAGTCAGACATGACTAAGTGACTGAACTGACTGACTTGTTAGAACTTACATTGCTGATTGCCTTATTTTAGATGGCTATCTTCTTCTTCTAACTAGATTAGAAGTCTTTTGAAAATAAAACTTTATTTTCTTCATCTTTGAATTCCACATTGTCCCAACAAGGTTTCTTATTCCTTTCTTCATGAATTGTGTACATAACCACTAATATACTGTATTAAAGATACATAATTTTTATAATGTTGGGTTTTATTATTTTTGCAATATTTCTTAAATAGCCCACTTCATTATAGTCTTATTTGCCTACTTTGTTTTATATTGAGGTATTTTCTCATTCAATGGCATAAAAATTAAAAAGATGATTCTCAATGGATCTGTGTTTTTATTTATTCATATATGTCTTTGTATCATAAAAATATTTTATATCTGTGTATACCTAATATATTCAAATTCCAAAAGATGATGCTGTTATAGTGCTGCACTCAATATGCCAGCAAATTTGGAAAACTCAGCAGTGGCCACAGGACTGGAAAAGGTCAGTTTTCATTCCAATCCCAAAGAAGTGCAGTGCCAAAGAATGTTCAAACTACCATACAATTGCACTCATTTCACGTGCTAGCAAAATAATGCTCAAAATTCTCCAAGCTAGGCTTCAACAGTGTGTGAACCAAGAACTCCCAGATGTTCACACTGCATTTAGAAAAGGCAGAGGAACCAGAGATCAAATTGCTAATGTCTTTTGACTTCCCTGGTGGCTCAGATGGTAAAGCATCTGCCTACAATGTGGGAGACCCAGGTTCCATCCCTAGGTCGGGAAGGTCTCCTGGAGAAGGGGATGGCAATAGGGGCTTCTCTGGTGGCTCAGATGGTAAAGCATCTGCCTACAATGTGGGAGACTTGGGTTCAATCCCTGGGTTGGGAAGATCTCCTGGAGAAGGAAATGGCAACCCACTCCAGTACTCTTGCCTGGAAAATCCCATGGACGGAGGACCTGGTAGGCTACAGTCCATGGGGTTGCAAAGAGTCAGACACAACTGAGCGACTTCACTTTCACTTTCTTTCACTTTGGATCACAGAAAAAGCAGGAGAATTTCAGAAGAACATTGACTTCTGTTTCACTGACTACTCTAAAGCCTTTGTGTGGATCACAACAAACTGGGGGAAATTCTTAAAGAGCTGGGAATACCAAGCAACCTTACCTGCCTCCTGCAAAACCTGTAGGCAGGTCAAGAAGCAACAGTTAGAACCAGCATGGAACAATGGATTGGTTCAAAATTGGGAAAGGAGTACATCAAGGCTGTATGTTGTCACCCTGTTTAAGTTATATGCAGAGTACATCACGTGAAATGCCCAGCAAGACAGAACCAAGATTGCTGGGAGAAATATCAATAACCTCAGATATGCAGATACACCATACAACCCTTACAGCAGAAAGTGAAGAGGAACCAAAGAGCCTCTTGATGAAGGTAAAAGAGAAGAGTGAAAAAAGTGGCTTAAAACTCAATATTCAAAAAATAAAGATCATGGCAGCCAGTTCCATCACTTCATGGCAAATAGATGGGGAAACAATGGAAAGAGTGACAGACTTTATTTTATTGGGTTCTAGAATCACTGCAGATGGTGTTTGCAGCCATGAAAGTAAAAGACACTTGCTCCTTGGAAGAAAAGCTATGACAAACCTAGACAGCATATTAAAAATCAGAGACATCACTTTGCCAACAAAGGTCTGTATAGTCAAAGCTATGGTTTTTCCAATAGCTATGTATGGATGTGAGAGTTGGACCATAAAGGAGACTGAGTGCTGAATCACTGATGCTTTTGAACTGTGGTGTTGGAGAAGACTCTTGAGAGTCCCTTGGACAGCAAGGAGATCCAACCAATCCATCCTAAAGGAAATCAGTCCTGAATAGTCATTGGAAGGACTTATGGCTGAAGCTGAAACTCCAATACTTTGCTCACCTGATGCGAAGAGCTGACTCATTGGAAAAGACCCTGATACTGGGAAAGATTGAAGGCAAGAAGAGAAGGGGATGACAGAGGATGAGATAGTTGTATGGCATTACCGACTCAATGGACATGAATTTGAGCAAGCTCCAGGAGACAGTAAAGGACAGGGTAGCCTGGCATGCTACAGTCCATGGAGTCACAAAGAGGCAGATAAAACTGAGTGATTGAACAACAATACTTTATATCTCCAAACACACAATATTGAGTATGAAAATATTTTTTCTACTTTTTATCATTTCCCCAAACTATAACCCCTCACTTCTACCAAAATACTTGAAGCTAGACTACACATATTACAGAAGGACTAAAACAATCATTGTTCTTATACTACTATAACACAAGCTAGCAAATGGTATATTAAAAGAACCACCAGGGCTTCTCTGGTGGCTCAGTGGTAAAGAATCCACCTGACAGTGCAGGAGACCGAGTTTAATTCAGGAAGATCCCACATGCCAAGGAGCAGCTAAGCCCACTGGCCAAAACTACTGAGGCTGTGCTCTAGAGCCCAGGAATTACAACTCCTGAGCCCACAGGCCTCATGCCCGAGAGCCCATGCTCCACAACAAGAGAGCAGCAGGCAGGGAGAAGCCCATGCACCACAGCTAGAGAGCAGCAATGAAGACTCAGCACAGCCAAAAACAGAGAAATCAATACAATTGTAAAAAAAAAAATAAAAAAGTAAAAAAATAAAAACACAAGTGCAACAATAGATTATGTATACAAAGAAATGTGTAAGTTACAAATTAATCTAAATTCTCAAAATTTAAATTAAATTACATAGTATGATTTTTATTATCAAAAACCACATGACATGGTAGTTGGAAAACATTTACCCTAAATGGCCAGTTACTGAAAGAAACTTGTTGGACTTCGTTGGTGGTCCAGTAGTTAAAACTGCACTCCCACTGAAGGGAGTGTGTATTCCATCCCCGGTTGGGCAGGAGCCCACAGGCTTCTTGGCCACAGAAAAGAACCTTGCTTTTTCTGGTTTTAAACATTACTTACATTCTATTGGAACACAGAGAAAAATAACACATCTATTGCTTGGCTTTTATAAGATCTGACTAGTGCTACACCTAACCTTTACATTTAAAAAAAAAAATCTTCCTCAAAAGATGGTGTATAATGTGTAAAAACTGACACATTAAATCTAGATTGTGCACATAGAAGTGTATATATCTAAGCTGGCTGTAGATGCATTATGAGAGTTCATTATTTATAGGCATCATAGAGATAATCAAAGCAATCCTTTGGAATAAATGATTTATATGCTTTATAAATTCAAATTTTCATATACTGATTTTTCTTAAAGAAAAACTATACCAAAAAATGAGAAAACATATCCTACTATTATAAATGATGATCAAAACAGCATAGCCTTTTTTCTTAATCCCAAACTTTTGAAATAGTTGCATACCTAAACAAGTATTTTTTCATACAAACCTAGTTCTTGTAATGTCCACAGTTTTTAGTAACCTCTATTACTTGGGAATTTTTAGTTAAGAAAATACGAGGACAATGAATGACTATTTTCTATCTTAAGCTTCATTTTGTCTCTCTCTATATGCACGCCCTAGAGGTTCCAGATTCTATCCACAAAGTGATTATGGTCTAGGACTGAATCAGATTTGTAACAAATGTCCACTGGGATTCTTCGACCTAACATCGATGGGCGAGCCAATACACATCTTCTAGCTCACTGAATCCTTTCACCTTACCTTAGGGACTTTCCACGCTACACAGTTAGAAGTTTTCTTTCACAAATAATAAAATGAATGAAAAATGGTTTCAGAATAGAAAAACAGAAACCCAAGTCATTATATGGTATCTAAAAGCTACCCTGCATCTACTATCTTAGTGCCTAAACAAACATTTTAACATGTATGATAAGGGATATTCTTCAAGGTCTTAAGTTTCATTATCTCTAATTTTATATGATTACTGACATGCATCATTTCTATTAACACTTCAATATATCCAGGCATATGATAGCATTAAACTAACAGTGACCCACAAAATCCTAAAAACCATTAAGTTTTATCAGAAAAAAATAAGAGCATAAAGTTAATAAAATGAAACTTCTAATAAACATAATTTTTATAAGTGTTACCAAATAAAAATGAAACTAACAGCAGTCATGAAATCATTTATGAAATGTATTTCCCTCAAAAAATAAAAAGTGTTTCTAAAGAGAGAGAAGAAAAATTATAAAGTACAATATTTTTAAGCTACAAGCTTTACAAAAATCTGTCACCATTTATGTTACAATTCTGCTCATCAATAAGGCACTTTTTTTCAAAGAACCATTCGAAAATCAATTATATCAACTCTTTTGTATAGAGAAGCAGCACACCGTTCAGGCAACTAGTATTAATGAGTAGACATGACTATAGAATCTCCATTTGTTTCTCTGACAAAGCTGTGGCTACTCTAGTCACTCATTGAAATTCCATTAATCTAGTGTACCAGGTCCAATGCGAAAATCAAAACTCCATCTAACCCTTTATCAGTTCACAATAACCTACAAGTGAACTCTGCCTGTTAGCATGCAGCAAGTTATGATTTTGCTATCAATCAGGCAGTTGGCCAATAAAAAGAAAAAAAAGGCAGGCTGGAAACAGTGTGTCTGGCAGGGTTTGAAGACTTTGTTTTTGTTTTCTGTTTTCATTCCCTTTCAATTTCTATAGGGCGTCTGGACCTTGTGAGAATATGCATTATTCTCCTTGGCTGTGATTTAATTGCTACCAGCAATCAAGTCGAAGCATCACTGAAGTGTGCTTGAATTTCATTAGAAGATATAACTTATGCTACTTTCCTACAGTACCTAATAAACCATAAAGAAACCAAAACACATATGGCTTGAGGGAATAACTGGAAAATTAGGTAGCCATTTGGGAACTGACTGAACTTTTGAACCAGAGAAACAGAGAAAAAGAAATATTAAAGGAAAAGACAGACTTAGAATGCACAGAGATGCGCAGGTTTGACCTTTTCAGTACCTTGAAAATTACATTAGCATTATGAAAAATACATATCATGTTTGGAGTTTATAATCCATCAAAGTTGAGATACTTTGCTTAGCGCCTACCATAAGGTAAAAGTCAAAAGGACAAAACAACAATCTGATTTGACAAAAGGCCTTTTGGTGACCCATGCTAATTTAGTTACACTTATTGTTAAATGTATTATCATTTTATAATTAATATATCATTAAACTAAGGTCACACAATGAAGGAAAATTTATTTAGCAAAGGAAAGAGAACACATATAAAATCTAAGTTGCAGGGAGAAAAAACTAATATGATTAGATATTTTAGAGTGGAAATTAAAAGTTCAAGTAGTAGTTTTAAAATTAACTTATAACATTCTTAGGAGAAAATATAAAATTATCAAAACTAGCACTGTTTATATACCAAAAATGAATAATACTAGAAGTTAAAATTTCAATCTAGGAATTGTTTATATAAACACTGATGAAAATGCAATATTTACGAGCTAAAATTTAAATGTTACACATAAATATAATTTATTAAACAATATTCAAATATTGACAATGCTTTAACAGTAAATCTTTTTGTGCTATTAATATATTTCCTGTATATCTGGTTATGAAAACAAACATGATAAATTATTTACCCATTAAAAAAATAATCATGTAAACGCACTATACAATGGCAATTCACTTTTCCTAATAAATCACTGGCTCTCACAGATATTTAATTGTTGGTTTTCTAAGGTTGTTATTTTTTCAAGAAGGTACATAATGCTCTCTTGTACATCAAAATATTTATGCTATTTTGAGAAAGCCTGAGCATATATAGTCTATGAATATATTTGTATGTGTGCATATATATATTTTTTTATAACATTAATATTCTTCATATATGTATACATACAAACAAACCCATTTCTGTATACTTACATTTTACAAACAAGCAAAACAAACCATTGTAATGTGTTTGAAAAATAGTTCAACTCAAACAATAATTCATTGTTTTGCCTGAAAATATCACTTCATCAATGATAAAACATTTTCTAGTAGAAATGCTTTTGAAGATACATTAGAAAGGGTAATGCTCTGTTTCATATACTAAGTGTAACTGAAGAGAAGTATGCATTTTAAAAAAAAGAACCTATAGGAGAAAGAAATTCTTTCCTTTTAAAAACAGATATTAAATGTTTGCCAAAATGTAAAATTCGACCCAAAATGGATATGATTATTGTTGCTACACATTGTACAAAGTTCTGAATATAGAAAAAAGATTGTGTTGTTCTGAATCAGTGGTTAGAATGTTTATCACTTATGCATGTACTTGACTTATCCCTGTTCTGCAATAGACATAATTTTATACCTCATAAAAGCAATTTATGTTTCCAAAGGGAATAATCTGGATAACATAAAATGTGGAGTGCTCTGTTGCAGGAAGCATATTTTCATTCAGCAATTGTATTTAGAGATGGAACTGCACAGTTTGATCATCATATAGTGGCAGAAGGCATTACTCATTTCTAGTCTATGTGAAACTTTGAGTGCCACAAATTAATATGCATGGCTAATTTATCAATATGCATTCTTAATTTGTAACTATATATCACCCTCATAGGTCTATAGTTCAGATGCACTCGACTGGGTGGCACAACAAAGTACATGCTACGGTAAAAACAAGTTTCGTAACTTTGGAAGTTTTTAAAAATTACTAAGAGATAAAGAATCAATTTTATTACCATTTCAATTAATACAAAATACTATAATATTACTGTATAATATGGGATATTTTTAGATGATAATTAGAAAAATGAAAATGTATATAAAAGAAGCATTCGATGAAAACTTGTCTCAATGAGAGAAGACAATGTAGGAATACTTAATTTAATATTTTATGAACTCATTTTGTATGAAGTTTTCAGGAAAAAAGAAATCAAAAATCTTTTTCATTATTTATAAAATAAATAATACAACAAGCCATTAAGCAGCCCAATAAAATTAAGCAAGAATCTGATAATATTAAATTAACCAACAAGTATACTAATAATATTTATATGATGATATGATACAAGTACTCTCCTCAAAATTCAAGTAAAGAAAATTTTCTAGGAGAAGAAGGAACTACATACTTAGGAAAACCACTAGAGAGAGCTCTTAGGAAAACCACTAGAGAGAGCTCTTCTGTTCCTTAAAAGGTTCTGGTAAAGGTAAGTTAACTGCAGCTTCTATGTTTATCTGCTTTCTGACAAGATCACCACCTTTACATATTGCATTGTTCTGTGTTAAGAGTGTCAAGAGGTATAGTCTATGGGAAAATGTAACATACCATCAGAGGGAGCTTCATCATCTTTATCATATCTTTCTGAGGCTAATGAAATAGTGTCTGGAGGCCCAGCAAAAGGGTCATCATATTCTTCTCCATCTTCTGCCTCACCTATAAAAGAATCAGAGATAAAAGAATGGACGCACATTATAACTGAACCACTCTGCTGTACACCTGAAACTGACATAACATTGTAAATCAACTATACCCCAATATAAAATAAAAGTAAATTTAAAAAAACAGAAAAGAATCAGGCAAAAGTCTTTTATAATTTAGCCATCTTTAAAAAGTGTTACTTTGTCAAAGGGGCAAATTGTACTATTAAATTCAGTCACTTTCATGGAAGAACAAAGAAAACTTTTTGAACTAGGTAAAAAAAGATCCTATTTTAATGTATATCTGTTGTAATTTAGATAAAAGTAATAGTTTTTGAAAGTCAAAAACAAAGTATACAATTGCTTCTTTCTGTTACAAAAGAGTACAAGTTACAAAATTATTATGGTGTCTACAAAGATGAATATAAAATACTAGAAGCAGGTTAAAACATGGTGTGTATCCTAAACAAAGAAAACCAAAATAACAATAACAGCAACCAAAAAACTCATGGCAAGCACAAGAAAAAATAATTCAGTTAATTCCATTTACCTACTCAATAACTGGAAAAATGATGATGAGAAATTGATAAGTCAAAGCCATATGAACATTTTACATTTTCAGTAAAAATCACACAATTACATTTGAACAGATTAAAGATACTCAGTTGCATTTTTAAGAGCAGGAATCTTTTACAGAAAAACTGCTTTAAAATCCATATAAACCTTTAAATTCAGACAAGGTGATTTACAAACTAGACACTTTCAATTTTTCATTCAGTGATATGCTATTTTTTTATATTCTAGCTAGGTTTCTAGATGATTTCCAAACCTTAGGCTGATTGGGTGAAGTTATTTAATCGCCACAATAAAATCTTGTGGTTTGGGTTTTTCCATATACTCATTTAGAATAATTTTTTAAAAGAGTGATTCAAACATTTACTATATACTAGCCATACCTAATCACTCATTCTTCATCCATATTCAACAAGAAAGAAGAAAGTATGCTTAATACCATATCAATGATTTGTTAACAATTCAAGCTACTTGTTAGAAATTCAAGAGAAAACCTAAAAACCATAGTGAAAAATCTCCATAGGAACCCTCGAGTGCCTACAGTATCACTTTTAGATCACAGTTGCTGGGCAGATCCAGTTAAAGCTCCTGGGCTCTCCAAAATGATGTCTGTATTCTCCGACATCCTTCTCATGGGTTGCACCCTACTTTCACCATGTTTTGGTAGAGAAAATAGCTTCTTTCAAGACAATACTTTCAAAATAATAAAAATCAATATTTGTATCTATTTTCTTAAAATTCTGACATTTTATCAACATTTATCATCCCTACCCTGAAAGTAAAGATAAGGACATCTCTTACCAAGACAATAAGAGCAGACTATAGAGATGACTACCTTACTGTCTTTAGTGATTACCCCATTACGTGCACATCCATGGTGATGCTCCTTTCCCAATTAAAATTCCAAGAAACATGCACAAATACTGCTCTTTCTTCAGATCTTAATTTATCTTTCTTTCAAGATGATCAAAGTACTTCTCAGAACATTCAGTGATCCTTTATAATATTTCTCTTATGGAATGAAGAGTGGTCTAATTTAAAGTATGAGGTAAGATAGAACCTCATAAAATTCTAGTAAAAATATGTTTGAACGTGAAATGATAACTCATGGAATACACACTTGTAAAGATCTCAAAATTCTCAGCTATTCAAGATTGTTAGCGTATCCTTCTATTCCTAACAAAGAATTTTTATGTTATACATTTTTAAGGTATTTCATATCATAAACTATAAATCTTGCTGTGAAAAAAAGTATTAGGACATTTCAACCACATCACCATAACTTAGCAGTTAGCACATTACACTATTAAGAATATATAAATATGACAATAAAGCTAATGATTCATCGAAAGAATCTTTTTAAAAATTCAGATGCTCAGGCTTAAATCTATTAAATTCTATGTGGAAATAAACAAAAAAAATTTAAGTTTTAAAAAATCAGAATTAGTTTATTATCCTTGGATAATGTCCACTGTATATTTTGTGTATATATCCATGTATGTACACAAACACATACACAGCAAAAAGATCACTATTAAAGCTATAAATATAATATTTAATATAAGGGAAGAATATTCTATACAAATGAATCACTGACATGTAAAGACCTCTGTGGGTTTTATTTTTGTTTTTGTGTTTTTTTTTTTTTTAAGAACAGTTTTTGGATTGTAAAGTGACATTATCTTCAATTTCCCCATTCTAAGAATTGCAGTTCATTTCATAGGTTGGTTTTTTAAATTACTATGACATTTATATTTATCTAAGACAAAAATATATTACATACTGCTATTGGCCTTATTTCTTCCCTCCCAGCCTCCTTCCCTCTTATTTTAAG
Organism: Aepyceros melampus; assembly: GCA_006408695.1. Classification (NCBI taxonomy): domain Eukaryota; kingdom Metazoa; phylum Chordata; class Mammalia; order Artiodactyla; family Bovidae; genus Aepyceros; species Aepyceros melampus. The sequence continues at coordinate 85,842 of SJXQ01007073.1, forward strand.
CTTCCTTTGAATTTAATTCAGAAAGTAAAGAAGATGAATCTCTGTGGTATCTGTACAGGGTTATTCCCTCTTTAACTTGCATGCAGTTGAAAAGATATACCATTTTTCAAAATGGTCTTCATGTTACTATTCTTCCAGTGATGATTCACCCCTTTTCCCCGACTCTCTAATTTTTTTCAACAAAGAACAGCTATTTTATAAGGGGCCTTAATTGAACACAGGGGTCGCTGTTGAGTAGTACAAAGCATTTTTTCTCCCCAGGGGCTGAGTACTTGCAGCTATACCTACAAAGACTTCGATAAAATAAAAGGAAAGTGTTGAACTTGTGTTTGTGTAATAGAAAACTGAACTCCAAAGCAACAATGAGCATCAGGTAAACGTATCCAATACAATTTACAGACATAATTGAAAGCATTACAGCTAATCAGACATCTAAAAGAAAAGCTTGCTCAAATGAAATGTCTACAGAATCATTAGTTGGCAGCCATTCTATTACAATCACACATAATGTCAGTGGTGCCTTGAGCCTGTGCCAATGACAACAGCATAAATTTTGCATCTCATTTCTATGGTCATAAAATTAATGATCAGTTTAAAAATACTTCTTTGTAAAAGTTATTATGCAAAGAAAAGACATGAATGTGTCCCTGTTAGGTACTCAGAAGGATAATTATAGGGTTGTTGCTCATTAATACTGTTTCTTGTTTCCCTAGAAAAGCATTTGATTTATCCCACAACTTTCAAAAGTTTAATTAACGATACAAAGTTAACAATCTAAAAGACAATGATCAAGACGGCTCACCCTACAATTTCATTGGTGAGTTAAACAACACAGCAAAATCAAGGCTTAATCGTACCACAGCAACATATTTCTTTGGAAAACATTTTTAAACTTTTAATAGTTGGTTTCAAATCACTATTACCCCTTCTTTTTAATATAGCTCCATGATCAATTAATGTTTTCCTAAATGCCTAGAAATAAAAGCCCATGAACAGTCATGATCTCTCCCACCACGAAAAGTGATTTAACCAATCTACAGCTTGTTTTAGCAAATATACTCCTGTTTTAGATGTAATCAGGTAAACATTAAACTAAATAACATATCTAAAATTCAGATGATAACCATTCCCTTTCATAGAAAATGAAAGACAAACTTGGTGGGGGAAATTACTTGAATGAAAAATATTAATTTCTAATTTTCTACTTAGTTCATGTGTCCAAAATAATTTCTCAAGTAATAATACATAGCTAAATAGACATAATTAAGCATTTAACTTGTCACTTCTTAAGGGAATCTGTAGTTTAATTCTTGAAAATTTGCAAGATTTGATTCACCACAAGTAAGATTCATTCCACAACTCTCCTACCACACAAGGGCTAATTTATAGCATGCAAATATGAGGCAGTTTTAAAGGAAGGATACCATTCCTCAAGCACTACCTTGGAAATACACTTCTACTGCTATAGGCCCCCAAACTCAAATATGCTTAACACACTTGTATAAGGTCAGAGATGGAGTGGAGGAGCTACAAGTTATTTGTGCAGATTTCACTGGGAAGCTAACTTTCAACAGAACATATACTATGTTAGGAAGGGTAAAAGTAAGGAAATTTAACATGTTCCAAAATGACTCTTCTGCTGTTCTCAAGGATTCCATCAGAACCAACTAAAATGGGTCCCTTCTTACCTAACCGCCTTGTTACTCAAAAAAGCAGTTTAGTCTATTAATAAGCAATAATACCAATGAGGTCAAAGAAAGATGCTTTCTCAGTAAATCTATTCATATTCAACATCAATGGAGTTTTAGGACAAACCCACTAAATAGTTTTAATTTAAGGAAAAATATTTTAAAGGAGAAAATGAGTTTTTAGTTATGACATCTAAAGGGAATTGAAAACAATATATTCACATTTTTAAAAGCTGTAGACATCAATATTTGAAAAATATTCTCTTGAAAATATTTGTCTCATGTTAATAATGCATGCCCTTCTTTTAGTAATTTATGGTTTCCTTGAAATTTATTAAGATTGAATTATAAATCAAGATTTACTAAATCTTCTTGATAATGAAGTTGAATCTGAGAATACACATTAATATAACATTGAACACTATGTGCCATGCATAGCTATCTTCACATTATCTTAATCATTCTGTAAAGAAAATAATAATATCAAAATCATCACTGGTATAAGGACAAGATACAACTACAAGTAAAACTTTTTTATTATATACCTAATATGTATTACAAAATTCTATTTTATATTCAGTCAACAACACTGTTTACTCAAGTAGTAACGTATTTCAAGTCATATTTAAGAGTGCTATGACCTTATTATGTGACAGAAAACAAATTCTAAAACAATCACAATTCTAAAATTAACATAATTCTAGGGCATGAAGCCTATATTTAGGAGTATACTTTATATTACGAGGCTGTGCTGCAACGAAGAATAAAAAACTATGGTTAGGAAAAAAAAAACTATGGTTAGATAGTTATGTCATGTATAATATCCAAAGGTTCTAAGAAGAGATATGAGAGGAAAGCAAGGAAGGATGACAGACATCTGTGTACATTAGAGAAAGCAACAAATCATTTATTCAAGATGAATAAATTAATTAAAGTGAATTAATTCACTTTATTTAAAATGTTCTTCCAAGTCCTTTTTTCTCCCAATATTATTAAAATGGTACTTAGCCATCATGTAAAAAACAGTACGTGAAACAAATAGGAGTATAAAGGTAAAAAAGGAGGAAAACAGCCTCTGGTCACTTCACTGTGACCCCATATTGACCTGAGAGAGAGGAAACAGCCAAAAGGAATTCTGCCCAGGTTCCTTGGGTAAAGACAATCCAAAAACCCCAAGAAGAAAATGTAAGGAAAAAGAAGAAAAGCAGCATTACCAAAATATACTTAGATGAACTAAATTTACTCAATACACAAATCTATTAATAAATTCTTATTTTTAAAAAAAGATGTATTTTGAACAACTGCTTATTCAACAACTAAGCCTGTACTAACATCCCTTTAATATTTCTAACAAATGACACGAGTAGTCTTTTTAGAAGAGCTGAATTATACTTTAAGGGTAGAATGGCATAAAATTACTTAGCTTCTCATATTTCTCCAAGGTATAGATCTAATTTATCCACAGGCTTACTTTTGAGCAGGCACTCTTGGTGATTAGTTAACTCAATACAGCAGTATTGAACTACAAATGACTTATTCAGAGGAAAATGATTATGGGGAATCTCTGAATTCTGTGTTATTTGAACTCATATTCTAGGCTCATTTTTCAATTTTTATCAAATACTATATAAACCTCCATTCTCTTTAGAGACAAAGAATGTATCTCAGTAATGTAATTTTAATATCCACACACCTGAACAAGTCCTAAACCAGAATACCAAAGGGAAAATTCCTATCCCATTATTGAATCATATGCAATTCTGCAATGACTTTATACTCTCACATTTTCTTAGCTTAAAAATGTTTAATGTACAAATAATGAAGTCACAATGAGAGTCCAACAGTCACTAGAACAAACATGTGTTTTAAGAAAAAAGGCAGAATCTGATATGTAATATTCCCCTATAAACAGTGTTTTATATAAAAGTTATCATAATTAAAATGCATAAATGCATTATTTCTATACTCAACTAAGCAAAATGCAACATGATTAAACTCACAGTTTAGGATTCATTGTAGAGTACAAATAAGTAGGCATTTGTGGAGAGAAGAAGTTTCCTGTTCTTCCCTTTATTTAATAATGTCTAAAAATTTAACATGGAAAAAAAAACTTTTATTTCCTCCAATCACAACAATCTTGATGACAATGTGAAAAGAAACTGTGGCTCCTTTTAACTGTTTGATTTTAGGTTTGTCTGCTTAAGTACTTGGTTTATTGAAACTGTCATTACTCTCTCACTTATCAGTTAGCAGAGATATGAGTTACTCTGTGGTATCTGCTAACTAACCTCAGTTAGAAGATGCCACACTGCTCCTCCCAAACCCAGAGCCTAGCTCCACATAGTTAACTGACCTTAGGTTTTGACCCTCATACCAGCATCCACAGGCTTCAGGTCATGACCCACGAATTAGCATCATGGAAGTAAGAGCCAAACCAAGTTTCTCTTACAGAACTGAAGACGTCAAAGGTAGAGACATCATACGCCTTTCTAAACTTGGTTTTCAGTACACTCAGCAGCTGTCTCTCAAATCTAAAGGAAGACAATCAGCTTACCAGCACTCTCACATATTTCCAAAAAAGGAAACTGAATTACCTTCTTTGAAAATGTCTATTGCATACATTTATTCATCTCAAAAGAAACACAAGAATAATAAGAAACACAAGAATAATAAAAACCAGCATGCGAAACAGATTTTACTCATGTTCTCAAACAAAAAATGCAAAGTTTTCAAAACAATTGTCCTTTAGAAATGTCAGCTATGGGCACTCAGCCACAGGCCCTCCTGCTCCCATCACTATAAAGTAATCTCTACAGGATTAAATGGCGTTGGGTTGGTATCTTCCCTCTGCCTCACCAAAGTCTTCCATGTATAACTGAAGGTATATACCTTTCTTAACAAATTTCTGCCACAGTGAACCCTAAGAACCACAAAACCTAAGAATGTTAAACACAGATTTCTGTATCAAAAGACTGTGCAGGGTAGATTCTAGATAAGCTTTTTAATTTTATTCTCAGCAGGGGGAGCTAGCACTCTCATCTTGAAAGTCTAGGTATACAACATGGAAATTTAAATTTTGATTCCAACTATCAAATTTCAGCATGTGTCAGATTTTCCTATTGAAAATCTCTGCAAGAGAAAAAAAACCGACAGGTTTCACAAAACTTGAAAATTTACCTTTGTCTTGAGTTCCTGAAGATAACTGTAAAAGAAAGCAATAACATTATATTTTAAAATAAAAGTTAACAAATCAAAATAAGATCTAATCAGTGGCAATGATTCAAATCTATTTTAAAATCTATACTATGAATATATATTTAAAGAAAAAAACTAATTCCTATCCTGAAATGGTAATTCCAAAAGGCTAGTGAATTTATACTAAAGATATTTTTAAAGACCCAAGTTACAGTAGTAAAATTAGAATATATTGTTAATATGTACAACTTAAATTATATTTATTCATTTGAGTATATGGAGGTATTTTCCATATTCATGTTAAAATTCTCAACCTACCTAAACCTTATCAGTGAAACCAAATATTTTCTCAAATAATCAAAATGAACAGTTGGATTTTGCAAAAATACTTAGAAAAATAGATAATCAAGAACCTTCACAAAAAAGGGTATTATGATAAGCATGTCTGTTTTTAAAAATTGTTATAGTAGAAATATAGTTTGTCCTTTAAAATACTTCGATTAGAATCTAAAAAATTTAATTTCACAATTATCAGTCCTTCATTAAAATGTTAATTACATTTATTCTACGTAAGAAAAAAGTACAAAAGGCAAGTAAGTGACTTACATAGACTTTACATCTTTTATCTTCTTAACAAGGGAGTCTCTCTTTTCCTTTGCTTTCTTGGATAAATTTTCCCCTCTCAGTATGTCTGCTACAAATGTTTCAACATCTAAACCATGAAATATAAGAAAAAGGACACAAATTATAGGAAAGAATCATTTTTTTGTGAAGACAAATAGGATAATGATTGTTTCTACCCATAAGTGTTAATATCTGTACAATTTGTTACAGTTATTTATCAATCCAAAGCATAACATTTGAAGTATACTTCAAACACTAAATTGGACAAATCTGTTCACCACTTAGCTAATAAAATGTGTATGTTCTACTTATGCTTAGCACAGCAAATGCTATTTGAAAGTTTGGCATCATTAAACCGGGAAGAAACATGTAAGTTTTAATAAACTATGGTGCCCATAAACAAATTCTCTTGTATAAAAGCAAGCACAGAGTTTACATGCATATGTTACTATCATTTTATAGTAGTATTTTGTAAGTTCCTGTATGAACAGGTCATTCACAATATTATATCAATAAAAGCTAATGTCTCTGGCAAAGGCTGCTTTTCCCAGTGTAATCAATTTTCAGTCATATGTCATGCTTAACCACTTTAAAGGAAAAAAAAAATCCCTTATTCTAGCCAAGATTTCCAAATCAAACCGTCCTCTTAGGTTCCTACCTGCCCCGCCCACTCTGGCCAGCTATTCTCAAATAAAAAAGATAATCAGTTGTGTGGTTTTGTGTGCTCCTGCATCCTGTCTTGGCATTACTACCTGGAAATACTTCTTTAAATAAAGGAAAAAGTGGCAAAAATAGATTTATCCACTATTTTTTAAAATTTATTTATTTTGATTGGAGGCTAATTACTATTTTAAAATATAGTAACCAAGAGAAAAGATTTCTATGGCCTCATGCAACATTTTCACATAGCCTTCTTTTTTTAATTTAATAAACTTTTATGCTGCTTTCTAATTCTAATATGCAATGCCATCAAATTCTTACTGGTTTGATTTTATAATGGCCCCACTCTTATTGTTCATGAAATACTGTACAACTTTAACTTTATGATCAGAATTTCAAATCTCAATGAGATATTTAATATAGAGGATACCATTAAAATTTTTTCAGTAGGTATGCCTATAAACCACCCATATTTCATATTGAAGAGATGTGTATATGTTCTATTTTCTTTTTATTTAACTAATTTGTCTCCTAACTCACACTGATAAAAAGATGGTATCAAAACATATAATAATATTATATTTAGTCAATTCAAAGCAGTATAACAAATAGTCTTTCAACTGTACTTATAATTAGCAAGTTAAAACCTAGTATTTGAAATAGATGTTACAATTGATTTTAAATTCTTGATTACAAAAGACCTTGATCCAATGAGCAAAGCTGATTAAACTGTTATTCTACACACTCGTAATAATTATGTAAAGGTGAGTCTTCAATAAATCAATATGACAGGTGAAATAATTAAAATTTAGTCTTGGAATAATGTTTTTTTCAATAGCTCTCTGGTTTGAAGTCCATTACTGACATGTTAAAAGTAAGTATCTAAAAAAACAAAAGCAAAATGTCACAGCTTCTCTTTCCTTGAGCTGTCCACGTTTCAAAGAGGGGGACACAGAGACATAATCCAGTACCAGTGCAAATTAGACCCACATCTTTAAATGAATTCAAAACAACCAGACTTATAAAAAAGCACTCTCTTCCCAACTCTAAATTTTGTACCAAGAGGAGTGCGCAACCTCTGGACATTCAGATTATTAGCTGAAATGGAAAAAATCATTGGCTCCTCTGAGATGACTCCAATAAATCTACTAAGAAAGTGAAGAGGAGTAGGACCTTACTCCAAGTACACTCACTACTTGGGAGAATCACTGGCATAATGACTGGTGAACAGTGTGCTTAATTTAACTTTCACTCAGTATTTGTCTTTAATTTCCTCATCCACATGAGTATTTAATTGCCTATTTTACATTTTCATTATACAATCCCAGTTTAAACAAACGGGATCTATTTTCTATCTCCGGAAGCAATAACAGAACGAATTGCAGCCCAAGAGTTATTCCTTTACAAGGTCTTTTCAGTTCTATAAAAAACTCAGAAAACAAAAAGCTGTAACGTTCTATATAGTGTTTCCTAACATTGCCAAAATTTTTTTTAAATTATTGAGCTATGCTATTTTATGAGGAAATACTTGTTGAAAGAGTGTGAGACTGCAGGAAGAATATGCCTCGTTTGTTTTCTTAGGGGGAGGCGATTCAGAGATTGCTCAAGGGGAAAATTCTGTACTTTTAGAGTAGTCAATGTATTTATTCCTAAACTTATGCCAGAAAAACGGTTTACGGCACCACAAAAAGATTTAATAAACATTGATTTTTTAAGATTACTTCACAAAGGAGATATGAAAAGCACAGAACCTGCTTTGGTTTTTTGGCCTCCCTTTTTTCTATTTTTTTTTTTTTTTTAACCAAGTAAGAACTTCAAAGTGGAAGTGAGTCCTGCAATAGTCTTAGTTTTTTGGTGCCCACAAACTCAACTGGTCTTCAAGTTTTTGAAATCTTTTTTTTCTTTCTGAAAATCCATACAGTGCCCATTTATTTTGAAATCGAACTAGACCAGCCTCTCGCAGACACAAGCGACCTCGTGGACGTGCCCACGGCCTTCGCCGACCACCGACCCGCTCCAACGGCGCAAAGACAGAGTTGGGTGCTTAGAAGTTACTCCGGCTTCACCGTGGGATCAGCTTGAGCTCCGCAGACCGAGACACTCGGAATGTTAAGCCCCAGGGTTCCCGTCGTCAGAGCTGGGAGCAGAGAGCACTGGTTTGGGGCAGCGCTCTCGCTAGACAAATGGGACTGGATCTGTGACTTTGTAGCTCAGAGCCAGGGTTGTATTTCAAAAGCCAGCAATAAAAGTCCTAAGTGAATCAAGCACTTCTCGGGCAGGTTGGAAAAGAGATCTGAAGCTTTTTATTGTGCTCCAAATAGCTTTGCAAACGGTAAACTAGCAAGCCCTCTCCTGCCTTCCTTTAGGGGTCGTGTCCCTCTGTTAATATGTAGATTTCACCGACTCCAGACTGCCTGTAATTCGGGGAACAGCCGTAATTCGATTACAAGAAAAGGTCAGCCTGCGTCTTCGCTGGCCTCTTGGCCTGGTGAGTTCGATAGAATGAATTCCTCATTCTCAGAGGAGGAAATCTTGGCTCACTCGCGTTCTCTGCGGGAGAGAAGCAGCTTAGGGACCCACCCGGCCACGTGGAGAAAGCGCAGTTCCGGCACCCACTAAACACCGGGTCAACCCCTATCGCCGCTCTGCGCAGTCACTTAGACCGCAGGTCAGCGCCGCCTGCATATAACCCCATCTCCATCCGCTTCTGTCCCCAAGTCAACATCAAGTAAAAAACCATCCGCTTCTGTCCCCAAGTCAACATCAAGTAAAAAGTTACTCAGCGAAAACAAATGTGGGATTTTTGGTCCTGTTATACCTTAACACCGTCAAGAGTAGACCTGATCTCCTAGTATAACTGTAAAGATACAGGGGAGAGGGCCGCTGAAAATAATCTGATTTGCGACTGCTCTGTAGATAAATGTTAAGGTCTGAAAACAGAATTAAAAGATGAAATCATGTCTTGGCTCAGCAATCCTCAAAACAGTTTAAGTAAGGAACTTCTCAATAATCATCTCAATCCCTAACAGGCAAATACTTAACACACACCAAATACTTAACATATACCAAATCATGGTACTCCAATTTTCCTTTTTTTTTCTTCTTCTTCTTCTTTCTTTTCTTGTACATACGACCCCCTAGAAAAACTGCCACTCATCTCCCCACAGAGCCCCCGAGGCTAGGACAGGTATCTAATACACACACGCTAACAGTTTACTACCAATTTCCATACTGATTACAGAGTGAAAAAGTGAAACCACACGAGGTTATAACATTTTTTTAATTCTTGCAAACTATAAACTGTCAACTTCTCCAAGCTGAGTACATGGCATAGGTTCCTACTCTTAAACAAAGCCAGGGTTTGACCACTTGCCTTCACATCCTCCACCAGCAAACAGCCTGGAATGACTTCCAGACTGGTGAGTGTAAACAAGTCACAGAGGTAACACCTGTTGTGTCTTCTGCCTAGTCCCTCCCCACTCAACCAATACTTCACCTCCCTGGGCAGGCATGCAAGTGTGCAGACACACACACACACACACACACACACACCCTCTGTGATGGCCTGAACTGTATAGAAGAGAGAGGCAAGAATTAGAGTGAATCCACCACCATGTGCTCAGCCCTGTATCAACAAAATGAGTGTGAAACCAATCAAAGCATACCCCAATGCCCCAGATGGCTTCACTACTTAATTCCACAACTTTCTCTACTTTATGAATTGGGCCAAGTTCCACTTAGTATTCACTGAGGTGCTATCACTAAAGTAAATGTGCTAAGAATTCCAGCCTAGAATTGAAGTTGGCACCAAAACAAAAAGGAAGCTTTTCATCTCTGGTAAAGAAGGGTATGGTCTCACCAAACACACACTGGTGAAAACATAAAATCTGTTGAACTGGGTACATGTAGACCAATTAAGCTCAATGCCCAAAGTCGGGAAATGGCTAATTGAAAAGTTATTGATTTGTCTAATAAATGTCTTTCTCTTGATTACCCAAGCACTTTTATAGGTCATGGTTGAACTGTGGATTTTCAAACATGGAAAAAGGGACATGAGCAAGCAAAAGAAGTTCTCACAGTATGATAAGTAAAATATACCTGAGTCTTACCATCCATTCATCCGACAAAATTTTCATAATTGGCTTTGGAGACTAAATGATTTATTTTGATAGAAAACTGGACTGCTTAAGAATAGAAATGAACATTTTTCACTTCTAAAAGATGACTCTTGATAAATAGCACTTTAAAATGATCAAAATCTTATTTTCAAAGAAGCCACAGTGAATAAAACATTAATCTGAGATTTACACTATATTCACTGTTAGGTAGCATCTATTGTAATATGTTCACCATGTGATTGAAAAAGAAACGTAAACTCAGTGGAATGAAAAAGATAGACTTGGCTTTAATTGAAAAAGACAAACTAAGTGAATAATGAGTATATAAAAACTAGCCTATGCCACTTTTATCACCCATATATGACACTTAATCTTAAATTTATGAGAGAACTGAACTGTGTTTCAAATCACCAGAGGCTCTTCTTACTCTGTTGTTTCCACCTTCTTTCCAGTAATACTGGATAAAGTAGAGCTAAACTCATTTAGAAATTTTTATACATCTCCTTTTTAGTATATTTAAATTTCTTTTTTAAAAGAAAACCAGTGATAATTTGGATTGAGTAACTATAAAATTACACATACAAGCATACTATCAAGAGCTTTGTTTAGTAATCTGAGATGAAAATACTTTAAAAGGAAAGTCTTGGGGGAAAAAAGCCAATCAAAAATTCCTGCCAAGAAAAAGTAGGATATTGTATGCTTAACATGGGCAAATAATTCTCCTACATCACATCTTAAGTCATCTATGGTATCTGACCCATATAAGAAACTATCAGTTTCTCGTCCCTTGATCTACAAACATATATTCCTACTTCTAGAAGAGAAAATCTTAGAAGTGTCATGGACTGATTTCACTGCAAGATCAAATGTTCTCCTATCAACTTTAAACTCATTAGTTATTACTGTCAAAATGGGGCAGGCTTGTTCTTGCTCTGTAGGAAAAACCAGGTGCTAAGGAAGTAGGTGACCGCTGGTGACTCAGTAGGTGGCACTCTTCCCTTTACATACTTGGCCAATGCCCCAGAAGGAAGTTACAGGGCATGAGATATACTATAAACGATTTTCAGAAGACAAACAAAACCAAAATGTTGACCAAATTGTAAATGGAACTTGAAAGTTAGAAACCAAACCATAGTATTCTTAGCATTCAAAAAGAAAGAAAGAAAAAAAAAAAGTCTACCTCTATCTCAGCTGAATTGCATTACTTATCTAGTGTCCCTAAAGGGATTATCAATTATGTGTGAAGGTTTTTAAAAATGTCCTAGAAATTCCCAATAGAGGAAAATGCAATATTTCTAATCAAGAGTGCCAAGTGAACAAACTCTCTGGGTCACTTTGCAGACACCACTTTCGTTATTGTTTGTTTTGGGTTTGACTTTTTTTTAGAGTACATACTGACAACCACCATTTTCTTCCTTCAACACTGGTTTCATTTTCTATCTCAATAAAAAGAAACTAGCATTTTCCTACAGCTTTCCTTTTTAAATGTGCTGTCCTAATACAAATGAATGAGAATATCAGACTGCAAACTAGGAACAGACCAGTATTCAAAGGGAGATTAAACAAGATTGGGGGGGCGGTTAATTCCTCTCACTTTCTTGCCTGCCTGGAGGAAAAACTCACATAAATCAAGATTATTCTTGCTGTTCATACTAGTCAAAATATTTGGACATGGGAGAAGATTATATGGACAAAATTTGGGATTATCCTTTGTTTCTATTTATCCAAGATAAACTTGTTCTTCCATGCTGTGAAAAAAAAATTAAAATTGCCTGTATTGCATGTGGCAGTTTGCAACTTGCTTTTAACAAAAATCTGTATTTTTTTTCTACTCATAGAACAAGAAAATAATTCAACACTTTTTATAAAAAGTATAGGTTTTCAACATTGAATATACTGATTTCATGGAAATATAAACAACTACAAACTATATAGCCACTTTCTAAAGTACATCATCTAATGTGAGCTAAGAATGATAACCTCTATGGATTTTTGCACTTCTACAGCATTTTTTTAAGGAAAGGAATAGGAAGGAGGGGGAACAAACACTGAAAAGAAAGACTAAAACTACTATAATCAGAAGGAAAAATAAAAGAGAAAGAAAATAATAAATTGATAAGAATACATTTGAGCACCTACCTCTATCAAGCAATTGAAATGTCAAACATTCAATACATCTGAGTGACATAATAATTTGGATAAAGGGAACATAGAACATAATGGGAGCTATCCAAACATTTTTTTTGATAGGCATATCTTTTGCTTTGATTCCTTCTTTCTGAAGGGATTTTAAATGCTTGAAAAGTTTAGTTCTTTATCTTTCCTACCTTGGAATTCTAGCATAGTGCCATTCATTCTAAGAGCACTCAACTGTTAACTACAACCACCACTGCCAACATGTCCTTAGTTTCAAAGAACGAACCAGGTAAGCCAGCAATATCTTCAAAATTCAAACCAATGCCAACTCTTCTTCTATAGTTTTAATAATTTTAAATCTAACCATACCCCATTAGTCAAACACCTGAATAAAACGAAATGTGAATAAAACTGCTGATCTCACTTATTCTTTAAAACTTCTCTACCAAAAAAAAATTTTTTTTAATTAGTCAGTCATAAAACATTAACCACTTTTCTCCAAATGGCTAGTTTAAAAAGAAAACTGAAAAACATTGGTTCACTTGTTTCATTTCTTTAAAGTATGTCTCATCATAGATATTTATATTTCCTCATAGCCATACCTCTTGTACAGTATAAGCCAAATTTGTCATGCTGGAAGTTTAATGTTTTAATAGTTGTTCTTAATATTTCATGTGTTTTAATACCTGATTTACTTCAATAATGTGAGATACTGAAAATGTCAAGAAGATTATGTATTATCTGACTACAGAGCAGAGAAATGGCTAAAGTATATACAAAGTTAGCAATGGCAGATAACTTAAGTATTATTTAATTCTGAGCTTTCCATTAAATTACACAAGTAAGGGCTACATGAAATACTCATAATCCATGGGGATCTCATAACCTATATATCATACTATCTGCAAATTACGCCTGTGGATCCAGATTACAAACTGTCTACTGTGGAGCTGTCAAGTTTTAAAAGCATGTATCCAGGGGTCTATGCTTTACATCTTAAACTCAAAAATTCAGACCTAAAATATCCTTAAAATGGTGATTTCTCTTTTTAGAGTTATGATAAACAGTTCTCTAACCTGGTAAAGTAATATTCTAAGCAAGGAATCCCAGTATGGTAACAACAAACATGTTAACTGTAGTAAAACAAAATCAGCACTCACTTGAAACTCTCATAGAATGGAATAAAGGCTGCCTTGACTCAGTCCCTACAGTTCTTTCAGTATATCCCACAATGGTACCCATTAACAAGCATTTCTTGAGTAAAACACTACCCCACCACAAATGCAGTCATCATAACACTGAAATCATGTTCACAAAACATGTCTGCATTCATACACTGTTAGTTTTATTTTTTCTAACAGCATATTAAGAGATTTAGTCTCACAGTGCTCTAACAGTAACTACATATAATGCCACATTTTAAATATTGCTTTAAGAGTTAAAATAAGCAAATTGTATCATAGGCATCTAAGAGAAACTTTTAACCCACTTTTTCATGACCAATATTGAAAGATACTTAAACTAAAAATTTTAGATCAAAATTCAATACTCAGAATTCTGATGTACACATGACAACGTGAATAATGGGAAGAATTCCAGAGCATCAGGATAGGTAAAATTTTTGCTACCCCAGAAAAGGATGTATTTTCTACGTGTGCAGAAATGTAAGTTTTTATTGGCCCCTAGCGAAAATGTACATCTCCTATACTAGATAACGAAGTAGCAGTGGATTTGGAACAGCCTTGAAGCATGCATCTTTAATTCCTAAGTTCCTACAAACGGTCACTTAAGACTGAAAAGGGGAAGATGAGGGTGCAAATACGAAATACTGTACATTCATTGTCACAGGAAGCTGGACTTTAACACATCCTTCCTTTTTTGTTGTAACACGTTACTCAGGCTTAAGACAAGTGATCACTTGAGAGTGAGGCCCCCTTTGAAAGTCTCAAATACAGGTGGGCTGAATGTTCAAGAAAAATGGGAGTTTCAGAAATGAAAAACCCTGTGGTCCCATAACCCCTAACTCCTAACCTCTGTAGCTCAGAAATCTTTCTCTTCCATCGGCCAGGAGACCAAAGAACCAGTTCTTTGACTTCTCTCTCCTTCCTCATCTCTTTCTCTCTGTGACACACACACACACACATACATACACACACACACACACACATACACACACACACACACACACACACACACACACGTCTTCAAGATACCCTGATCGCGCGCGCACACACACACACACACACACACACACGTCTTCAAGATACCCTGATCGCGCGCGCGCGCACACACAATCTTCACGATACCCTGATCGCGTTCGTGAAGCCCACCAAGGGCTTCCCCACCATCCTCGCACCAAATTTCAACACACACGCCCACTCCCATTCTCACACCCCACTTCCCCACTCCCAGTCCCGCTCCCACTGGGCAGGAGGCGTGCAGAGAGCCAGGAGGGAGGGTAGAGACTCCGAATGCTTCTGTCCCCGCCGGCTCGCCGTCCCCGCGCCCCCGCCCCCGCCACATTACCCGCCCCCTTCCCGCTTTTTACCTGCCAACAGGTTCCTAATTTCCTCGGGGAGGGGGTAGGGAGAGGAGGTGCTGCTGGGGTTGGGCATGTTAGGGAGCTCGGGGCGTGAGGGATAAGGACCTGTGCTGAAAGGGGAACCGACCCGCTAG
>SJXQ01007074.1:0-90906 GCA_006408695.1 Aepyceros melampus
CTATGAATTATCAGGATGGAATTTTGCTTCCCAGGCTTCTCAAAATATGTCTCCGAGTGGTCTACGTGTTATGAGAACAGAATGCTGCTTTCCAGGGCCCTGGGGAAATGCACTCCATGGCTCTATGAATTAGGAGAACAGAATGCTGAATCCCGGGGCCCTCCGGATATGTCCAAGAGTGCCCTATGAGTTATGAGGACGGAATTCTGCATCGAATCCCCTTGGAATATGCCCCCGAGTGCCCTACGACTTATGAGGATACAATGCTGCTTCCCGGGCACATCAAGATATGTCTTCCAAGGCCCTCCCAATTATGAGGAAGGAATGCTGATTCCCAGGCCTCTGAGACTAGGGCCTCGACGGCCCTATGCATTTGGAGGATAATAGGCTGTTTCCGGGGCCCCTTGGGATATGTCCATGAGTGCCCTACGTGTTACGAGAACAGAATTCTGCTTCAGGAACCTCGGGATATGCCCCCGAGTGCCCTACGACTTATGAGGATGCAATGCTGCTTCCCGGACCCATCAGGATATGTTCTCGAATGTCATCCCAATTATGAGATCCGAATGTTGCTTCCCGTGCTTCTCAGGATACACCCTCGAGTGCCCTATCAATTATGAGGGCTGAATGCTGCTATATGGGCCAAACTGGATACTTCTGGAAGTGCCCTTCGAATTATGAGGACGGATTACTGCTTCCTGGGCTTCATGCGATATGTTCCCGAGTGACCTCCAAGTATTAAGGACAAAATGTTGTTTCCCGGACCCCTCCAGATAACCCCCGCAGTGCCCTATGAATTATGAGGTCACAATGTTGCTTCCTGGGACCATCGGAAAATGCCTCCGAGTGACCCACGAATTATGATAACACAATGCTCTTTCCCATTCCCTCAGCGTCTGTTCTCTAGTGATCTAAGAATTCAAAGAGGGAATGCTGCTTCCCCGGTCCCTCAGGATACACCGCAAAGTGCCCTTCGAATTATAAGGATGGAATGCTACTTACCGGGCTTCTCAGGACACTCCCCCTATGGCCCTAAGTATTATTAGGACAAAACGCTGCATCTCGGGCTTCTTGGGATACGCCCTCGAGTGCCCTACAAATTATGAGGATGGAATGCTGCTCCCTGTGATCCTCGGGATACATCCCTGAGTGCCCTNACCTCGCAAGCTGCGTGCTAGATTAAGATATCCAAATTTTTAATGGAGGCCATTGTTTTCGCTGCCAACCCGATTGCATGGAAATCTCATGATCCAGTGTGGGTAGAACAATGGCCTCTGCCTAAAGAAAAATTACTGGAAGCTAAAACATTAATTAGTGAACAACTAGAATTGGGCCATATGGGCCCCTGGAACACTCCTATTTTTGTCATTAAGAAAAAATTTGGTAAATGGCGACTTTTACAGGATATGAGAGCAATTAATGCCACCATGAAAGACATGGAGCCTTGCAACCCAGGATCCCTTCCCCTGTAGCCTTTCCAGAGGGATATACTATAATTGTAATTGATTTGCAAGATTGCTTTTTCACCATTCCTTTAAATGCTGAGGATGAAAAGCGATTTGCCTTTAGCCTACCGTCTGAAAATTTTAAACAACCTTACTTACGGTTTCAGTGGAAGGTTTTGCCTCAGGGAATGAAAAATAGCCCCACTCTGCCTCAATTTTAATCCCAGACAAGCTGATTTGTCATGTTGCAGTCCCCCAGGCACCTGGTTCCTCCACACTTGCAACCCGGGATCCCTTCCCCTGTAGCCTTTCCAGAGGGATATACTATAATTGTAATTGATTTGCAAGATTGCTTTTTCACCATTCCTTTAAATGCTGAGGATGAAAAGCGATTTGCCTTTAGCCTACCGTCTGAAAATTTTAAACAACCTTACTTACGGTTTCAGTGGAAGGTTTTGCCTCAGGGAATGAAAAATAGCCCCACTCTGCCTCAATTTTAATCCCAGACAAGCTGATTTGTCATGTTGCAGTCCCCCAGGCACCTGGTTCCTCCACCACTGAGCCCACAGAAAAAAAAAAAAGAGAGAAAAAGGGCACACTGCCGCCGCTGCCGCTGCTGCTGCCTCAGCATGAAATAGCCGCTCTTAGGGAGCTGTGGGCGGGGCCAGCCTGACTGATGGGACCAGGTGTACATAGCTCGCGGCCCACCTGAAGCCATTTCAGGAAAGGGCGGGGCAAGGGCCTCCGCTCCTGAGGGCAGGAGAGCCAAGATAAACACTGAGATTCTGGTGGGACTGACTGCTGCTGCAACGTGAACTCAGACCAAAAAATAATTCTATCTACTCTGTATTAGCATGTCTGCCCTCTCCTTATGTTTTCCTTTTCACTAATGACTCTGGAAAATTTAACAGACGATTGAATTATACAGATGGACCTAATGTAGTGTCTTTTGAACAATGTATGCTTTCATCCTGTTTAACTTCACAATATAATGTGTGCTCTTTTGTGAGTTTTAAAACATCCACCCTATGATGCCCCTAACTGTAATAATCTATTGGCATGATAATTATGGTCTTGCTGTGTTACAACAACTGTTACTCTTATTGTTGTTATTGTTTCTAAGGCAACAATCATTGACTCAACAAGTGCAAATGCCCAATATGTTGACACTCATATTTTAGGTGTTTGGAACAGCTCAGAAATTAATTTAGATTAGGGGAACTTCATAATCAGATTCAGACCTTGAAACACTCCAATTAAAATTTACCACTGCAGGAGAAGCCAAAGACTTTTTCCACACCTTCTCTAACTTCATTTCTGGAAAGACTATTCTCTAATCTCCCAACTAAACTGCACCTGATTTTTCTAAAAAAAAAAAAAAAAAAAAAACAAAGAAGGGGGAAATGTCAGAAGCCAGAACAAGGAATCCCACCTGTGACAGGGTCACAGTGTCAACTCAACAGGAAGCCTGACAGTGTGGCTACAGCTCAGGGGGAGAGCGAGTGTGCATGTCTCCACTTGAGACAAGGCCAGAATCCCCTGTGGACACTCCAGAGGGACCCAAGTCCAATGTCAGCACTTTCGAGAAAACCTCAGGGTCTGGCCGCAACTCCAGACGAGGACTTAGGACCATCCGCTGACTGGAGAGGAATCCCGAGAGATCCCTCGCCATTTTCACAGAGACTGGCCTCTTCTGAGGCCATACGAGCGGTTCCTGAGGTCCCCAAAGTAACTGGAGAGGGACCTACTGCAACACGAGAAAACCTGGAGTTTCACCCTTTCAGGTGTGATGAGGCTCTTTTCAACTGTGGCATGTCAAGAGAAATCACACCTTCCCTCTTGGACCTCAAAAGTGTCCTTCACTCCCTTGATGCAACTCCAAAAGTTCCCCGACACATGCGCCTCCACTAGAGAGGAACCCCGAGGGTCCCACCACCACTCAAGAGGAGCCCCGTTGTCCCCTCCTCAACTCGAGATGAGATTTCATTTCCTTGCTTCGTCAGGAATGGATTCCCAGCATTCCCGTCGCATCTTAGGAGTAGGTGCTCTCCCCAGGAGAGTCGAGAGGAACTCCAGGGGTCTTGCCCCCAGGCCAAAAGACACCCAGAAGTCTCAGCCCAATCCAGATGAAACTGATGCCTTGACTGTCTCGACTGTCCTCCCAAGGATCAACTCACCCCATGATGCCACTGTGATAGCCCTGGTGGCAACTCGTGGGAAAGCCAAAAATCCATGTATCAACTAGACAGGACGCCTGACAGTGCTGCTACAGCTCAAGAGGAGAGCGGGCATGCACGTTTCCACAAGAGACGAGGCCTGATTTCCCTGTGGACACTCCAGAGGGACCCATGTCCCATTTCAGCACTTTCGAGGAAACCTCAGTTTCCGGCCGCAGTTCCAGACGAGGTCTTATGACCCGCCACCGACTGGAGAGGAATCCTGAAAGGTCCCTCGCCATTCGCACGGAGACTGGCCTCTCCTGAGGACACACGAGCTGGTCCCTGAGGTCCCCGTCATACCTCAAGAGGGACCTGAACCAACTTGAGAAACACCAGGACGTTCTCCCGTCCAGGCGCGATGAAGCCCTTTTCCGCTGTGGCATGTTGAGGGAAATCACACCTTCCGTCTTGGACGTCGAAAGGGCTCTCATTCCCTTGCTGTACTCAAGATCTTCCAAGACACATGTGCCTCCACTCAAGAGGAACCCCGAGGGTCCCACCACAACTCAAGAGGAGACCCGTTGTCCCCTCCTCAGCTCGAGATGAGGGTTCCTTTCCCTGCTTCCTCTGGAACGGAATTCCCGGCATTCCCGTCGCCTCTCAGGAGGAGCAGTTATCGACAGGAGAGTCGAAAGTAACTCCAGGGGTCGTGCAACCAGAACAGAAGATCCCCAGAAGTCTCAGTCTACTCCACATGAACCTAATGTCCCTGCACTCTCTGGACTGTCAGACCAAGGATCGACTCACATCATGATGGCACGTGTGACAGCCCTAGTTGTACCTTGAGGGAAAGCAACACATCTCTGTATCAACATAACAGGAAGCCTGACACGGTTTCTTCAGTTCTGGAGTGGAGTGGGCGTGCTTGTCTCTGCCCAATACGAGGCCTGACTCCCCTGTGTACACTCCAGAGTGATCCAAATCCCATGTCAGCACTTTCGAGGAAACCTCAGAATCCAGCCTCAGCTCGAGACGAGGGCTTAGGAACCGCCACAACTGGAGAGGAATCCCGAGACGTCCCACGCCATTCGCACGGAGACTGGCCTCTTCTGAGGTCACACAAGAGGGTCCCTGAGGTCCCTGTATAACACAAGGGGGACCTGCCGCAACTTAATTAAAAACAGGAGATTTTACCTTCCAGGCGCCTTGAAGATCTTTTCCGCTGCCGCATGTCGAGGGAAATGATACCTTCCCCCTTGGACCTCGAAAGGGTCTTTTACTCCCTTGTTTCGACTCAAGAACAGTGACACACGCGTGTCCACTCGAGAGGAATCCCCTGGGTCCCACCACAACTCAAGAGGAGCCCCATTGTCACCTCCTCAGCTCGAGATGAGGGTTCCTTTTCCTGCTTTATTGGGTACGGTTTCCCGGCTTTCCCGTCATATCTCATGAGGAGGTGCTCTCCACAGGAGAGTCGAGAGGAACTCCAGGGATCATGCCATCAGGCCACAAGTACCCAGAAGTCTCAATCCACTCCAGATGAACCTGATTTCCCTGCACTGCCTCGACTGTCACCCCGGGGATCGACTCACCCCATGGTGGCACGTGTGACAGCCCTGGTGGCACCTCAAGGGAATGCCACATATCCCTGTGTCAACTCGACAGGAAGCCTGACAGTGCCACTACAGCTCAGAAGGAAAGCGGGCATGAATGTCTCCACTTGAGACGAGGCCGGACTCCCCTTTGGACACTCCAGAGGGACCCAAGACCCATGTCAGCACTTTGAAGGAAACTCAGGTTCTGGCTGCAGCTCCAGAGGAGGACTTAGGACCCGCCAACGACTGGAGAGGTATCCCAAGAGATCCCTGGCCATTCGCATGGAGACTGGTCTCTCTGAGGCTACACGAGCTGGTCCCTGAGTTCCCGGTCGTAACTCGAGAGGGAACTGCCGCAACTTGAGAAATACCAGGAGTTTCTCACGTCCTGGTGCATTGAGGCACATTTCCACTGCGGCATGGCCAGGAAGTGACACCTTCCCTCTTGGATCTTGAAAGGGTCCTTCACTGTTTTTCTGCACTCAAGAAGTTCCCCGACACACACGTCTCCACTTGAGAGGAACACCGAGGGACCCACCACAACTCAAGAGGAGCACCGTTGTCCCCTCCTCAACTTGAGATGAGGGTTCCTTTCACTGCTTCATCGAGAATGGATTCCCGGCATTCCTGTCACATCTCAGGAGGAGGTGCTCTCCACAGGAGAGTTGAGAGCAACTCCAGGGATCATGCCATCAGGCCACAAATACCCAGAAGTCTCAATCCACTCCAGATGAACCTGATTTCCCTGCACTGCTTCTACTGACACCCCGAGGATCAACAAACCCCATGGTGGCACGTGTGCCAGCCTTCATGGCACCTCGAGGGAAAGCCTCAGATCCCTGTGTCGACTCGACAGGAAGCTTGACCGTGCTACTACAGCTCAGGAGGAGAGGTGGTGTGCATATCTCCCCTCGATATGAAACCTGACTCCCCTGTGGACATTCCAGATGGACTCAAGTCCCAATTCAGCACTTTCGAGGAAACCTCCCTGTCTGGTCACAGCTCCAGACGAGGACTTAAGACCCGCCACCGAATGGAGAGGAATCCCGAGAAGTTCCGTGCATTTCACATGGTGACTGGTCTCTCCTGAGGCCACACGAGCGGGTCCCTGAGGTTCCTGTGGTAAGTCAAAAGGGACGTGCCCCAACTCGAGAAATACCAGGAGGTTCTCCCTTCCAGGCGCGTTGAGGCCCTTTTCAGCTACTGCATGTCAAAGGAAAAAACACCTTCCCTCTTGAACCTTGAAAGGGTCATTCACTCCCTAGCTGCGACTCAAGAAGTTCCCCGACACACGCACCTCCACTCGAGAGGAACCCCGAGGTTCCTGCCACAACCCAAGAGGACACCTTTGTCCCCTCCACATCTCGAGATGACGGTTCGTTTCCCTTCTTCGTTAGCAATGGATTCCTGGCATTCCCATTGCATCTCAGTGGGACGTGCTTGCCACAGGATAGTTGAGAGGAACTCCTGGGTCGTGCCATCAGGCCACAAGTACCCAGAAGCTCAATCCACTCAGATGAACCTGATTTCCCTGCTCTGCCTCGACTTTCACCCCTAGGATCAACTCACCCCATGGTGGCAGGTTTGACATCCCTGGTGGCAACTTCAGGGTTGCTGGGGGCCATCGTGATGAACTCCGCCCGTGGCAAAGGTCATGAGGAAGGAGGCTTGGCATACCCAAAGGTGTGATCAAGTCTCAGGAAACCCTCTGTTCCTGAGCATCTACCACCAAAACCAAGAGTCTATTTTATGCTCTCACCTACACTTCTGACTTTACGGGGGGCTCTCCCCCATAACCATTTCTCTCGGAGAAGGAGTTAACTTGCAGCTGCAGTTGATAAAATTCTTGGGTGTGACAATTGTGTTTCAGCTTTATGAACTCCTCTGAAGATTATCTAGCCTGTCTGTATAGGTTTGCCAGGCCAAATGTGATTGTTTACAAGCTCCCAATAGTGAGAGGCATGAGATGTTTTAGACTTACTAAAGGCAGATTCTTTTGGGAAATTAGAATTTATTAGTATAGTGGGTTGTTTAGGAATTGTATTGATGAAGGGTTTTTCATTTGTTGTGCCAATAATTGCTTCTAATTCCCTGCCCTTATAGTGAATATAACTAGCATATAAGAGAAATAAGTATTAACCTTTATGATTAATCATGGTAACCTTGGGTTAGATAAATTCCTTTTTTGATTGTAACTCATTACACCTTTACCCTATAGGAATGTACCTTTATGTGGAGGGTGGTTCCTGGTTTAAGAAAAAACACCCTTGAAAAAATGAGTTTTTTGCTTATCACAAAGAGAGGGTCATGAAGTGTCAGCATGCCTCATGGCCAGAAGATGATGTAAAACCCCTAAGACTTTTTTTATGTAAAGCACCTGATTTTGATAAAGGTCAGGACTGCTGACCCACACGTGACTATTCATCCCTTTGTGTAAAAGAAGTATATAAGCAAACCTGAAAATTAAGAAAATGGGGTCAGTTTCTGGACAGGCTGATTCCCCCGGTGTCGTTCTTTCTTTCCCTTCTCGCTGAGTTCCCGTCTGGGGAGAGGGTACTGACGAAGCCTACTAATTATGACTGGGCTTCTAAAATCGGACCGGGGAGGCCTCAGTGCCTCCTCTCTTTCGGAAGAATGGAAAGACCCCTGTGGCCTACGTAGGTGGTGATTGCTCTTCCACATAAATCAAGTTATTAAGCCTTCTTTTCTCCATCTAAATTTTCCTACTATATTATTATTTCCTAATCTAATCTTATATTTCTAAAAGTGTTTTTCTCGCTGACTCCGTCTTCACCTTCAAATCACCCTATAAGAAACAGATCCCTGTATCAACTAGACAGGAACCCTGACAGGGCTTCTACAGCTCAGGAGGAGAGCAGCCATGAATGTCTCCACTCGAGACGAGGCTTGAATCCACAGTGGACACTCCTGAGGGACCCAAGTCCATGTAAGCACTTTCGAGCAAACCTCAGGGTCCGGCCGCAGCTCCAGGACTTAGGACCCGCCACCTACTGGAGAGGAATCCTGAAAGGTCCCTTGTTATTCACACATAGACTGGCCTCTCCTGAGGACATACGAGCTGGTCCCTGAGATCCCAGTCCTAACTCGAGAGGGACCTGCAACAACTCAAAAAACACCTGGAAGTTCGCAATTCCAGACACGTTGAGACCTTTTTCTGCTGTGGCATGTCAAGGGAAATCACACCTTCCTTCTTGGACCTCGAAAGGGTCCTTCAGTCCCTTGCTGTGACACAAGAAGTTTTCCGACAAATGCACCGTCAATCGAGAGGAAATCCGAATGTCCCGCCACAACTCAAGAGGAGCCCCGTTTTCCCCTCCTCAGCTCAATATGAGGGTTCCTTTCCCTGCTTCGTTGGGAATGGATTCCCGGCGTTCCCATTGCATATCAGGAGGAGGAGCTCTCCACAGGAGATTCGAGAGGAACTCAAGGGATCGTGCCATCAGCACACAAGTAATGAGAAATCTCAGTCCACTCCAGATGAACCTGATTTCCTTGCACTGCCTCGACTGTCTCACCGTGGATCGATCACCCCATGGTAGCAAGTATTGACAGCCTTGGTGGCACCTCGAGGCAAAGCCACGGATCCCTGTGTCAACTCGACAGGAAGCCTGACAGTGCTGCTACAGCTCAGGAGGAGAGTGGCCGTGCATGTCTCCACTAGAGATGAGGCATGACTCCCCTGTGGACACTCCAGAGAGAGCCAAGTTCCATGTCAGCACTTTCGGGGAAACCACAGGGTCCAGCCGCAGCTCCAGATGAGGACTTATGACCTGCCACCGACTGGAGAGGAATCCCGAGAGGTCCCCCTCCATTCGCACGGAGACTGGCCTCTTGTGAGGCCACAAGAGCGGGTCCCTGAGATTACCGTCATACCTCGATAAGGACCTGCCACAACTCGAGAAACACCATGAGGTTCTGCCTTGAGGCCTGTTGAGGCCGTTTTCCACTGCCACATGTCAAGGGAATTCACACCTTCCCTCTTGGACCTCGAAAGGGTCCTTCACTCCCTTGCTGCGACTCAAGAAGTTCCCCGAAACACGTGCCTCCACTCGAGAGGAACCCCGAGTGTCCTGCCACAACTCAAAAGGAGCCCCGTTGTCCCCTCCTCAACTCGAGTTGAGGGTTCCTTTCCGTGTTTCATTGGGAACGGATTCCCGGACTTGCCGTCGCATTTCAGGAGGAGGTGCTCTCCACAGGAGAGTCGAGAGGAACTCCAGGGATCGTGCCATTAGGCCACAAGTACCCAGAAATCTCAATCCACTCCAGATGAACCTGATTTCCCTGCACTGCCTCGACTGTCACCCTGAGGATCAACTCACCCCATGGTGGCACGTGAGACAGCCCTGTTGGCACCTCAATGGAAAGCCACATATCCCTGTGTCAACTCGACAGGGAGATTGAGTGTGCTTCTACAGCTCAGGAGGTGAGCGGTCGTGCAAGTCTCCACTAGAGACGTGGCCTGATTGCCCTCTGGACACTCCAGAGAGACAAAAGTCCCGTGTCAACACTTTCCAGGAAACCTCAGGGTCTGGCCGCAGCTCCAGACAGGACTCAGGACCCACTACCAACTGGAGAGGAATCCCGAGAGATGCCCCTCCATTCGCATGGAGACTGGCCTCTTGTGAGGCAACATGAGCGTGTCCCTGAGGTCCCTGTTGTAACTCGAGAAGGGCCTGCCGCAACTCGAGAAACACCAGGAGGTTCTCCCTTCCAGGCGTGTTGAGTCCCTTTTCAGCTGCCGCATGTCGAGGGAAATCCCATCTTCCCTCTTGGACCTCGAAAAGTTCCTTCACTCCCTTGCTGTGACTCAAGAAGTTCCCCGACACACGTGCCTCCACTCGAGTGGAACCCCGAGGGTCCCACCACAGCTCAAGAGGAGCACCTTTGTGCCCTCCTCAGCTCGAGATGAGGGTTCCTTTCCCTGCTTTGTCGTGAAGGGATTCCTGGAATTCCCGTTGCATCTCAGGAGGAGGTGCTCTCCACAGGAGAGTCGAGAGGAAATCCAGGGACCATGCCATCATGCCACAAGTACCCAGAAATCTCAATCCACTCCAGATAAACCTGATTTCCCTGCACTGCCTTGACTGTAACTTCGAGGATCTACTCACCCCATGGTGGCACATGTGACAGCCCTGGTGGCACGTCGAGGGAAAGCCACAGATCACTGAGTCAGGTCCCTCACCATTCGCACAGAGACTGGCCTATCCTAAGGCCAAACAAGCGGGTCCCAGATGACCCCATCGTAACGCGAGAAGGACCTCCCGCAACTCGAGAAATACCAGGAGGTTCTCCCTAACAGGCGCTTTGAGGCCTTTTCCGCTGCCACATGTTGAGGCAAATCACACCTTCCCTCTAGGACCTCAAAAAGTTCCTTCTCTCCCTTGCTGCGACTCAAGAAATTCCCCGACACAAGCGCCTCCACTGGAGAGAACCCTAGGGTCCCGCCACAACTCAAGAGGAGCCCCGTTGCCCCCTCGTCAGCTCGAAATGAGGGTTCCTTTCACAGCTTCCTCGGGAAGGGATTCCCGGCGTACCTGTAACATCTCAGGAGGAGGTGCTCTCCATAGGAAGTTGATAGGAACTCCAGGGATCGTGCCATCAGGACACAAGTACCCAAAAATCTCAATGCACTCCAGATAAACCTGATTTCCCTGCACTTCCTTGACTGTCACTCCAAGGATTGACTCACCCCATGGTACCACGTGTGACAGCCCTGGTGGTACATCGATGGAAAGCCACAGATCCCTGTGTCAACATGACAGGAAGCTTCACAGTGCTGCTACAGCTCAGGAGGATAGCGGGCGTGCATGTCTCCACTCGAGATGAGGCCTGACCTGCCTGTGGACACTCCGGAGGGACCCAAGTCCCATGTCAGCACTTTCAGGGAAACCTCAGGGTCTGGCTGCAGCTCCAGACAAGGACTTAGGACATGCCACTGACTGGAGATGATTCCTGAGAAGTCCCTCGCCATTCGCACGGAGTCTGGCCTCTGCTGAGGCCACACAAACGGGTCCCGGAGGTCCCTGTGGTAACTCGAGAAGGACCTGCCGCAACTCGAGAAACACAAGGAGGTTCTCCATTCAAGGCTCCCTGAGGCCTTTTTTCCACTGCTGCATGTCGAGGGAAATCACACCTTCCCTCTTGGACCTCGAAAAGGTCCTTCACTCCCTTGCTGCCACTCAAGAAGTTCCCCGACACACACACCTCCACTCGAGAGGAACACCGAGGGTCCCGACACAAGTCAAGAGGAGCACTGTTGTCCCATCCTCAGTGCAAGATGAGGGTTCCTTTCCTGCTTCGTCAGGAAGGGATTCCCTGCGTTCCCGTGGCAACTCAGGAGGAGGTGCTTTCCACAGGAGAGTCGCGAGGAACTGCAGGGATCGTGCCATCAGGCCACATGTACCAAGAAGTCTCAATCCACTCCAGTTGAACCTGATTTCCCTGCACTGCCTCGACTGTCACCCCGAGGATTGACTCACCCCATGATGGCACGTGTGACAGCCCTGGTGGCACCTCGAGGGAAAGCCACAGATCTTTGTTTCAACACGACAGGAAGCCTGAAAGTGCTGCTACAGCACAGGAGGAGAGCGGCTTGCATGCTTCCACTCGAGACGAGGCCTGACTCCCCTGTGGACACTCTGGAGGGACCCAAGTCCCATGTCAGTTCTTTCGAGGAAACCTCAGGGTCCTGTTGCAGCTCCAGATGAGGACTTAGGACACGCCACATACTGGAGTGGAATCCCGAGAGGTCCCTCACCATTCACACAGAGACTGGCCTCGCCTGCGTTTACACGAGCGGTTCCCTGAGGTCCCCATCATAACTCGAGAAGGACCTGCTGCAACTCGAGAAACACCAGAAGCTTCTCCCTTCCAGGCACGTTGAGGCCCTATTCCGCCCCCGCATGTCAAGGGAAATCACACCTTCCCTCTTGGACCTCGAAAGGGTCCTTCACTCTGTTGCTTGGACTCAAGAAGTTCCCCGACACACGCGCCTCCAATCGAGAGAAACCCCGAGGGGTCACGCCAGAACTCAAGAGGAGCCCCGTTGAGCCCTCCTCAGCTCGAGATGAGGATTCCTTTCCCTGCTTCCTTGGGAAGGGATTCCCGGCATTCCCATCGCATCTCAGGAGGAGGTGCTCTCCACAGGAGAGTCGAGATGAACTCCAGGGATCGTGCTATCAGATGACAAGTACTCAGAAGTCCCAATCCACTCCAGATGATCCTGATTTCCCTGCACTGACTCGACTGTCACCCCGAAGATCGACTCACCTCATGGTGGCACATGTGACAGCCCTGGTGGCTCCTCGAGGGAAAGACACAGATCATTGTATCAACGCGACAGGAAGCCTGACAGTGCTGCTACAGCTCAGGAGGAGAGCGGGCGTGCATGTCTCCACTCTAGATGAGGCCTGACTCCCCTGTGGACACTCCAGAGGGACCCAAGTCCCATGTCAGCAATTTCGAGGAAACCTCAATGTCCGCCCGCAGCTCCAGACGAGGACTTAGGACCTGCCACCGACTGGAGAGGAATCCCGAGAGGTCCCTCGCCATTTGCATGGAGACTGTCCTCTCCTGAGGCCACACGAGCGGGTCCCTGAGGTCCCCGTCGTAACCAAGAAGGACTTGCCACAACTCGAGAAACACCTGGAGGTTCTTCCTTGCAGGTGCGTTTAGGCCCTTTTCCACTGCCGCATGTCGAGGGAAATCACACCTTTCCTCCTGGACCTCGAAAGGATCCTTCAGTCCCTTGCTGTGTCTCAAGAAGTTCCCTGACACATACGCCTCCACTCAAGAGGAACCCCGAGGGTCCCGTCACAACTCAAGAGGAGCCCCTTTGTCACTTTCTCAGGGCCAGATGAGGGTTTCTTTCCCTGCTTCTTCGGGAAGGGATTACTGGCTTTCCCGTCGCATCTCCGGAGGAGGTGATCGCAACCGGAGAGTCGAGAGGAACTCCATGGAACGTGCCATGAGGCCACAAGTACCCAGAAGTCTCAATCCACTCCTGATGAACCTGATTTCCCTGCACTGCATCGACTTTCACCCCGAGGATCAACTCACCCCATGGTGGCACGTGTGACAGCCGGGGTGGCACCTCGAGGGAAAGCCACAGATCCCTGTGTCAATGCAACAGGAAGCCTGACAGTGCTGCTACAACTCAGGAGGAGAGCGGGCGTGCACGTCTCCACTCGAGATGAGGCCTGACTCCCGTGTGAACACTCCGGAGGGACCCAAGTCCCATGTCAGCACTTTTGAGCAAAGCTCAGGGTCAGGTCGCAGCTCCAGGCGAGGACTTAGGACCCGTCACCGACTGGGGAGGATGCCCGAGAAGTCCCTCGCCATTCCCACGGATACTGGCCTCTCCTGAGGCCACAGGAGTGTGTCCTTGAGGTCTCCATCATAACTCTAGAAGGAACTGCCGTAACTCGAGAAACACTAGGAGGTTCTCCCTTCCAGGCGCGTTGAGGACCTTTTCCGCATGCTGCATGGTGCAGGAAATCACACCTTCCCTCTTGGACCTCAAAAGAGTCCTTCACTCCCTTGCTGCAACCCAAGAAGTTCCCCGACACACGCACCTCCACTTGAGAGGAACCCCGAGGGTCCCTCCACGACTCAAAAGGAGCCCTGTTGTCTCCTCACAGCACTAGATGTGGGTTCCTATCCCTGCTTCTTCAGAAAGGGATTCCCAGCATTCCCGTGGCATCTCAGGAGGAGGTGCTCTCCACAGGAGAGTCTATAGGAACTCCAGGAATCGTGCCATCAGGCCACAAGTACCCAGAATTCTCAATCCACTCCAGATGAACCTGATTTCCCTGCACTGCCTCGACTGTCAACCGAGGATCGACTCACCCCATGGTGGCACGTGTGACATCCCTGGTGGCACCTTGAGGTAAAGCCACAGATCCATATGTCAACTCAACAGAAGCCTGACAGCGCTGCTACAGCTCAGGAGGAGAGCGGGCGTGCATGTTTCCCCTCGAGACAAGACCTGACTCCCCAGTAGACCCTCCTGAGGGACGCAATTTCCATGTCAGCACATTCGAGGAAAACTCCAGGTCCGGCCGCAGTTCCAGACGAGGACTTTGAACACACCACCGACTTGAGAGGATTCCCGAGAGGTCACTCGCCATTACCACGGAGACTGGCATCTCCTGGTACCACATGAGCGGGTCCCTGTGTTGTCCATCGTAACTCGAGAGGCACCTGCCACAACTCGAAAAACACCAGGAGGTTCTCCTTTCCAGGAATGTTGAGGACATTTTCTGCTACCGCATGTCTAGGAGAATCACACCTTTGCTTTTGGACCTCGAAAGGGTCCTTCAGTCCCTTGCTGCAACACAAAAAGTTCCCCGAAACATGCGCCTCCACTCGACAGGATCCCCGAGGGTCCCGCCACAACTCAAGAGGAGCCCCATTGTCCCCTCCTCAGCTCGAAACGAGGGTTCCTTTCCCTGCTACGTTGTTAAGGGATTCCCGGCGTTCCCGTCACATCTCAGGAGGAGGTGCTCTCCACAGTAGAGTCGAGAGAACTTCCAGGGATCGTGCCATCAGGCCACAAGTATCCAGAAGTCTCAATCCACTCCAGGTGAACCTGCTTTCCCTCCACTGCCTCGACTTTCACCCTGAGGATCGACTCACCCCATGGTGGCACGTGTGACACCCTGGTAGCACCTCGATGGAAAGCCACAGATCCCTGTGTCAAAGTGACAGGAAGCCTGACAGTGCTGCTACAGCTCAGGAGGAGAGCGGGCATACATGTCTCCTTTCGAGACGAGGCCTGACTCCCCTGTGGACACTCCGGAGGGACCCAAGTCCCATGTCAGCACTTTCGAGGAAACCTCAGGGTCCGACCAAAGTTCCAGACGAAAACTTAGGAACCGCCACCAACTGGAGAGCAATCCCGAGAGTTCCTTCACCATTCACATGAAGACTGGCCTCTTCTGAGGCCACGTGCGCGGGTCCCTGAGGTCTTCATTGTAACTCGAGTAGGACCTGCTGCAATTCGAGAAACACCAAAAGTTTCTCCCTTTCAGACTCGTTGAGGCCCTTTTCTGCTGCTGCATTTTGAGGGAAATCATACCTTCCCTCTTGGACCTCGAAACTGTCCTTCACTCCCTTGCAGCGACTCAAGAAGTTCCCAGACACAAGTGCCTCCACTCGAAAGCACCCCACGGGTCCCGCCACAACTCAAGAGGAGCACCGTTTTCCCCTCCTCAGCTCGAGATGAGGGTTCTTTCCCTGCTTATTTGGGAATGAGTTTTCAGCATTCCCGTCGCATCTCAGGAGGAAGTTCTCTCAACAAGAGAGTTGAGAAGCACTCCAGGGATCATGCCATCTCGCCAGAAGTACCCAGAAATCTCAATTTACTCCAGATAAACCTGATTTCTCTGCTCTGCCTTGACTGTAATCCCAGGTATACACTCACCCAATGGTGGCACGTGTGACTACCAAGGTGGAACCTCGAAAGAGAGCCACAGATCCCTGTGTCAATTGGACAGGAAGTCCTACAGTGATGCTACATCTCAGGAGGCGAGTGGGCCTGCAGTTCTCCACTCGAGACGTGGCCTGACTCCTCTGTGGACACTCCAGATGGACCCTTGCCATGTCAGCACTTTCGAGGAAAACTGAGGGTCCGGTCGCAGATCCAGACGAGGACTTAGGAACCACCACCGACTGGAGAGAATCCTGAGAGGTCCCTCGCAATTCACGCGGAGACTGTCCTCTCCAGGCACTACCAGAGTTGGTCCCTGAGTTCCCAGTCGTAACTCGAGAAGGACCTGTTGCACCTCGAGAAACCCTAGTAGGAGGTTCTCCCTTCCAGGCGCCTTGAGGCCCTTTTCCGCTGCCGCATTTCGAGGGAAATCACACTTTCCCTCTTGGACCTCGAAAGGGTCCTTCACTCCCTTGTTGCGACTCAAGAAGTTCTCCAACACACGGGCCTCCACTCGAGAGGAACCCCGAGGGTCCGACCACAACTCAAGAGGATCTCTGTTGTCCTGTCCTCAGCTGGAGATGAGGGTTCCTTTCCCTGCTTCATCAGGAAGGGAGTCCCAGTGTTCCCGTCGCATCTCAGGAGGAGGTGCTCTGCCCAGGAGAGTTGAGAGGAACTCCAGGGATCGTCCAATCAGTCCACAAGTACCCAGAAGTCTCAATCCACTCCAGATGAACCTGATTTCCCTGCACTGCCTCGACTGTTCACCCCGAGGATCGACTCACCCCATGGTGGCACGTATGACAGCCCTGGTGGCACTTCAAGGGAAAGCCACAGATCCCTGTGTCAACGCGACAGGAAGACTGATAGTGCTGCTAAAGCTCATGAGGAGAGTGGGCGTGCATGTCTCGACTCGAAAAGAGGCCTGACTCCCCTGTGGACACTCCGGAGGGAACCAAGTCCCATGTCAGCACTTCCGAGGACAGCTCAGGATCCAGCCGCAGATCCAGACGAGGACTTAGGCTGTGCCACCCTCTGGAGAGGAATCATGAGAGGTCCCTTGACATTGACACGGAGACTGGCCTGTCCTGAGGCCAGACGACCGTGTCCCTGAGGTCCCCGTCTTAACTCAAGAAGGACCTGCCGCAATTCGAGAAACTCCATGAGGTTCTCCTTTCCAGGCTCATTGAGGACCTTTTTTGCTGCCGCATGTCGAGGGAAATCACACCTTCCCTCTTGGACCTCGAAAGGGTCCTTCACTCCCTTGCTGCGACTCAAGAAGTTCCCCGACACACGCACCTCCTCTCGAGAGGAATCCCGGGGGTCCTGCCACAAGTCAAGAGGAGCTCTGTTGTCTCCTCCTCAGCTCAAGATGAGGGTTCTTTCCCTGTTTCTTCGGGAAGGGATTCCCAGCGTTTTCGCCGCATTTCGGGAGGAGGTGCTCTCCACAGGAGAGTCGAGAGGAAATCCAGGGATCATGCCATCAGGCCACAAGTACCCAGAATTCTCAATCCACTCCAGATGAACCTGATTTTCCTGCACTGCTTCTACTGTCACCCCGAGGATCGACTCTTCCTATGGTGGCACGGGGGACTGCCCAGGTGGTACCTCGTGGGAAAGCCACAGATCCCTGTGTCAATGCAACAGGAAGCCTGACATTGCTGCTAGAGCTCAGGACAAGAGCAGGCGTGCATGTCTTCACTCAAGACGAAGCCTGACTCCCCTGTGGACATTCCCAAGGGACCAAGTCCCATGTCAGCACATTCGAGGAAACCTCAGGGTCTGGTCACAGCTCCAGATAACGACGTAGTACCCGCCACTGACTGGAGAGGAATCCCGAGAAGTCTCTCGCCATTCAGAGGGAGACTTGCGTCTCCTGAGGCCACACGAGTGGGTCCTTGACTTCCCCGTCATAACCCGGGAAGGACCTGCTGGAACTCGAGAAACACCAGGAGGTTCTGCCTTCCAGGCGTGTTGAGGCCCTTTTCCACTGCCACATGTCGAGGGAAATCACACCTTCCCTCTTGGACCTCGAAAGGGTCCTTCACTCCCTTGCTGGCACTCAAGAAGTACCCCGCCACATGCGCCTTAACTCGAGATGAAACCCAAGGGTCCCGCCACAACTCGAGAGGAGCCCCGTTGTCCCCGCCTCAGCTGGAGATGAGGGTTCCTTTCCCTGCTTCATCGGGAAGGGATTCCCGGTGTTCCCATCGCATCTCAGGAGGAGGTGCTCTCCACAGGAGAGTCTAGAGGAATTCCAGGGATCATGCCATCAGGCCACAATTACCCAGAAGTCTCAATCCACTCCAGATGAACCTGATTTCCCTACACTGCCTCGACTGTCACCCCGAGGATCGACTCACCCTATGGTGGCACGTGTGACAGCCCTGGAGGCACCTCGAGGGAAAGCCACAGATCCCTGTGTCAACTCGACAGGAAGCCTGACAGTGCTGCTACTGCTCAGGAGGAGAGCAAGCTGCATGTCTCCACTTGAGACGAGGCCTGATTCCCCTGTGGACACTCCAGAGGGACCCAAGTCCCATGTCAGCACATTCGAGGAAATCTCAGGGTCCAGCTGCAGCTCCAAATGAGGACTTAGGACCCGCAACGACTAGAGAGGAATTCTGAGAAGTCCCTCGCATTCACATGGGGACAGGCCTTTCCTGAGGCCACACGAGTGGGTCTCTGAAGTACCCTTCGTAATTAGCGAGGGACCTGCCACAATTTGAGAAAAACCAGGAGGTATAATTTTCCAGGCGGGATGAGGCCCATTTCCACCACGTCATTCAAGGGAAATCACATTTTCCCTCTTGGACCTCGAAAGGGTCCTTCACTCCCTTTCTGTGACTCAAGAAGTTCCCCGACACAAGCGTCTCTCCTCAAGAAAAACCCCCAGGGCCTCGGAATAACTCAAGAGGAGCCCCGTTGTCCCCTCCTCAGCTCGAGATGAGGATTTCTTTCCCTGCTTCATCAGGAATAGTTTCCGACATTCCTCTTGCATCTCAGGAGGAGATGCTCTCCACAGGAGAATCAAAGGAACTCCAGGGGTTGGGCCATCAGGCAAAAAGACTCCCTGAAGTCTCAGTCCACTCCAGATGAACCTGATGTCCCTGCACTGCCTGAACTGTCACCCCGAGGTTTGACTCACACCATGGTTGCACGTGTGACAGCCTTGGTGGCACCTCGAATGAAAGCCACAGATCCTTGTGTCAACTCGATAGGAAGCCAAACAGTGCTACTACAG
This sequence comes from Aepyceros melampus, assembly GCA_006408695.1. Taxonomy (NCBI): domain Eukaryota; kingdom Metazoa; phylum Chordata; class Mammalia; order Artiodactyla; family Bovidae; genus Aepyceros; species Aepyceros melampus. The sequence goes on from SJXQ01007074.1 coordinate 18,894, forward strand.
CTCAGGAGGAGTGCAGGTGTGCATGTCTCCACTGGAGACGAGGCCTGTCTTCCCTGTTGACACTCCAGAGGGACCCAAGTCCCATGTCAACACTTTACAGGAAAACTCAGTGTTCGGCCGCAGCTCCAGACAAGGACATAGGACCCTCCACCGAGTGGAGAGGAATTCCGAGAGGTCCATCACCATTCGCACAGAGACTGGCCTCTCCTGAGGGCACAGGAGCAGTTCCCTGAGGTCCCTGTCGTATCTCGAGAGGACCTTCCGCAACTCGAGAAACAACAGGAGGTTCTCCCTTCCAGGCATGATGAGGCCCTTTTTCACTGCGGCATGTTGAGGAAAATCACACCTTCCCTCTTGGACCTCAAAAGGGTCCTTCACTCACTTGATGCGACTCAAGATGTTCACCGACATGTCAGGATACAGAGCGAGGAATCCAACCTGTGACAGGGTCACGTGGCAAACTCAGATGGCAGGGCAATTTGAGTCATCGGATTTCTCCCTGGTGTTTTCTGCATATTTGCCCCCCAAAATAAAAATTTCTCTGTTTTCCCATTATTTTCTGACTTTTTCTGGATAAAGTTAATTCAGGGCTTTGGCCTTCTTCGTTTGATAGGAGTGTTCCAGCCCAACCCCCTTTTGATAAGAGTCTAGCCTGCCTAACAAGTCCCCTTGACCTCCTACAAGCTTTGAATTGCCCACAACCTCCCAAGTGTGAGAGGCACAAAAGCCTTAAAGTATCTTAAAGTTTCAGAGCTTTTTCAAATTCATATGGTGACAGGATTTCACAGTTAACTCAACAATTCCTGGCAGATCTCCTTATTTGCACCTGAAAGTTTCAGCTTTACAGACAACATTTAAAAATATACCTAGTAGTTTTTTTTTTTTTTTATGTTAGCAATACTAGGCTTTTGAGTTATTGCTTTCTTTTATAAACCATTGTACTCCCCCTTGCTTGCTGTGTCCTTTCCATGTAAGAATGCAACTTTGTTTACTGCCCCCCAAGAATGGCGCCAGACCTAGGAAAAAAATAACACTTATCAGAAAAGAGCTGTAAATTGTTGAATTGGCCTTTTGGCTGGAAGATGCTGTAAATTACCTAAGACTTGTGTATACAAATAGGTATGCAGAGAATAAGCCTGGTCTCGACAAGAGTCAGGGCTGCTGACATTGTTGAAATTTGAATACCCATTGCTTTTCATTTGTATAAAAAAGGGGCATGTGAAAAATAAATTTGGAGCAGTTTTCCAGGTAAGGCCACTAGGATGATTTTCTCTCACAACTCCTTCATTGGAAAAAGGAAATCTAGCTCCACCCATGTCTCTCTCTCTCTGTCCTCTTGAAATTTAACTCCAGGTTCAATTCCCATCAGGAACGGGAGGCTCACCACGTCTACTTACCTGCCCTGGGCCTAAGATCTGCAAGATCTAAAAGGGCCTCACGGTGGGGCCCTTTTAGAGGTTCAAGCAGACGCCAGAGGCCCACATGGATGGTGTAAATATCTTGTCTTGAGATTTTATTGGCTTTCCCCGTGAACCAAGTTATTCAGACTGCTTTCCTCCATCTAATTTTCCTACTATACTATTTCCTTCTAATTTTGTCTTATCTTTCTAAATAAATAAGTTTTTCCTCGCCCACAACGTCCTCACTTCAACTTACCTGGATCATCCGGGGCTGGACCCCGGTACCAACACACACATATCCACTAGAGATGAACTCCGAGGGTCCCACCACAACTCAAGAGGAGCCCCGTTGTCCCTGCCTCAGCTTGAGATGGGGGTTCCTTTCCGTGCTTCGTTGGGGATGGATTCCCCACATTTCTGTCGCATCTCAGGAGGATGTGCTCTCTATAGGAGAGTTAAGAGGAACTCCAGGGGTCCTGCCACCAGTCCAAAAGACCCCCAGAAGTCTCGGTCCATTCCAGAAGAACCTGATGTTCCTGCACTGCCTCAACTGTCACTCCGAGGATCTACTCATCCCATGGTGGAATGCATAACAGCACTGGTGGCACCTCGAAGGAAAGCCACAAATCCCTGTGTCAACTCAACAGGAAGCCTGACAGTGCTGCTACAGCTCAGGAGGACAGCGAGCGTGCACGTCTCCACTCGAGACGAGGCCTGACTCCCCTGTGGATACTCCAGAGGGACCCAGATCCAATGTCAGCACTTTCGAGGAAACCTCAGGGTCCGGCCGCAGCTCCGGAGGAGGACTTAGCATGCGCCAGCCACTGGAGAAGACTCCGGAAAGGTCATTCGCGATTCACGCGAAGACTGGCCTCTCCTGAGGGTACACGAGAGGGTCCTGAGGTCCCTGTCATAACTCTAGAGGGACCTGCCGAAACTCATTAAACACCAGGAGGTTTTCCCTTCCAGGCGTGATGAGGCCCTTTTCCACTGTGGCATGTCAAGAGAAATCACACCTTCCCTCTTGGACCTCGAACGGGTCCTTCATTCCATTGCTGCGACTCAAGAAGTTCCCCGACACACACGTCTCCACTCGAGAGGAACCCCGAGGGACCAGCCACAACTCAAGAGGAGCACCGTTGTCCCATCCTCAACTCGAGATGAGGGTTCCTTTCCCTGCTTCATTGGGAACGGATTCCCGACGTTCCCTTTGCCTCTCAGGAGGAGTTGCTCTCCACAGGAGAGTCAAGAGGAACTCCAGGGATCATTCCATCAGCCCAAAAGTACCCAGAAGTCTCCATCCACTCCAGATGAACCTGATTTCCCTGCACTGCCTCGATTGACACCCCGAGGATCGATTCACCCCATGGTGGCATGTGTGACAGCCCTGGAGGCACCTCAAGCCTTGCAGGGGGCCATCGTGAGAGACTCCGCCCATTGCAAAGTTCATGAGAAAGGAGGCTTGGAATATGCAAACGTGTGATCAAGTCTCAGGAATCCCTCTGTTCCTGAGCATTTACCCCCAAAACCAAGAGTCTATTTTATGCTCTCACCTACACCTCTGACTTTATGGGGGGCTCTCCCCCATAACCATTTCTCTCGGAGAAGGTGTTAACTTGCAGCTCCAATTGATAAAATCCCTGGTTGTGACAAGTGTGTTTCAGCTTTATGAACTCCTCTGAAAATTATCTAGCCATCTTGTATAGGTTTGCCCGGCCAAATGTGATTGTTTACAACCTCCCAACAGTGAGAGGCATGAGATGTTTTAGACTTACTAAAGGCAGATTCTTTTGGGAAGTTAGAATTTATTAGTGTATTGGATTGATTAGGAATTGTATTGGTGAAGGGTTTTTCATTTGTTGTGCCAATAATTGCTTCTAATTCCCTGCCCTTATAATGAATATAACTAGCATTTAAGAGAATAAGTATTAACCTTTATGATTAATCATGTTAACTTTGGGTTAGATAAATTACTTTTTTGATTGTAACTCATTACACCTTTACCCTATAGGGATGTACCTTTATCTGGAGCGTGGTGCCTGGTTTAAGAAAAAACACCCTTGGAAAAAATGAGTTTTTTGATTATCAGAAAGAGTGGGTCATGAAGTGTCAGCATGCCTCATGGCCAGAAGATGATGTAAAACCCCTAAGACCTTTTTTTATGTAAAGCACCTGATTTTGATAAAGGTCAGGACTGCTGACCCTCACGTGACTCTGTATTCATCCCTTTGTGTAAAAAAAAGTATATAAGCAAACCTGAAAATAAAGAAAATGGGATCAGTTTCTGGAAAGGCTGATTCCCTCCGTGTCCTTCTTTCTTTCCCCTTCAGGCTGAATTCCCATCTGGGGAGAGGGTACTGATGAAGCCTACTAATTATGCCTGGGCTTCTATAACCAGACCTTGGAGGCCTCAGTGCCTCCACTCCTTCAGGAGAAGGGAAAGACGCCTGTGGCCTACGTAGGTGGTGATTGCTATTCCACATAAATCAAGTTATTAAGCCTTCTTTTCTCCCTCTAAATTTTCCTACTATACTATTCTTTCCTAATCTAATCTTATATTTCTAAAAGTGTTTTTCTCGCCGACTCCGTCTTCACCTTCGAATCACCCTATAAGCAACAGATCCCTATATCAACTCGACGGGAAGCCTGACAGTGCTTCTACAGCTCAAGAGGAGAGCGGGCGTGCATGTCTCCACTCTAGACGAGGCCTGACTCCCCTTTGGACACTCCGGAGGCTTCCAAGTCCCATGTCAGCACTTTCCAGGAAACCTCAGGGTCAGGCTGCAGCTCCAGACGTGGACTTAGGACCCGCCACCGACTGGAGAGAAATCTTGAGAGGTCCCTCGACATTCGCACGAACACTGGCTTCTCCTGAGGCCACACGAGCGGGTCCCTGAGGTCCCCGTCGAAACTCAAGAGGGACCTGCCGCAACTCGAGAAACGCAAGAGGTTTTCCCTTCCAGGCATGTTGAGGCCGTTTTCCGCTGCTGCATGTCTAGAGAAATCACACCTTTCCTCTTGGACCTCGAAAGGATCCTTTACTCCCTTGCTGTAACTCAGGAAGTTCCAGGACAAATGCGCCTCCACTTGAGACGAAACCCGAGGGTACCACCACAACTCAACAGAAGCCCCATTGTCTCCTCATCGGCTTGAGATGAAGGTTCCTATCCCTGTTTCGTAGGGAACGGATTCCCGCCATTGTCGTCGCATCTCAGGAGGAGGTGCTCTCTACAGGAGTGTCGAGAGAAACTTCAGGGATCGTGCCATCAGGCCACAAGTACTCAGAAGTCTCAATCAACTCCAGACGAACCTGAGTTCCCTGCACTGCCTTGACTGTCACACCGAGGATCGACTCACCCCATGGTGGAATGTGTGACAGCCCTGGTGGCACCTTGAGGGAAAGCCACAGATCTCTGTCAACTCGACAGGAAGCCTGACTGTATTACTACAGCTCAGTAGGAGAGTGGGCATTCATATCTCAACTAGATACGAGCTCTGATTCCCCTGTGGACACTCCACAGGGACCCAATTCCCATGTCAGCACATTCTAGGAAACCTCAGGGCCTGACTGCAGCTCCAGATGAGGGCTTAGGACTCACCACCAACTGGAAAGGAATCCCAAGAGGTTCCTCGCCATTTGCATGGAGACTGGTCTCTCCTGAGGCCACACGAGCAGGTCCCTGAGGTCCCTGTCGTAACTCGAGAGGGACCTGCTGGAACTTGAAAAACACCAGGAGGTTCTCCCTTCCAGGTGCGTTGGGGCCCTTTGCTGCTGCCGCATGTTGACGGAAACCACACCTTCCCTCTTGACCCTCTAAAGCATCCTTCACTCCCTTGTTGCGATTCAAGAAGTTCCCCAACACACGCGCCTCTAGTCGAGAGGAACCCCGGGGGTCCCGCCACAAATCAAGAGGATCCCCGTTGTCCCCTTCTCAGCTCGAGATGAGTGTTCCTTTCCCTGTTTCTTGGGAATGGATTCCCGGCGTTCTCGTCGCATCTCTGGAGGAGGTGCTCTCCACAAGAGAGTCAAGAGGAACTCCAGGGATCGTGCCATCAGGTCACAAGTACCCGGAAGTCTCAATCCACTACAGATGAACCTGATTTCCCTGCACTACCTCGAATGTCATGCCAAGGATAGGCTCACCGCATGGTGGCCTGTGTGACAGCCCTGGTGACACCTCGAGGTAAAGCCACAGATCCCTGTGTCAACTCGACAGGAAGCCTGACAGTGCTGCTATAACTCAGAAAGAAGGCGGAAATGCATATCTCCACTCGAGACGAGGCCTGACTCCCTGTGGACACACCAGAGTGACCCAAGTCCCATGTCAGCACTTTCAAGGAAACCTCAGGGTCCGGCCGCAGCTCATTACGAGGACTTAGGACCCGCCAACTCCTAGAGAGGAATCCCGAGAGGTAGCTCGCTGTTGGCACATAGACTGGCCTCACCTAAGGCCACAGGAGCGGGTCCCTGAGGTCCCGGTCGTAACTCGAGTGGGACCTGCAACAACTCGTGAAACACCAGGAGGTTCACACTTCCAGGAGTGTTTAAGCCCTTTTCGGGTGCCACGTGTCAAGGGAAATCACACCTTCCCTCTTGGACTTTGAAAGGGTCCTTCACTCCCTTGCGGCGACTCAAGAAGTCCTCTGACAAACATGCCTCCAATTGAGAGGAACCCCGAGGGTCCCGCCACAACTCAAGAGGAGCCCAGTTGTCCAATCCTCAGCTCGAGATGAGGGTTCCTTTCCCTGCTTCGTCGGGAAGGGATTCACGGCATTCCTGTCACATCTCAGGAGAAGGTGCTCTCCACAGGAGAGTCGAGAGGAACTCCAAGGATCGTGCCATCAGGCAACAAGTACCCAGAAGTCTCAATCCACTCCAGATGAACCTGATTTCCCTGCACTGCCTCGACTGTCACCCCGAGGATTGACTCACCCCATGGTGACACGTGTGACAGCCCTGGTGGCCCCTCGAGGGAAACCTACAAATCCTGTGTCAACGTGACAGGAAGACTGACAGTGCTGCTAGAGCTCAGAAGGAGAGCGGGCGTGCATGGCTCCACTCGAGACGAGGCCTGACTCCCCTGTGGACACTCTGGAGGGACCCAAGTCCCATGTCAGCACTTTCAAGGAAACCTCAGGTTCTGGCTGCAACTCCAGATGAAGACTTAGGACCCGCCACTGAATGTCAAGGGATCTTGAGAGGTACCTCGCCATTCGCATGGAGACTGGCCTCTCCTGAGGCCACACATGCTAGTCCCTGAGGTCCCTGTCGTATCTCGAGAAGGACCAGCCGCAGTTCGAGAAACACCAGGATGTTCTACCTTCCAAGCGCATTGAGGCCCTTTTCCACTGCCGCATGTTGAGGGAAATCACACCTTCCCTTTTGGACCTCGAAAGGGGCCTTCACTCCCTTGCTGCGATTCAAGAAGTTCCCAGCCACACACGCCTCCACTCGAGAGGAACCGCGAGGGTCCTGCCACAACTCAAGAGGAGCCCCGTCGTCCCCTCCTCAGCTCAAGATGAGGGTTCATTTCCCTGCTTTGTCAGGAAGGGTTTTCCCGGCATTCCCGTCGCATCTCAGGAGGAGTTGCTCTCCAAAGGAGAGTCGAGAGGAACTCCAGGGATCGTGCCATCAGGCCAAAAGTACAAAGAAATATCAATCCACTCCAGATGAAGCTGATTTCCCTGCACTGCCTCGACTGTCACCCCAAGGATCGACTCACCCTATGGTGGCACCTGTGACAGCCCTGGTCGCACTTTGAGGTAAAGCCACAGATCCCTGTGTCAACTCTACAGGAAGCCTGACAGTGCTGCTACAGCTCAGGAGGAGAGCAGGCGTGCATGTCTCCACTTGAAACGAGGCCTGACTCCCCTGTGGACACTCCAGAGGGACCCAAGTCCCATGTCAGCAATTTCGAGGAAACTTCAGGGTCTGGCCGCATCTCCAGACAAGGACTTAGGATGTGTCACCGACTGGAGAGGAATCGTGAGATGTCCCTTGCCATTTGCCAGAGACTGGAATCTCCTGAGGTCACACGAGCCGGTCCTTTAGGTCCCCGTCGTAACTCGAGAGGGACGTTCTGCAAGTCGAGAAACATTAGGAAGTTCTCGTTCCAGGCGTGATGAGACCAGTTTTTGCCGCGGCTTGTCAAGGAAAATAATACCAGCCCTCTTGGACCTCGAAAGGGTCCTTCACTCCCTTGTTGTGACTCAAGAATATCCCCAAAACACGCAACTCCACTTGAGAGGAACCATGAGGGTCCCACCAAAACACAAGAGGAGCCCCATTGAACCGTCCTCAGCTCGAGATGAGGGTTCCTTTCCCTGATTCATTTGGATCAGATTTGCAGAGTTCCCATCGCACATCAGGAGGAGGTGCTCTCCACAGGAGAGTCAAGAGGAACTCCAGGGGTCATGCCATCAGGCCAAAAGACCCCAGACGTCTAAGTCACCTCCATATGAACCTGATGTCCCTGCACTGCCTCAACTGTCACACCGAGGATTGCCTCACCCCATGTTGGCACGTGTGACAGCCCTTGTGGCACCTCGAGGGAAAGCCACAGATCCCTGTGTCAACTCGACAGGAAGCCTGACAGTGCTGCTACAGCTCAGGAGGAGAGCGGGCGTGCATGTCTCCACTCGAGACGAGGCCTGACTCCCCTGTGGACACTCCGGAGGGACCCAAGTCCCATGTCAGCACTTTCGAGAGAACCTCAGGGTGCAGCCACAGCTTCAGACGAGGATTTAGGATCCACCACTGACTGGAGTGGAACCCCAAGAGTTCCCCCACCATTAGCACAGAGACTGGCCTCTCCTGAGGCCACATGAGCGGGTCCGTGAGGTCCCCGTTGTAACTCGAGAAGGACCTGCCACAACTCGAGAAAAACCAGGAGGTTCTCCCTTCCAGGCGCAATGAGTCCCTTTTCCGCTGCCGCATGTTGAGGGAAATCTCACCTTCCTTTTATGATCTCAAAAGGGTCCTTAACTCCCTTCTGCTACTCAAGAAGTTCCCCAACACACGCGCCTCCACTGAGAGAAATCACGAGGTTACTGCCACAACTCAAGGGGAGACCCGTTGTCCCATCCTCAGCTCGAGATGAGTGTTCTTCTCCCTTCTTCTTCAGGAATAGATTCCTGACTTCTCATCGCATCTCAGGAGGAGGTGCTCTCCACAGGCAAGTTGAGAGGAACTCCATGTGTCGTGTTACAAGGCCAAAATACCCCCAGCAGTCTCATTCCCCTGCAGATGATCCTGATGTCCCTGCAATGCCTCGACTGTCACCCAACGGACTGACTCACCCTATCGTGGCACATGTGACAGCCCTGGTGGCACCTACAGGGAAAGCCACAGATCCCGGTGTCTACTCAACAGGAAGCCTGAGTATGATGCTACAGCTCAGGAGGAGAGTGAGCGTGCATGTTTCCACTTGAGACGAGGCCTCACTCCCGTGTGGACACTCCAGAGGGATCCAAGTCACATGTCAGCACTTTCGAGTAAAACTTAGGGTCCGACCACAGCTCCAGACGAGGACTTAGGACGCACCAATGACTGGAGAGGAATCCAGAGAGGTCCTTTGTCATTTGCATGGAGACTGGCTGTTCCTGAGGCCCCACGAGCGGGTCCCTGAGATCCCTGTCGTAAATCGAGAGGGACGTGCTGCAACTCAAGAAACACCAGGAGGTTCTCACTTCCAGGCTAATGAGTCCCTTTTCCACTGCCGCATGTTGAGGGAAATCACACCTTCCCTCTTGTACCTCGAAAGGGTCCTTCATTCCCTCAGTGCGACTGAAGAAGTTCCCTGACTCACGCACCTCCAATCGAGAAGATACCCGGGATCTTGCCTCAAATCGAGAGGAGCCTCGTTTTCCCATCCTCAGTGCAAGATGAGGGTTCCTTTACCTGCTTTGTCGGGAACGGATTCCCTGCTTCCTGTCGCATCTCAGGAGGAGGTCCTTTCCACATGGGAGTTGAGAGGAACTCCAGGGGTCCTGCCAGCAGGCAAAAGACCCCCAGTAGTCTCAGTCCACTCCAGATGAACCTGATATCCCTGCATGCCTCGACTGTCACCCCAGTGATCGACTCAGGCCATGGAGGCACGTGTGACAACCCTGGTGGCACCTCGAGGGAAAGCCACAGATCCCTGTGTCAACTCGACAGGAAGCCTGACAGTGCTGCTACTGCTCAGGAGGAGAGCGGGCATGCATGTCTCCACTCGAGACGAGGCATGACTCCCTTGTGGACACTCCGGAGGGACCCAAGTCCCATGTCAGCACTTTCGAGGAAACCTCAGGATCCGGCTGCAGCTCCAAATGAGGACTTAGGACCTGCAACGACTAGAGAGGAATTCCAAGAAGTCCCTCGCATTCACAGGGAGACAGGCTTTTCCCGAGGCCACACGAGCAGGTCCCTGAAGTCCCCTTCATAATTCGAGAGGGACCTGCTGCAACCTGAGAAACACCAGGAGGTTTACTTTTCCCGGCAGGATGAGGTCCATTTCCACCATGTCATTCAAGGGAAATCACATTTTCCCTCTTGGACCTCAAAAGGGTCCTTCACTCCCTTGCTGTGACTCAAGAAGTTCCCCAACACAAGCGTCTCTCCCCGAGAAGAACCCCCAGGGTCCCGGGATAACTCAAGAGGAGCCCCGTTTTCCCCTCCTCAGCTCGAGATGAGGATTTCTTTCCCTGCTTCATCGGGAATGGTTTCCCGGTGTTCCCATCGCATCTCAGAAGGAGATGCTCTCCAGAGGAGATGCTCTCCACCGGAGAATCAAAGGAACTCCAAGGGTCTTGCCACCAGGCAAAAAGACCCCCTGAAGCCTCAGTCCACTCCAGATGAACCTGATGTCCCTGCACTGCCTCGACTGTCACCCCGAGGTTTTACTCACACCATGGTGGCACGTGTGACACCCTTCATGGCACCAAGAATGAAAGCCACAGTTCCTTGTGTCAACTCGATAGGAAGCCAGACAGTGCTGCTACAGCTCAAGAGGAGAGCGGGTATGCATGTCTCCACTCAAGACGAGGCCTGGCTCCCCTGTGGACACTCCAGAGGCACACAAGTCCCATGTCAACCTTTGCAGGAAAACTCAGGTTTTGGCTGCAGTTCCAGAAGAGGACATAGGACCCTCCACCGACTGGAGAGGAATTCTGAGAGGTCCATCGCCATTCACACGGAGACTGGCCTCTCCTGAGGCCACATGAGCGGTTCCCTGAGGTCCCCATCATACCTCAAGAGGGACCTTCCGCAACTCGAGAAACAACAGAAGGTTCTCCCTTCCAGGCACGATGAGGCCCTTTTTCACTGCGGCATGTTGAGGAAAATCACACCTTCCCTCTTGGACCTCAAAAGGGTCCTTCACTCTCTTGATGCGACTCAAGATGTTCCCCGACATGTCGGGAGCCAGAGTGAGGAATCCCACCTGTGACAGGGTCACGTGGCAAACTCAGATGGCAGGCCAATTTGAGTCATCGGATTTCTCCCTGTTGTTTCCTGAACATTTGCCCCCAAAATAAAAATTTCTCTGTTTTCCCATTATTTTCTGACTTTTTCTGGATAAAGTTAATTCAGGGCTTTGGCCTTCTTCGTTTGATAGGAGTATTCCAGCCCAACCCCCTTTTGATAAGAGTCTAGCCTGCCTAACAAGTCCCCTTGACCTCCTACAAGCTTTGAATTGCCCACAACCTCCCAAGTGTGAGAGGCACAAAAGCCTTAAAGTATCTTAAAATTTCAGAACGTTTTCAAATTCATATGGTGACAGGATTTCACGGTTAACTCAACAATTGCTGCCAGACCTCCTTATTTGCTCCTGAAAGTTTCAACTTTACAAACAACATTTAAAAAAATATGTAGTAGTTTTTTTGATGTTAGCAATACTAGGCTTTTGAGTTACTGCTTTCTTTTATAAATCACTGTACTCCCCCTTGCTTACTGTGTCCTTTCCATGTAAGAATGCACCTTTGTTTAGTGCCCCCCGAGAATGGCGCCAGACCTAGGAAAAAATAACGGTTATCAGAAAAGAGTTGTAAATTGTTGAATTGGCCTTTTGGCCGGAAGCTCATGTAAATTACCTAAGACTTGTATATACAAATAGGTAGCAGAGAATAAGCCTGGTCTCGATAAGAGTCAGGGCTGCTGATATTGTTGAAATTTGAATACCCATTTCTTTTCATTTGTATAAAATAGGGGTTTGTGAAAAATAAAGTTGGTGCAGTTTTCTTGGAAAAGCCTCTCAGATGATTTTCTCTCGTGAACTCCTTCATTGAAAAAAGGAAATCTAGTTCCCCCCATGTCTCTCTCTCTCTGTCCTCTTGTACTTTAACTCCAGGCTCAATTCCCATCTGGAGTGGGAGGTGCACCACGTCTGCTTACTTGCCCTGACCCTAAGTTCTGCAAGAAAAAGGACCCACGGTGGGGCCCTTTTAGAGATTCAAGCGGATGCTGGTGGGCCACGTAGATGGTGGAAATATCTTGTCTTCAGATTTTATTGGCTTTCTCCATAAACCAAGTTATTCAGACCGCTTTACTCCATCTAATTTTCCTACTATACTATTTCTTCCTAATCCATTCTTATATTCCTAAATAAATAAGTTTTTCCTTGCCCACACCATCCCTGCTTCGAATTCCCTGAATCCACTGGGGCTGGACCCCTGCACCTGGTGCCTGAACAGGCTATTCAAAGGTAGGTCTCCCCCATTGTTCAGTTTTCGGGACAGACAGGCCCCCGCTCAGGGTGTCACTAACCCCCCTACATAAGATAGAAAAAGAAGGATGGAAAGTGCTAAAGAGATTTAAGAAAACCTGCTATCTTAGGGTTTAACAGTAAACCCCCCTTGCCCAGGGTAAAACCCAGGACAAGGTAGACTTTCCTATCTTAGGGTTAAAAAAAAGACACCCCTTGGCTAGATATAACCTCTGTAAAGACAGACTTTTCTATAACTCTTAATTTTTTGACATAGGTAACAGCAAATAAAAAAAAAAGACAACTTTTCATAAAAATAATCCTGCAGTTGCTAACTAAACGAGAAATTAAAGTGAAAAAATCCAATATTCAATCATTTTTTTCATTTGTACAAAAACACTGTCCCTGGTTTCCAGAAGAAGACACTGTTGACTTAGTACCTGGGAGAGAGTAGGAAAACAACTAAAAATTTACTATGCTAAATATGGCTCCAAAAAGATGCCTATTGATGCGTTTTCCTTATGGAATATAATTAAGGATGCTCTAGACCCTGCCCCTAAATCTGAAAAAGCACATCTTAAAAACAAAAAGTAAAGGAAAAAAAGATATCTATCAAAGAAGAGAGTAAGAAAAAGGAGGCTATACCTAGCTATCGGCAGTTAAATAAAATGTCAGGTGCAATGACTGCCCAAAAAAAGATAAAAGATAGAGAGGAGAAAAAAGATCAGCTTTCAGATGAGGAAGATTTGGAAGAGGTAATTCCATATCATTCTAAAGAAGATTGGTCTTTATTAAATGAAGATGCCCCAAGGAGCTTAAGAGAAAGCTCCCCAACCCGATTCCTTACTCTCAAGAATTCAAGAAAAATTTCCCCAGTTAGGCCCTCTGCTCCCAGAAGCTCAGAAAAATGTCTCCTATCAGGCCATATGCACCTAGAAATTTAAGAGAGACATCCCCAGTTAAAACATCCATAAAATTTAAACAACACACAGCTATAAGACCCACAAAGTATAAACAAAGAGACATAGAACATCTTAGGCCTCCCTTGCCACCCCCTCCTTAAAAGGGTAAAGGAGCCTCACTAAAAACTCCCTGGAAAAGGGTCTTATCTAGCCCTGAAGACAAATTTGATCCCCGCCTTGAAGCCTGTTTTCCTGTAATATTTGATGATAACAGACCAAGAAGGGCTATCAAATGAGAACCCATTCCAATAAAAATGGTAAAAGAACTCAGACATGCTTGCATCTCGTATGGGCCCAATGCACCATACACTATACAACTGGTAAAAACCTTGACAGGTAGATAGATGACACCGTAAGATTAAAAAACAGTCGCTAAAGCCTGCTTATCTGGAGGACAATATATACTTTGGAGAGTCAAGTTTGACGATCTTGCTCAAAAGCAAGCCGATGATAACCAACTATGTACACTAAATTATATTGATAAAAGTATGCTAATGAAACTGATGGTCATGCAATACTTTAAAATCAGATGAGATTAGACAAATATACTCTCCAACAAGTAACTGCTTGTGCTGTTGTGGTTTGGTGATCATTACCTAAAGGGAAAAAATCAACTTTTTCCCTCTTAAACATCAAACAAAAATCCGAAGAGCCATGTGAGGACTTTGTCTCACGTCTTAAAGAGGCTGTCCGCAGAGTGATTTCTAATTCTGAGGCAGCCAGAATATTGGTAAAACAACTGGCGTTTGAAAATGCTAACTCTACATACCAGGCTATTTTACATCCTATTAAAAAATCTGGCCAATTAATAGATTACATCAGACAGTGTGCAGATGTAGGACCATCAGTGCTGCAGGGTGTTGCCATAGCTGCAGCAATAAAAGGAAATACTTATCAGCAGGCAGTACAATCCTTCTTTACAAATAATAATAACCCAGCACGGAGCAACTTCAGTAACCAAGGTAGAAATAATTTCCCTAAAACTTGTTTTCCTGTGGCCAGGAGGGACACATTTCCCATACCTGCCCTCAAAGAACAGCCTGTTGTTTTCTGACTAATTCTGCCCCTCCAGCTGGATCCGCTTTGCAGACCCCTCTCCCCTCATCTGCTAGTTCTCCCTGCCCTTGCTGTCAAAAAGGATATCATTGGGCAAGAGACTGCAGGTCAAGATTCCATAAAAATGGAACTCCTTTGAGCCCCGACCAACAGTCGGGAAACGGATTGAGGGGCCAGCCTCAGGCCCCGACAACAATAGGGGCAACCTCACTGAACCCATTCATTCCCTTCATTCCATCGCAGAACTCATCAGAGCAACCCCAGGCAGTGCAGGACTGGACCTCAGTCCCACCACCTCAACAATATTAACACCAGATAGCCCCCACTATAAAAATTCCTACTGGAGTTAAATGTCCATTACCGGCAGGTTTGATGGGAATTCTATTAGGTAGAAGCTCCTTAGCCATGCAGGGCCTCACAATCATCCCTGGAGTAATTGACTCAGATTATACAGGAGAAATTCAGATAATGATTTCACCTCTAAGTAAAACTTTTCAAATACATCAGGGACAAAGAATAGCACAGCTTCTACTTTTGCTTTACAGCAATGCCGTAGGGTGGACAGCTACTCAGAGTGAGAGGCAGGAGAAAAGATTTGGGTCTAGTGATATGGCTTTTTGGATAACCAAAATTACTCAAAAACTTCATATGAAAACTATTCTGATTAATGGCAAGTCTATTGTGGGGTTATTCGTCCCAGGAGCAGATGTTTCCTGTATTTCAGGAAAAGACTGGCCCAGTTCCTGGCCCATTCATACTACTGAAAATGAGTTGGTGGGAATAGGAAGAGCCCCTTCAGTAGTTAAAAGTGCAAAAATCTTAGACTGGCAATTTGAGGATACTTGTGGAACTTTTCAACCGTATGTAGTCTCATCACTCCCCTTTACTCTGTGGGGGAGGGATGTGCTGTGTCAAATGGGAATACTACTTTTTAGCCCTGATGATAAAGTGATCTCTCAGATGTTGCAGATGGGCTAAGATCCAGCAAAAGGATTGGGTAAATAACAGACAGGAATAATTGAGCCAATCTACCCAACTCCTTGCAAGCTGCGTGCTGGATTAAGATATCCAAATTTTTAATGGAGGCCATTGTTTTCGCTGCCAACCCCATTACATGGAAATCTCATGATCCAGTGTGGGTAGAACAATGGCCTCTGCCTGAAGAAAAATTACTGGCAGCTACAACATTAATTACTGAACAACTAGAATTGGGGCATATTGGGCCCTCCAATAGCCCCTGGAACACTCCTATTTTTGTCATTAAGAAAAAATCTGGTAAATGGCGATGAGAGCAATTAATGCCACCATGAAAGACATGGGAGCCTTGCAACCCGGGATCCCTTCCCCTGTAGCCATTCCAGAGGGATATACTATAATTGTAATTGATTTGCAAGATTGCTTTTTCACCATTCCTTTAAATGCTGAGGACAAAAAGCGATTTGCCTTTAGCCTACCATCTGAAAATTTTAAACAACCTTACTTACGGTTTCAGTGGAAGGTTTTGCCTCAGGGAATGAAAAATAGCCCCACTCTGCCCCAATTTTAATCCCGGACAAGCTGATTCGTCATGTTGCAGTCCCCCAGGCACCTGGTTCCTCCACCACTGAGACCACAGAAAAAAAAAGGAGAGAAAAAGGGCAGTCTGCCGCCACTGCCGCTGCCGCAGCATGAAATAGCTGCTTGTGGTAGCTGTGGGCGGGGCCAGCGTGACTGATGGGACCCAGTGTGCATAGCTCACAGCCCACCTGAAGCCCTTTCAGGGAAGGGCGGGGCAAGGGCCTCTGCTCCTGCGGGCAGGAGAGGCAAGATAAACACTGAGATTCTGGTGGGACTGACTGCTGCTGCAACGTGAACTCAGACCAAAAAATAATTCTATCTACTCTGTATTAGCATGTCTGCCCTCTCCTTATGTTTTTCTTTTCACTAATGACTCTGGAAAATTTAACAGATGATTGAATTATACAGGTGGACCTAATGTAGTGTCTTTTGAACAATGTATGCTTTCAGCCTGTTTAACTTCCCAATATAATATGTGCTCTTTTGTGAGTTTTAAAACGTCCACCCTATGATGTCCCTAACTGTAATAATCTATTGACATGATAATTATGATCTTGCTCTGTTACAACAACTGTTACTCTTATTGTTGTTATTGTTACTAGGCAGCAATCATTGACTCAACAAGTGCAAATGCCCAGTATGTTGAAAACTCATATTTTAGGTGTTTGGAACAGCTCAGAAATTAATTTAGATTAGGGGAACTTCATAATCAGATTCAGACCTTGAAACACTCCAATTAAAATTTACCACTGCAGGAGAAGCCAAAGACTTTTTCCACACCTTCTCTAACTTCATTTCTGGAAAGACTATTCTCTAATCTCCCAACTAAACTGCACCTGATTTTTCTAAAAAAAAAAAAAAAAAAAAAAAAAAACAAAGAAGGGGGAAATGTCAGAAGCCAGAGCGAGGAATCCCACCTGTGACAGGGTCACTTGGCAAACTCAGATGGCAGGGCAATTTGAGTCATTGGATTTCTCCCTGGTTTTTCCTGAACATGTGCCCCCAAGATAAGAATTTGTCTGTCTTTCCATTATTTTCTGACTTTCTCCGGAAAAAGTTATTTCAGGGCTTTGGCCTTCTGCATTTGAAAGGACTGTTCCAGCCCAACCCCCTTTTGATAAATCTATAGCCTGCCTAACAAGTCCCCCTGACTTTCTACAAGCTTGTGAATTGCTCACAACCTCCCAACTGTGAGAGGAACAAAAGCCTTAAATTATCTTAAAGTTTCAGAGCCTTTTCAAATTCATATTGGTGACAGGATTTCAAGGTTAACTCAACAATTGCTGCCAAACCTCCTAATTTGTACCTGAAAGTTTCAGCTTTACAAACAACATTTAAAAAATATATCTAGTAGTTTTTTTTTTTTTTATGTTAGCAATACTAGGCTTTTGAGTTATTGCTTTCTTTTATAAATCATTGTACTCCCCCTTGCTTGCTGTGTCCTTGCCATGTAAGAATGCAACTTTGTTTACTGCCCCCTGAGAATGGCGCCAGACCTAGGAAAAAGTAACACTTATCAGAAAAGAGCTGTAAATTGTTGAATTGGCCTTTTGGCTGGAAGATGATGTTAATTACCTAAGACTTGTGTATACAAATAGGTATGCAGAGAATAAGCCTGGTCTCGACAAGAGTCAGGGCTGCTGACATTGTTGAAATTTGAATATCCATTGCTTTTCATTTGTATAAAAAACAACATTTAAAAAATATATCTAGTAGTTTTTTTTTTTTTTATGTTAGCAATACTAGGCTTTTGAGTTATTGCTTTCTTTTATAAATCATTGTACTCCCCCTTGCTTGCTGTGTCCTTGCCATGTAAGAATGCAACTTTGTTTACTGCCCCCTGAGAATGGCGCCAGACCTAGGAAAAAGTAACACTTATCAGAAAAGAGCTGTAAATTGTTGAATTGGCCTTTTGGCTGGAAGATGATGTTAATTACCTAAGACTTGTGTATACAAATAGGTATGCAGAGAATAAGCCTGGTCTCGACAAGAGTCAGGGCTGCTGACATTGTTGAAATTTGAATATCCATTGCTTTTCATTTGTATAAAAAGGGACATGTGAAAAATAAAGTTGGAACAGTTTTCCAAGAAAAGCCTCTAGGATGATTTTCTCTCACAAACTCCTTCATTGAAAAAAGGAAATCTAGCTCCCCCCATGTCTCTTGCTCTCTGCCCTCTTGAAATTTAAATGCAGGCTAAATCCCCATCTGGAGCGGGAGGCTCACCACGTCTACTTACCTGCCCTGGCCCTAAGATCTGCAAGAAAAAAGACTCACGGTGGGACCCTTTTAGAGGTTCAATCAGACACCAGTGGCCCACATAGATGGTGTAAGTATCTTGTCTTGAGATTTTATTGGCTTTCGCCAAAAACCAAGTTATTCAGACTGCTTTACTCCATCTAATTTTCCTACTATACTATTTCTTCCTAATTTTTTCTTATCTTTCTAAACAAACAAGTTTTTCCTCGCCCACGCTGTCCCTGCTTCAAATTACCTGGATCATCCGGGGCTGGACCCCAGTATCGACACACACATATCCACTAGAGAGGAACCCCGAGGGTCCCGCCACAACTCAAGAGGAGCCCCGTTGTCCCCGACTCAGCGTGAGATGGGGGTTCCTTTCCATGCTTTGTCGGGAATGGATTACCAACATTTCTGTTGCATCTCAGGAGGAGGTGCTCTCCATAGGAGAACCGAGAGGAACTCCAGGGGTCCTGCCACCAGGCCAGAAGGCCCCCAGAAGTCTCGGTCCATTCCAGATGAATCTGATGTCCCTGCATTGCCTCGACTGTCACCACGAGGATCTACATATCCCATGGTGGTACATGTGACAGCCCAGGTGGCACCTCGAAGGAAAGCCACAAATCCCTGTGTCAACTCAACAGGAAGCCTGACAGTGTGGCTACAGCTCAGGAGGAGAGCGAGCATGTACGTCTCCACTCAAGATGAGGCCAGATTCCCCTGGGGACACTCCAGAGGGACCCAAGTCCAATGTCAGCACTTTCGAGGAAACCTCAGGGTCCGGCTGCAACTCCAGACAAGGACTTACGACCAGCCTCTGACTGGAGAGGATCCCGAGAGGTTCCTCACCATTCGCACAGAGACTGGCCTCTCCTGAGGCCATACGAGCGGTTCCTGAGGTCCCCAAAGTAACTGGAGAGGGACCTGCCGCAACATGAGAAAACCTGGAGTTTTACACTTTCAGGCATGATGAGGCCCTTTTCAACTGTGGCATGTTGAAGGAAATCACACCTTCCCTCTTGGACCTCAAAAGTGTCCTTCACTCCCTTGCTGCAATTCAAGAAGTTCCCCGACACACGCACCTCCACTAGAGAGGAACCCCGAGGGTCCCACCACAACTCAAGAGGAGCCCCATTATCCCCTCCTCAACTCGAGATGAGATTTCATTTCCCTGCTTCATCAGGAATGGATTCCCTGCATTCCCGTCGCATCTTAGGAGTAGGTGCTCTCCCCAGGAGAGTCGAGAGGAACTCCAGGGGTCTTGCCCCCAGGCCAAAAGACACCCAGAAGTCTCAGCCCAATCCAGATGAAACTGATGCCCTGACTGCCTCGACTGTCATCCCAAGGATCGACTCACCCCATGATGCCACGTGTGATAGCCCTGGTGGCAACTCGTGGGAAAGCCACAAATCCATGTATCAACTAGACAGGACGCCTGACAGTGCTGCTACAGCTCAGGAGGAGAGCGCACATGCACGTCTCCACTAGAGATGAGGCCTGATTTCCCTGTGGATACTCCAGAGGGACCCAAGTCCCATTTCAGCACTTTTGAGGAAACCTCAGTTTCCGGCCGCAGCTCCAGACGAGGTCTTAGGACCCGCCACCGACTGGAGAGGAATCCTGAAATGTCCCTCGCTATTCGCACGGAGACTGGCCTCTCCTGAGGACACATGAGCGGGTCCCTGAGGTCCCCATCATACCTTGAGAGGGACCTGAACCAACTTGAGAAACACCAGGACGTTCTCCCGTCCAGGCGTGATGAAGCCCTTTTCCGCTGTGGCGTGTTGAGGGAAATCACACCTTCCGTCTTGGACGTCGAAAGGGCTCTCATTCCCTTGCTGTACTCAAGATCTCCGAGACACATGTGCCTCCACTCAAGAGGAACCCCGAGGGTCCCGCCACAACTCAAGAGAAGACCCGTTGTCCCCTCCTCAGCTCGAGATGAGGGTTCCTTTCCCTGCTTCCTCTGGAACGGAATTCCCGGCATTCCCGTCGCCTCTCAGAAGGAGGAGTTATCAACAGGAGAGTCGAGAGTAACTCCAGGGGTCGTGCAACCAGAACAGAAGATCCCCAGAAGTCTCAGTCTACTCCACATGAACCTAATGTCCCTGCACTCTCTGGACTGTCAGACCAAGGATCGACTCACACCATGATGGCACGTGTGACAGCCCTAGTTGGACCTTGAGGGAAAGCAACACATCTCTGTATCAACATGACAGGAAGCCTGACACGGTTGCTTCAGTTCTGGAGTGGAGTGGAGTTGGCGTGCTTGTCTCTGCCCAATACGAGGCCTGACGCCCCTGTGGACACTCCAGAGGGACCCAAATCCCATGTCAGCACTTTCGAGGAAACCTCAGAGTCTGGCCTCAGCTCGAGATGAGGGCTTAGGAACCGCCACCGACTGGAGAGGAATCCTGAGAGGTCCCACGCCATTCGCCCGGAGACTGGCCTCTCCTGAGGTCACACGAGTGGCTCCCTGAGGTCCCCGTGGTAACACAAGGGGGATCTGCTGCAACATAATTAACAACAGGAGGTTTTAACTTCCAGGCGCCTTGAAGACCTTTTCCGCTGCCGCATGTCGAGGGAAATGATACCTTCCCCCTTGGACCTCGAAAGGGTCTTTTACTCCCTTGTTGCAACTCAAGAAGTTCAGTGACACACGCTTGTCCATTCGAGAGGAATCCCCTGGGTCCCACCACAACTCAAGAGGATCCCCATTGTCACCTCCTCAGCTCGAGATGAGGGTTCCTTTCCCTGCTTTATTGGGAACGATTTCCCGGTTTTCCCGTCATATCTCAGGAGGAGGTGCTCTCCACAGGAGAGTCGAGAGGAAATCCAAGGATTGTGCCATCAGGCCACAAGTACCCAGAAGTCCAATCCAATCCAGATGAACCTGATTTCCCGACACTGCGTTGACTGTCACCCTGAGGATTGACTCACCCCAAGGTGGCACGTGTGGCAGCTCTGGTGTCACCTGGAGAGAAAGCCACAGATGACTGTGTCATCATGACAGGAAGCCTCAGAGTGCTACTACAGCTCAGGAGGACAGCAGGCGTGCATGTCTTCACTCGAGATGTTGCCTGACTCCCCTGTGGACATTCCAGAGGGACCCAAGTCCCATATCAGCACTTTAGAGAAATCCTCAGGGTTAGGCCGCAGCACCAGATGAAGGCTTAGGAATCCCCACGGACTGGAGAGGAATCCCGAAGTTCCCTCACCATTCACATGGAGAGTGGCCTCTCGCATGGGTCCCTGAGGTCCACATCGTAACTCGAGAGTGACCTGCCACAACTAGAGAAACACCAGGAGGTTCTCCTTTCCAGGTGTGTTGAGGCCCTGTTCTGCTGCTGCATGTCGAGGGAAATCGCACTTTCCTCTTGGACTTCAAAAGGGTTCTTCACTCCCTTGCTGTGACTCAAGAGGTTCCCCAACACACGAGCTTCCACTCGAGAGGAACCCCGAGAGACCTGCCACAACTCAAGAGGAGCCTCGTTGTCACCTCCTCAGCTCGAGATGAGGGTTCCTTTCCCTGCTTCGTCGGGAACGGATTTCCGGTGTTCATGTTGCACCTCAGGAGGAGGTGCGCTCCACAGGAGAATCAAGAGGAACTCCAGGGATCATGCCATCAGGCCACAAGTAACCAGAATTCACAATCCACTCCAGATGAACCTCATTTTCCTGCACTGCTTTGCCTATCACCCCGAGGATCGACTCACCACATAGTGGCACATGTGGCAGCCCTGGTGGCACCTTGAGGGAAAGCCACAGATCCCTGTGTCAACTCGACAGAAAGCCTGTCAGTGCTGCTACAGCTTAGGAGGAGAGCGGACGTGCATATCTCCACTCGAGATGAGGCCTGATTCCCTGTGTACACACGAGAGCGACCCAATTCCCATTCAGCACTTTCGAGGAAACTGCAGGGTCCGGCCACAGCTACATACGAGGACTTAGGACCTGCCACCTACTGGAGAGGAAACCCGAGAGGTCCTTTGCTATTTGCACGTAGACTGACCTCTCCTGGGGCCATACGCGCGGGTCCCTGAGATCCCGGTCGTAACTCGAGAGGGACCTGCAACAATTTGAGAAACACCAGGAGGTTCGCACTTCCAGGCGCGTTGAGGCTCTTTTCCGCTGCCTTATATCAAGGGAAATCACACCTTCCCTTTTGGACCTCGAAAGGGTCCTTCAGTCTCTTGCTGCGACTCAAGAAGTTCTCTGACAAACCCATTGTCAATCGAGAGGAACCCCGAGTGTCCAGTCAAAACTCAAGAGGAGCCCCGCTGTCCCCTGCTCAGCTCGAGATGAGGGTTGCTTTCCCTACTTCTTCAGGAACGGATTCCCGGCATTCCTGTCACATCTCAAGAGGAGTTGCTCTACACAGGAGAGTTGAAAGGAACTCCAGGGATCGTGCTATCAGGCCACAAGTACCCAGAAGTCTCAATCCACTCCAGATGAACCTGATTTGCCTGCACTGCCTTGACTGTCACACCAAGGATCGACTCACTCCATCGTGGCACGTGTGACAGCCCTGGTGGCACCTCGAGGGAAAGCCACAGATCCCTGTGTCAATTCGACAGGAAGCCTGACAGTGCCGCTACAGCTCAGGAGGAAAGCAGGCATGAATGTCTACACTCGAGACGAGGCCTGACTCCCCTTTTGACACTCCAGAGGGACCCAAGACCCATGTCAGCACTTTGAAGGAAACCTCAGGTTCCGGCCGCAGCTCCAGAGGAGGACTTAGGACCCGCCAACAACTGGAGAGGTATCCCGAGAGGTCTCTGGCCATTCGCACGGAGACTGGTCTCTCTGAGGCCACACGAGAGGTTCCCTGAGGTCCTGGTCATAACTCGAGAGAGACCTGCCGCGACTCGAGAAATACTAGGAGGTTCTCACGTCCTGGTGCATTGAGGCACATTTCTCTGCGGCATGGCCAGGGAAGTGGCACCATCCCTCTTGGATCTCGAAAGGGTCCTTCACTGTTTTTCTGCAACTCAAGAAGTTCTCCAACACACACGTCTCCACTTGAGAGGAACACCGAGGGACCCGCCACAACTCAAGAGGAGCACCGTTGTCCCCTCATCAACTCGAGATGAGGGTTCCTTTCCCTGCTTCATCGGGAACGGATTCCCAGCATTCCCATCGCATCTCAGGAGGAGCTGCTCTCCACAGGAGAGTTGAGTGCAACTCCAGGGATCGCGCCATCAGACCACAAATACCCAGAAGTCTCAATCCACTCCAGATGAACCTGATTTCCCTGCACTGCCTCGACTGACACGCCAAGGATCGACAAACCCCATGGTGACACGTGTGCCAGTCCTCGTGGCACCTCGAGGGAAAGCCTCAGATCCCTGTGTCAACTCGACAGGAAGCCTGACCATGTTACTACAGCTCAGGAAGAGACCTGGCGTGCATATCTCCCCTCGATATGAAACCTGACTCCCCTGTGGATATTCCAGATGGACTCAAGTCCCAATTCAGCACTTTCGAGGAAACCTCCGTGTCTGGTCAGAGCTCCAGACGAGGACTTAGGACCCGCCACCGACTGGAGAGGAATCCCGAGAAGTTCCTCGCTATTTGCACGGTGACTGGTCTCTCCTGAGGCCACACAAGGGGTCCCTGAGGTTCCTGTGGTAAGTCCAAAGGGACCTGCCGCAACTCGAGAAACACCAGGAGGTTCTCCCTTCCAGGTTCGTTGAGGCCCTTTTCAGCTATCGAATGTCAAGTGAAAAAACACCTTCCCTCTTAGACCTCGAAAGGGTCATTCACTCCCTGGCTGCGATTCAAGAAGTTCCCCGACACACGCACCTCCACTCGAGAGGAACCCCGAGGTTCCTGCCACAACTCAAGAGGACACCTTTGTCCCCTCCACATCTCGTGATGAGGGTTCGTTTCACTGATTCGTCGGCAACGGATTCCTGGCATTCCCGTCGCATCTCAGTGGAAGTGCTTGCCACAGGATACTTGAGAGGAACTCCAGGACTGTGCCATTGGGCCACAAGTACCCAGAAGTCTCAATCCACTCAGATGAACCTGATTTCCCTGCTCTGCCTCGACTGTCACCCCGAAGATTAACTCACCACATGGTGGCACGTTTGACATCCCTGATGGCACCTTCAGGGTTGCTGGGGGCCATCGTGATGAACTCCGCCCATGGCAAAGGTCATGAGGATGGAGACTTGGCATACACAAAGGCGCGCTCAAGTCTCAGGAAACCCTCTGTTCCCGAGCATCTACCCCCAAAAACCAAGAGTCTATTTTATGCTCTCAGCTACACATCTGACTTTAGGGGGGGCTCTCGCCCATAACCAATTCTTTCGGAGAAGGAGTTAACTTGCAGCTCCAGTTGATAAAATTCCTGGGTGTGACAATCGTGTTTCAGCTTTACGAACTCCTCTGAAGGTTATTTGCCTGTCCGTGTAGGTTTGCCGGCCAAATGTGATTGTTTACAAGCTCCCAACAGTGAGAGGCATGAGAATTTTTAGACTTACTAAAGGCAGATTCTTTTGGGAAGTTAGAATTTATTAGTATAGTGGGTTGTTTAGGAATTGTATTGATGAAGGGTTTTTCATTTGTTGTGCCAATAATTGCTTCTGATTCCCTGCCCTTATAATGAATATAACTAGCATATAAGAGAAATAAGTATGAACCTTTATGATTACTCATGGTAACCTTGGGTTGGATAAATTCCATTTTTGATTGTAACTCATTACACCTTTACCCTATAGGAATGTACCTTTATGTGGAGGGTGGTTCCTGGTTTAAGAAAAAACACCCTTGAAAAAATGAGTTTTTTGCTTATCACAAAGAGAGGGTCATGAAGTGTGAGCATGCCTCATGGCCAGAAGATGATGTAAAACCCCTAAGACCTTTATTTATGTAAAGCACCTGATTTTGATAAAGGTCAGGACTGCTGACCCCCACGGGACTATTCATCCCTATGTGTAAAAAAAGTATATAAGCAACCTGAAAATTAAGAAAATGGGGTCAGTTTCTGGAAAGGCTGATTCCCCCGGTGTCTTTCTTTCTTTCCCCTTCTGGCTGAGTTCCCATCTGGGGAGAGGGTACTGACGAAGCCTACTAATTATGACTGGGCTTCTAAAATCAGACCGGGGAGGCCTCAGTGCCTCCTCTCCTTCGGGAGAATGGAAAGACCCCTGTGGCCTACGTAGGTGGTGATTGCTATTCCACATAAATCAAGTTATTAAGCCTTCTTTTCTCCATCTAAATTTCCCTACTATATTATTATTTCCTAATCTAATCTTATATTTCTAAAAGTGTTTTTCTCACTGACTCCGTCTTCACCTTCGAATCCCCCTATAAGAAACAGATCCCTGTATCAACTCGACAGGAAGCCTGACAGGGCTTCTACAGCTCAGGAGGAGAGCGGGCATGAATGTCTGCACTTGAGACGAGGCCTGACTCCACTGTGGACACTCCTGAGGAACCCAAGTCCCATGTCAGCACTATCGAGGAAACCTCAGGGTCCAGCTGCAGCTCCAGATGCGGACTTAGGACCCGCCACCTACTGGAGAGGAATCCCGAAAGGTCCCTTGTTATTCACACAAAGACTGGCCTCTCCTGAGGCCATATGAGCTGGTCCCTGAGATCCCGGTCCTAATTCGAGAGGGACCTGCAACAACTCGAAAAACACCAGGAAGTTCACACTTCCAGACGCGTTGAGGCCCTTTTCTGCTGCTTCATGTCAAGGGAAATCACACCTTCCTTCTTGGACCTCGAAAGGGTCCTTCAGTCCCTTGCTGTGCCACAAGAAGTTTTCCGACAAACGCGCCGTCAATCGAGAGGAAATCCGAATGTCCCGCCACAACTCAAAAGGAGCCCCGTTGTCCCTTCCACAACTCGGTATGAGGGTTCCTTTCCCTGCTTCATCAAGAACGGATTCCCGGCGTTCCCGTCGCATATCAGGAGGAGGTGCTCTCCACAGGAGATTCGAGAGGAACTCCAAGGGTCGTGCCATCAGCACACAAGTAACGAGAAATCTCAGTCCACTCCAGATGAACCTGATTTTCCTGCATTGCCTCGACGTCCACAGCGAGGATCGACTCACCCCATGGTGGCACGTGTGACAGCCCTGGTGGCACCTCGAGGGAAAAACACAAGAAGTTTTCGAACAAACGCACCGTCAATCGAGAGGAAATCCGAATGTCCCGCCACAACTCGAGAGGAGCCCCGTTGTCCCTTCCACAATTCGGTATGAGGGTTCCTTTCCCTGCTTCATCAAGAACGGATTCCCGGTGTTCCCGTCGCATATCAGGAGGAGGTGCTCTCCACAGGAGATTCGAGAGGAACTCCAAGGGTCGTGCCATCAGCACACAAGTAATGAGAAATCTCAGTCCACTCCAGATGAACCTGATTTTCCTGCATTGCCTCGACGTCCACAGCGAGGATCGACTCACCCCATGGTGGCACGTGTGACAGCCCTGGTGGCACCTCGAGGGAAAGGCAGAGATCCCTGTGTCAACTCGACAGGAAGCCTGACAGTTCTACTACATTCAGGAAGGGAGCGGGCGTGCATGTCTCCACTCGATACGTGGCCCGACACGCCTGAGGATACTCCACAGCGACCAAGTCCCATGTCCGGACATTCTAGGAATCCTTAGAGTCCAGCCGCAGCTACAGATGAGGACTTAGGACCCGCGACCAACTGGAGAAGAATCCTGAGAGGTCTCTTGCCATTGGCACGGAGACTGGCCTCTCCTGAGGCCACATGAGCGGATCCCTGAGGTCCCCATCGCAATTCGAGAGGGACTTGCCGCAACTCAGGAAACACCAACAGGTTCTCCCTTCCAGGCTCTTTGTGGCTTTTTCCACTGCCAAATGTCGAGGGAAATCAAGGATCCCTCTGGACACTCGAAAGGGTCCTTCACTCCCTTGCTGCAACTCAAGAAGTTCACCGACACACTCGCCTCCACTCGAGAGGAAACCCGAGGGTCCCACCACAACTAAACAAGAGCCTCGTTGTCCCCTCCTCAACTCAAGATGAAGGTTCCTTTCCCTGCTTCATAGGGAACAGATTCCCGGCATTCCGGTCACATTCAGGATGGGGTGCAATCCACGGGAGAGTCGAAAGGAACTCCAGGGATCGTGTCATCAGGACACAAGTACCCACAAGTCTCAATCCACTTCAGATGAACCTGATTTCCTTGCACTGCCTCAACTGTCTCACTGTGGATCGATCACCCATGGTGGCATGTATTGAAATCTTTGGGGGCACCTCGAGGGAAAGCCACGGATCCCTGTGTCAACTCGACAGGAAGCCCGACAGTGCTGCTACAGCTCAGGAGGAGAGCGGGCGTACATGTCTCCACTGGAGATGAGGCGTGACTCCCCTGTGGACATTCCAGAGGGAGCCAAGTCCCATGTCAGCACTTTCGGGGAAACCTCAGGGTCCGGCCGCAGCTCCAGACGAGGACTTATGACCCGACACGGACTGGAGAGGAATCCCGAGAGGTCCCCCTCCATTCGCACGGAGACTGGCCTCTTGTGAGGCCACAGGAGCGGGCCCCTGAGATCTCCATCGTACTTTGAGAAGGACCTGCTGCAACTCGAGAAACACCAGGAGGTTCTCCCTTCCAGGCGCGTTGAGGCCCTTTTCTGCTGCCGCATGTCGAGGGACATCACACCTTCCCTCTTGGAACTCGAAACGGTCCTTCACTCCCTTGCTGCGATTCAAGAACTTCCCCGACACACTCGCCTCAATCGAGAGGAATCCTGAGGCTCCCACCACAACTCAACAGGAGCCCCGTTGTCCCCTCCTCGGCTGGAGATGAGGGTTTTTACTCTGCTTCATTGGGAATGGATTCCTGGCGTTCCTGTCGCATCTCACGAGGAGGGACTCTCCACAGGAGTGTCGAGAGGAACTCCAGGGATCCTGTCATCAGGCCACAAGTACCCAGAAGTCTCAACCCACTACAGATGAACCTGATTAAACTGCACTGCCTCGACTGTAACCCCGAGGATTGACTCACACCATAGGGGCACGTGTTGCAGCCCTGGTGGGACCTCAAGGAAAAGCCACAGATCCCTGTGACAACTCGACAGGAACACTGACACTGCAGCTACGTCTCAGGAAGAGAGCGGGCGTGCATGTCTCTACAGGAGATGAAGCCTGTCTCCCCTGTGGACACTCCAGAGGGACCCAAGTCCCATGTCAGCACATTCGAGGAAACCTCAGGGTCAGGACACAGCTCCAGACGAGGACTTAGGACCCACTACCGACCGGAGAGGAATCCCGAGAGGTCCCTCGCCATTCAAATGGGAACGGGCCTCTCCTGAGCCCACAGGAGTGGGTCCCAGAGTGCCCCGTCGTAACTTCAGAGGGACCAGCCGAAACTTGAGAAATATCGGGAGGTTCTCACTTCCAGGCGCGTTGAGACACATTTCTGCTACCGCATGTCGAGGGAAACCACACCTTCCCTCTTGGACCTCAAAAGGGTCCTTCACTCCCTTGCTGTGACTCAAGAAGTTCCCGACACATGCACCTCCAATCGAGAGGAAACCCGAGTGTCCCGCCACAAGTCAAGAGGAGCCCCGTTGTCCCCTCCCTAGCTCGGTATGTAGGTTTCTTTCCCCGTTTCGTCGGGAACAGATTCCTGGCGTTCCCGTCACATCTAGTTGGAGGGGCTCTCCGCAGGAGAGTCCATAGGAACTCCAGGGATCGTGCCATCAGGCCACAAGTACCCAAAAGAGTCAATCCACTCAACATGAACCTGATTTCCATGCACTGCTTCGACTGTCACCCCGAGGATTGATTCACCCCATGGTGGCAGGTGCAACAACCCTGGTGGCACCTCGAGGGAAAGAAACAGATTCCTGTGTCAACTCTACTGAAAGCCTCACAGTGCTGCTACCGCTCAAGAGGAGAGCAGGTGTGCATGTCTCCACTCGAGACGAGGCCTGACTCCACTGTGGATATTCCTGAGGGACCCAAGTCCCATGTCAGCACTTTCAATGAAACCTCAGGTTCCAGCAGCAGCTCCAGACGAGGACGTAGGTCCCGTCACCGGCTGGATAGGAATCCCAAGAGCTCACTCGCCATTCACCCGGAGATTGGCCTCCGTGAGGACACACAAGTGGGTCCCTGAGGTCCCCGTCATAACTAGAGAAGGACCTGCCACAACTCGAGGAATACCAGGAGGTTCTCCCTTCCAGGAGCGTTGAGGCACTTTTCTGCTGCCGCATGTCAAGGGAAATCACACCTTCCCTCTTGGACCTCAAAAGGGTCTTTGACTCCCTTGTTGCGAATCAAGAAGTTCCCTGATACACGCGCTTCCACTCGAGAGGAACCCAGATTGTCCGGCCACAACTCAAGCGGAGCCCCGTTGTCCCCTCCTCAGCTTGAAATGAGGGTTCGTTTCCATGCTTCGTCGGGAAGGGATTCCCAGCATTGCCATTGCATCTCAGGAGGTGGTGCTCTCCAAAGGAGAGTCGAGAGGAACTCCAGGGATAGTCCATTCAGGCCACAGCAGTCTCAATCCAGTCCAGAGTAATCTGATTTCCCTGCACTGCCTCGACTGTCACCCCGAAGATCGACTCACCACATGATGGCACGTGTGACAGCCCTGGTGGCACCTTGACGGATAGCCACAGATCCCGATGTCAACTCGACAAGAAGCCTGACAGTGTTGCTACAGCTCAGGAGCAGAGCAGGCTTGTATGTCTCGACTCGAGATGAAGCTTGACTCTCCTGTGGGCATTCCGGAGGGACCCAAGTCCCATGTCAGCACTTTCGAGGAAATCTCAGGGTCCGGCCACAGCTCCAGATGAGGACTTAGGACCCGCCACCAACAGGAGAGGAATCCTGAGAGATCCCTCGCCATTCGCACGGAGACTGGCCTCTCCTGAGGCCATACGAGCGGGTCCCTGAGGTCCCCGTCGTAACTCGAGAAGAACCTGCAAGAACTCGAAAAACACCAGGAAGTTTACACTTCCAGACGCGTTGAGGCCCTTTTCTGCTGCCTCATGTCAAGGGAAATCACACCTTCCTTTTTGGCCTCAAAAGGTTCCTTCAGTCCCTTGCTTTGACACAAGAAGTTTTCCGACAAACGCGCCATCAATCGAGAGGAAATCTGAATGTCCCACCACAACTCAAGAGGAGCCCCGTTGTCCCTTCCACAACTCGTTATGAGGGTTCCTTTCTCTGCTTCATCAGGAACGGATTCCCGGTGTTCTCTTCGCATGTCAGGAGGAGGTGCTCTCCACAGGAGATTCGAGAGGAACTCCAGGTATCGTGCCATCAGCACACAAGTAACGAGAAATCTCAGTCCACTCCAGATGAACCTGATTTTCCTGCATTGCCTCGACGTCCACAGCGAGGATCGACTCCCCCCATGGTGGCACGTGTGACAGCCTTGGTGGCACCTCGAGGGAAAGCCACGGATCCCTGTGTCTACTCGACAGGAAGCCTGACTGTGCTACTACATTCAGGAAGGGAGCGGGTGTGCATGTCTCCACTCGATACGTGGCCTGACACGCCTGAGGATACTCCAGAGCGACCAAGTCCCATGTCAGGACATTCTAGGAAGTGCTCTCCACAGGAGATTCGAGAGGAACTCCAGGTATCGTGCCATCAGCACACAAGTAACGAGAAATCTCAGTCCACTCCAGATGAACCTGATTTTCCTGCATTGCCCGACGTCCACAGCGAGGATCGACTCCCCCCATGGTGGCACGTGTGACAGCCTTGGTGGCACCTCGAGGGAAAGCCACGGATCCCTGTGTCTACTCGACAGGAAGCCTGACTGTGCTACTACATTCAGGAAGGGAGCGGGTGTGCATGTCTCCACTCGATACGTGGCCTGACACGCCTGAGGATACTCCAGAGCGACCAAGTCCCATGTCAGGACATTCTAGGAATCCCTAGATTCAAGCCGCAGCTACAGATGAGGACTTAGGACCCGCGACCAACTGGGGAAGAATCCTGAGAGGTCACTTGCCATTCGCATGGTGACTGGCCTCTCCTGAGGCCACATGAGCGGATCCCTGAGGTCCGCATCGCAATTCGAGAGGGACTGGCCGCAACTCAGGAAACACCAACAGGTTCTCCCTTCCAGGCTCTTTGTGGCTTTTTCTGCTGCCAAATGTCGAGGGAATTCAAGGATCCCTCTGGAAACTCGAAAGGGTCCTTCACTCCCTTGCTACGACTCAAGAAGTTCACCAACACACTCGCCTCCACTCGAGAGGAAACCCGAGGATCCCACCACAACTTAACAAGAGACTCGTTGTCCCCTTCTCAACTCAAGATGAAGGTTCCTTTCCCTGCTTCATAGGGAACAGATTCCCGGCGTTCCCGTCACATTTCAGGATGGGGTGCAATCCACGGGAGAGTCGAAAGGAACTCCAGGGATCGTGTCATCAGGACACAAGTACCCACAAGTCTCAATCCACTTCAGATGAACCTGATTTCTTTGCACTGCCTCGACTGTCTCACCCTGGATCGACTCACCCCATGGTGGCACATATTGACAGCCTTGGTGGCACCTCGAGGGAAAGCCATGGATCCCTGTGTCAACTCGACAGGAAGCCTGACAGTGCTGCTACACCTCAGGAGGAGAGTGGGCGTACATGTCTCCACTGGAGATGAGGCGTGACTCCCCTGTGGACACTCCAGAGGGAGCCAAGTCCCATGTCAGCACTTTCGGGGAAACCTCAGGGCCGGCCGCAGCTCCAGACGAGGACTTATGACCCGCCACGGACTGGAGAGGAATCCCGAGAGGTCCCCCTCCATTCGCACGGAGACTGGCCTCTTGTGAGGACACACGAGGTGGCCCCTGAGAACACCATCGTACTTTGAGAAGGACCTGCCGCAACTCGAGAAACACCAAGAGGTTCTCCCTTCGAGGCGCTTTGAGGCCTTTTTCTGCTGCGGCATGTCGAGGGAAATCACACCTTCCCTCTTGGGCCTCGAAACGGTCCTTCACTCCCTTGCTGCGATTCAAGAAGTTCCCTGACACACTCGCCTCAATCGAGAGGAATCCTGAGGCTCCCGCCACAACTCAACAGGAGCCCCATTGTCCCCTTCTTGGCTGGAGATGAGGGTTTTTACTCTGCTTCATTTGGAATGGATTCCCAGCGTTCCTGTCGTGTCTCATGAGGAGGTGCTCTCCACAGGAGTGTCTAGAGGAACTCCAGGGATTCTGTCATCAGTCCACAAGTACCCAGAAGTCTCAATCCATTACAGATGAACCTGATTAACCTGCACTGCCTCGACTGTAACCCCGAGGATGGACTCACACCGTAGTGGCACGTGTTGCAGCCCTGGTGGGACCTCGAGGAAAAGCCACAGATCCCTGTGACAACTTGACAGGAAGACTGAAAGTGCAGCTACATCTCAGGAAGAGAGAGGGCGTGCATGTCTCTACAGGAGATGAAGCCTGTCTCCCCTGTGGACACTCCAGAGGTACCCAAGTCCCATGTCAGCACATTCGAGGAAACCTCAGGGTCAGGACACAGCTCCAGATGAGGACTTAGGACCCGCCACCGACTGGAGAGGAATCCCAGAGGTCCCTCGCCATTCACATGGGGACGGGCCTTTCCTGAGGCCACAGGAGCAGGTCCCAGAGTGCCCCGTCGTAACTTGAGAGAGACCAGCTGAAACTTGAGAAATACCGGGAGGTTCTCGCTTCCAGGCGCTTTGAGACACATTTCCGCTGCCGCATGTCGAGGGAAATCACACCTCCCTCTTGGACCTCGAAAGGGTCCTTCACTCCCTTGCTGAGACTCAAGAAGTTCCCCGACACATGCACCTCCTATCGAGAGGAAAGGCAAATGACCCGCCACATGTCATGAGGAGCCCCGTTGTGCGGGAAGCCAGCGCGAGGAATCCCACCCGTGACAGAGTCACGAGGCACACTCAGATGGCAGAGCAATCTGAGTCATCGGATTTCTCCCTGGTTTTTCCTGAGCATGTGCCCCAATAATAAAAATTTGTTCTGTATTTGTCTGTTTCTCCACTGTTTTCTGCCAGTTTCTCAGATAGAGTTAATTCACTGTCTTAGCTCCCTGCATTTTAAAGGAGTGTTGCAGCCCAACCCCCTTTGATAACGCTCTAACCTGCCTAAGCGGATTCCTTTATCCTTTTACAAGCCTGTGAATTGCTCGCAACCCCCAGCTGTGAGGGGCAGAAGAGTCTTAAAGTGTCTTAAGTTACAAACTAACTTCTCTTAAAAGCCAAAGCCTTAATAGATTTATTTCACTGTTGCTTCAATGACTGTTGCCAGACCTCCTTATCTGCATCTGGAAGTTTCTGATACACAAACTATATTTGGGGATAGGAATGTAGTAGTTTTTTTGAATGTTAGCAACACTAGGCCTTTGAGTTAATTGTTTCTTTTATAAATCATTTGTACTCCTGTTTGCTGTGTCCTTGCATTTATGAAAACCCAATCTTGTTCAGCACCTCCCGAGAATGGCGCCAGACCTTGGAAAAACTAACACTTATCAGAGAAGAGCTGTAAATTGTCGAATTGGCCTTTTGGCTGGAAGATCATGTAAATTACCTAAGACTTGTGTATACAATTAGGTATGCAGAGACTAAGCCTGCTCTCGATAAGAGTCAGGGCTGCTGTCATTGCCAAAAAATTTGTGAAACTCATTGATCTTCATGGTATAAAAAGGGGATGGGAAAAATAAAGTTTGGAGTCAGCTTCCTCGAGAACAGTTTTTCAGAGCAGTTTGTCGGACCAGTGTCTCTCGGGAAAGTTTCTCAGAGCGGTTTTCATTCCTCGGACCCGAATTTCTCAGACCGGTTCTGCAGGCCGGTCTCTCCGACGACTCGCTCTCCTAGACTTGTTCTTTAGGGACATCTGGCTCCCACACCTCTCTCTCTCTACTTTTCTGTCCTCTTGTACTTTACCTCCAGGCTGAATTCCCATCTGGAGCGGGAGGCTCACCACGTCTACTTACTTGCCCTGGCTATAAGTTCTGCGAGAAAAGTGGACCCACGGTGGGGCCCCTTTAGAGATTCAAGCG
Organism: Aepyceros melampus; assembly: GCA_006408695.1. Classification (NCBI taxonomy): domain Eukaryota; kingdom Metazoa; phylum Chordata; class Mammalia; order Artiodactyla; family Bovidae; genus Aepyceros; species Aepyceros melampus. The sequence continues at coordinate 52,778 of SJXQ01007074.1, forward strand.
GACGCCGGTGGCCTACGTAGATGGTGCAAACCTCTTGTCTTGAGGTTTTATTGGCTTTCCCCGTAAACCAAGTTATTCAGCCTCCTATTTTCATTAATTTCCTACTGTTCTATCCTGTCCTGAGCTATCCTGTCCTATCCTGTCCTACCCTTTCCTATCCGCCTGCTCCGTCCCACCTTTGAGCATCCCTGGATACACCGGGGCTGGAACCTGGCACCGTTGTCCCCTCCTCAGCTCGAGAAGAGGGTTCCTTTCCCTGCTTCCTCGGGAAGGGATTCCCTGCATTCCCTTCGCATTTCGGGAGGAGGTGCTCTGCAAAGGAGAGTCGAGAGGTACTCCAGGGATAGTGCCATCAGGCCACAGAAGTCTCAATCCAGTCTAGATTAATCTGATTTCCCTGCATTGCCTCGACTGTCACCCCGAGGATCGACTCAGCGCATGATGGCACGTGTGACAGCCCTGGTGGCACCTTGACGGATAGCCACAGATCCCAATGTCAACTCGACAAGAAGCCTGATAGTGTTGCTACAGCTCAGGAGCAGAGCGGGCTTGCATGTCTCGACTCGAGATAAAGCTTGACTCTCCTATGGACATTCCAGAGGGACCCAAGTCCCATGTCATCACATTCGAGGAAATCTCAAGGTCTGGCCGCAGCTCCAGATGAGGACTTAGGATCCGCCACCGACAGGAGAGGAATCCCGGGAGATCCCTCGCCATTCGCACGGAGACTGGCCTCTCCTGAGGCCATACAGCGGGTCCCTGAGGTCCGCGTCGTAACTCGAGAAGGGCCTGCCGCAACTCGAGAAACACCAGGAGGTTCCCCCTTCCAGGCGCGTTGAGGCCCTATTCCACTGCTGCATGTCGAGGGAAATCACACCTTCCCTCTTGGACCACGAAAAAGGCCTTCAGTCCCTTGCTGTGACTCAAGAAGTTCCCCGACAACGCGCCTCCACTCCAGAGGAAACCCGAGGGTCCCAACACATCTCAAGAGGAGTCCCGTTGTCCGCTCTTCAGCTCGAGATGAGGCTTCCTTTCCCTGCTTCCTCGGGAAGGGATTCCCTGCATTCCCTTCACATTTCAGAAGGAGGTGTTCTCCACAGAAGTGTCCAAAGGAACTCCAGGGATCATACCATCAGACCACAAGTACCCAGAAGTTTCAATCCACTCAGATGAACCTGATTTCCCTACTCTGCCTCGACTGTCACCCCGAGGATCGGCTCATCCCATGGTGGCACATTTGACATCCCTGGTGGCACCTTCAGGGTTACTAGGGGCCATTGTGACGAACTCCGCCCATGGCAAAGGTCATGAGCAAGGAGGCTTGGCATACGCAAAGGCGTGATCAAGTCTCAGGAAACCCTCTGTTCCCGAGCATCTACCCCCAAAAACCAAGAATCTATTTTGTGCTCTGACCTACACCTCTGACTTTACAGGGGGCTCTCCCCCATAAGCATTTCTTTCGGAGAAGGAGTTAACTTGCAGCTCCAGTTGATAAAATTCCTAGGTGTGACAATCGTGTTTCAGCTTTACGAACTCCTCTGAAGCTTATCTAGCCTGTCCGTATAGGTTTGCCAGGCCAAATGTGATTGTTTACGAGCTCCCAACAGCGAGAGGCATGAGATGTTTTAGACTTACTAAAGGCAGATTCTTTTGGGAAGTTAGAATTTATTAGTATAGTGGGTTGTTTAGGAATTGTACTGATGAAGGGTTTTTCATTTGTTGTGCCAATAATTGCTTCTAATTCCCTGCCTTTATAATGAAAATAACTAGCAATAAGAGAAATAAGTATTAACCTTTATGATTAATCATGGTAATCTTGGGTTAGATAAATTCCTTTTTTGATTGTAACTCATTACACCTTTACCCTGTAGGAATGTACCTTTATGTGGAGGGTAGTTCCTGGTTTAAGAAAAAACACCCTTGAAAAAATGAGTTTTTTGCTTATCACAAAGAGAGGGTCATGAAGTGTCAGCATGCCTCATGGCCAGAAGATGATGTTAAACCCCTAAGACCTTTATTTATGTAAAGCACCTGATTTTGATAAAGGTCAGGACTGCTGACCCCCATGGGACTATTCATCCCTATGTGTAAAAAAAGTATATAAGCAAACCTGAAAATTAAGAAAATGGGGTCAGTTTCTGGAAAGGCTGATTCCCCCAGTGTCTTTCTTTCTTTCCTCTTCTGGCTGAGTTCCCATCTGGGGAGAGGGTACTGACGAAGCCTATTAATTTTGACTGGGCTTCTAAAATCGGACCGGGGAGGCCTCAGTGCCTCCTCTCCTTCGTGAGAATGGAAAGACCCCTGTGGCCTACGTAGGTGGTGATTGCTATTCCACATAAATCAAGTTATTAAGCCTTCTTTTCTCCATCTAAATTTTCCTACTATATTATTATTTCCTAATCTAATCTTATATTTCTAAAAGTGTTTTTCTCACTGACTCCGTCTTCACCTTCGAATCACCCTATAAGAAACAGATCCCTGTATCAACTCGACAGGAAGCCTGACAGGGCTTCTACAGCTCAGGAGGAGAGTGGGCATGAATGTCTCCACTCGAGACAAGGCCTGACTCCACTGTGGACACCCCTGAGGGACCCAAGTCCCATGTCACCACTTTCGAGGAAACCTCAGGGTCCAGCTGCAGCTCCAGACGAGGACTTAAGACACGCCACCTACTGGAGAGGAATCCCGAAAGGTCCCTTGTTATTCACACATAGATTGGCCTCTCGTGAGGCCATATGAGGTGGTCCCTGAGATCTCCATCGCAATTCGAGAGGGACTTGCCGCAACTCAGGAACACCAACAGGTTCTCCCCTCCAGGCTCTTTGTGGCTTTTTCCGCTGCCAAATGTCGAGGGAAATCAAGGATCCCTCGGGAAACTCGAAAGGGTCCTTCACTCCCTTGCTGCGACTCAAGAAGTTCACCGACACACTCGCCTCCACTCGAGGGGAAACCCGAGGGTCCCACCACAACTTAACAAGAGCCTCGTTGTCCCCTCCTCAACTCACGATGAAGGTTCCTTTCCCTGCTTCATAGGGAACAGATTCCCGGCGTTCCCGTCACATTTCAGAATGGGGTGCAACCCACAGGAGAGTCGAAAGGAACTCCAGGGATCGTGTCATCAGGACACAAGTACCTACAAGTCTCAATCCACTTCAGATGAACCTGATTTCCTTGCACTGCCTCGACTGTCTCACTGTGGATCGACTCACCCCATGGTGGCACGTATTGACAGCCTTGGTGGCACCTCGAGGGAAAGCCATGGATCCCTGTGTCAACTCGACAGGAAGCTTGACAGTGCTGCTACAGCTCAGGAGGAGAGCGGGCATACATGTCTCCACTGGAGACGAGGCGTGACTCCCCTGTGGACACTCCAGAGGGAGCCAAGTCCCATGTCAGCACTTTCGGGCAAACCTCAGGGTCCAGCCGCAGCTCCAGACGAGGACTTATGACCCACCACGGACTGGAGAGGAATCCCGAGAGGTCGCCCTCCATTCGCACGGAGACTGGCCTCTTGTGAGGCCACATGAGGGGGCTCCTGAGATCACCATCGTACTTTGAGAACGACCTGCTGCAACTCGAGAAACACCAGGAGGTTCTCCCTTCCAGGAGCGTTGAGGCCCTTTTCTGCTGCCGCACATCAAGGGAAATCACACCTTCCCTCTTGGACCTCAAAAGGGTCTTTGACTCCCTTGCTTCGAATCAAGAAGTTCCCTGATACACGCGCTTCCTCTCGAGAGGAACCCTGATTGTCCCACCACAACTCAAGCGGAGCCCCGTTGTCCCCTCTTCAGCTTGAAATGAGGGTTCGTTTCCATGTTCGTCGGGAAGGGATTCCCGGCTTTGCCATTGCATCTCAGGAGGAGGTGTTCTCCAAAGGAGTGTCGAGAGGACCTCCAGGGATCCTGTCATCAGGCCACAAGTACCCAGAAGTCTCAATCCACGACAGATGAACCTGATTAACCTGCAATGCCTCGACTGTAACCTCGAGGATTGACTCACAACATAGTGGCACGTGTTGCAGCCCTGGTGGCACCTCGAGCAAAAGCCAGAGATCCCTGTGACAACTCAACAGGAAGACTGACACTGCAGCCACATCTCAGGAAGAGAGCGGGCATGCATGTCTCTACAGGAGATGAAGCCTGTCTCCCCTGTGGACACTCCAGAGGGACCCAAGTCCCATGTCAGCACATTCGAGGAAACCTCAGGGTCAGAATACAGCTCCAGATGAGGACTTTGGACCCGCCACCGACTGGAGAGAAATCTCGAGAGGTCCCTTGCCATTCACATGGGGACAGGCCTCTCCTGAGGCCACAGGAGCAGTTCCCAGAGTGCCCCGTCGTAACTCGAGAAGGACCTGCCGAAACTTGAGAAATACCAGGAGGTTCTCACTTCCAGGCATGTTGAGACACATTTCTGCAACCGCATGTGGAGGGAAACCACACCTTCCCTCTTGGACCTCGAAAGGGTCCTTCACTCCCTTGCTGTGACTCAAGAAGTTCCCCGACACATGCACCTCAACTCGAGAGGAAACCCGAGTGTCCCACCACAAGTCAAGCGGAGCCCCGTTGTCCCCTCCCCAGCTCGAGATGAGGGTTCCTTTCCCTGCTTCCTCAGGAAGGGATTCCCTGCATTTCCTTCGCATTTCGGGTGGCGGTGCTCTATAAAGGAGAGTCGAGAGGTACTCCAGGGATAGTGCCATCACGCCACAGAATTCTCAATCCAGTCAAGAGTAATCTGATTTCCCTGCACTTCCTCGACTGTCACCCCGAGGATCGACTCCCCGCATGATGGCACATGTGACAGCCCTGGTGGCACCTTGACGGATAGCCACAGATCCCATGTCAACTCAACAAGAAGCCTGACAGTGCTGCTACAGCTCAGGAGCAGAGCGGGCTTGCATGTCTCGACTCGAGATGAAGTTAACTCTCCTGTGGACATTCTGGAGGGACCAAAGTCCCATGTCAGCACATTCGAGGAAACCTCAGGTTCCGGCCGCAGCTCCAGATAAGGACTTAGGACCCGCCACCAACAGGAGAGGAATCCCGGGAAATCCCTCGCCATTCGCACGGAGACTGACCTCTCTTGAGGCCATATGAGCGGGTCCCTGAGGTCCCCGTCGTAACTCGAGAAGGGCCTGCTGCAACTCGAGAAACACCAGGAGGTTCCCCCTTCCAGGCGCGTTGAGGCCCTATTCTGCTGCTGCATGTCGAGGGAAATCACACTTTCCCTCTTGGACCACGAAAAAGTCCTTCAGTCCCTTGCTGTGACTCAAGAAGTTCCCCGAAAATGCACCTCCACTTCAGAGGAAACCCGAGGGTCCCACCGCATCGCAAGAGGAATCCCGTTGTCCCCTCCTCAGTTCGAAATGAGGGTTCCTTTCCCTGCTTCCTCGCGAAGGGATTTCCTGCGTTCCCTTCGCATTTCGGGAGGAGGTGCTCTCCACAGAAATGTCCAAAGGAACTCCAGGGTTCGTGCCATCAGTCCACAAGTACCCAGAAGTCTCAATCCACTCAGATGAACCTGATTTCCCTGCTCTGCCTCGACTGTCACCCCGAGGATTCACTCACCCCATGGTGGCACGTTGGACATCGCTGGTGGCACCTTCAGGGTTGCCGGGGGCCATCATGATGAACTCCGCCCATGGCAAAGATCATGAGGAAGGAGGCTTGGCATATGCAAAGGCATGCTCAAGTCTCAAGAAACCCTCTGTTCCCGAGCATCTACCCCCAAATCCAAGAGTCTATTTTATGCTCTCACCTACACCTCTGACTTTACGGTTGGCTTTCCCCCATAACCATTTCTATCGGAGAAGGAGTTAACTTGCAGCTCCAGTTGATAAAATTCCTGGGTGTGACAATTGGCTTCAGCTTTACGAACTCCTCTGAAGGTTATCTAGCCTGTCTGTATAGGTTTGCCAGGCCAAATGTGATTGTTTACAAGCTCCCAACAGTGAGAGGCATGAGATGTTTTAGACTTACTAAAGGCAGATTCTTTTGGGAAGTTAGAATTTATTAGTATAGTGGGTTGTTTAGGAATTGTATTGATGAAGGGTTTTTCATTTGTTGTGCCAATAATTGCTTCTAATTCCCTGCACTTATAATGAATATAACTAGCTTATAAGAGAAATAAGTATTAACCTTTATGATTAATCATGGTAAGCTTGGGTTAGATAAATTCCGTTTTTGATTGTAACTCACTACACCTTTACCCTATAGGAATGTACCTTTATATGGAGGGTGGTTCCTGGTTTAAGAAAAAACACCCTTGAAAAAATGAGTTTTTTGCTTATCACAAAGAGAGGGTCATGAAGTGTGAGCATGCCTCATGGCCCGAAGATGATGTAAAACCCCTAGGACCTTTATTTATGTAAAACACCTGATTTTGATAAAGGTCAGGACTGCTGACCCCCACGGGACTATTCATCCCTATGTGTAAAAAAAGTATATAAGCAAACCTGAAAATTAAGAAAATGGGGTCAGTTTCTGGAAAGGCTGATTCCCCCGGTGTCTTTATTTCTTTCCCCTTCTGGCTGAGTTCCCATCTGGGGAGAGGGTACTGACGAAGCCTACTAATTATGACTGGGTTTCTAAAAACGGACCGGGGAGGCCTCAGTGCCTCCTCTCCTTCGTGAGAATGGAAAGACCCCTGTGGCCTACGTAGGTGGTGATTGCTATTCCACATAAATCAAGTTATTAAGCCTTCTTTTCTCCATCTAAATTTTCCTACTATATTATTATTTCCTAATCTAATCTTATATTTCTAAAAGTGTTTTTCTCGCTGACTCCGTCTTCACCTTCGAATCCCCCTATAAGAAACAGATCCCTGTATCAACTCGACAGGAAGCCTGACAGGGCTTCTACATCACAGGAGGAGAGCGGGCATAATGTCTCCACTCGAGACGAGGCCTGACTCCACTGTGGACACTCCTGAGGGACCCAAGTCCCATGTCAGCACTTTCGAGGAAACCTCAGAGTCCAGCCGCAGCTCCAGACGAGGACTTAGGACCCGCCACCTACTGGAGAGGAATCCCGAAAGGTCCCTTGTTATTCACACAAAGACTGGCCTCTCCTGAGGCCATATGAGCTGGTCCCTGAGATTCTGGCCCTAACTCGAGAGGGACCTGCAACAACTCGAAAAACACCCGGAAGTTCGCACTTCCAGATGCATTGAGGCCCTTTTCTGCTGCCTCATGTCAAGGGAAATCACACCTTCCCTCTTGGACCTCAAAAGGGTCTTTGACTCCCTTGCTGCGAATCAAGAAGTTCCCTGATACACGCTCTTCCACTCGAGAGGAACTCTGATAGTCCGGCCACAACTCAAGCGGAGCCACGTTGTCCCCTCCTCAGCTTGAAATGAGGATTCATTTCCATGCTTCATCGGGAAGGGATTCCTGGCATTGCCATTGCATCTCAGGAGGAGGTGCTCTCCTAAGGAGAGTTGATAGGAACTCCACGGATAGTGCCATCAGGCCACAGAAGTCTCAATCCAGTCCAGAGTAATCTGATTTCCCTGCACTGCCTCGACTGTCACCCCGAGGATCGACTCACCACATGATGGCACGTGTGACAGCCCTGGTAGCACCTTGACTGATAGCCACAGATCCTGATGTCAACTCGACAAGGAGCCTGACAGTGCTGCTACAGCTCAGAAGGAGAGCGGGTGTGCATGTCTCGACTCGAGATGAAGCTTGACTCTCCTGTGGACATTCCGGAGTGACCCAAGTCCCATGTCAGCACATTCGAGGAAAGCTCAGGGTCCGGCCGCAGCTCCAGATGAGGACTTAGGACCCTCCACCGACAGGAGATGAATCCTGAGAGATCCCTTGCCATTCGCACGGAGACTGGCCTCTCCTGAGGCCACACGAGAAGGTCCCTGAGGTCCCCGTCGTAACTCGAGAAGGACCACACAACTCGAGAAACACCTGTAGGTCCCCCTTTCCAGGTGCGTTGAGGCCCTATTCTGCTGCTGCATGTCGAGAGAAATCACATCTTCCCTCTTGGACCACGAAGAAGTACTTCAGTCCCTTGCTATGACTCAAGAAGTTCCCCGACAATGTGCCTCCACTTCAGAGGAAACCCGAGGGTCCCATCACATATCAAGAGGAGTCCCGTTGGCCCCTCCTCAGCTCCAGATGAGGGTTCCTTTCACTGCTTCCTCGGGAAGGGATTCCCTGCATTCCCTTCGCATTTCTGGAGGAGGTGCTCTCCACAGAAATGTCCAAAGGAACTCCAGGGATCGTGCCCCCAGGCCACAATTACCCAGAAATCTCAATTCACTCCAGTGAACCTGATTTCCCTGCACTGCCTCGACTGTCACCCCGAAGATCGACTCACCCCAATGTGGCACGTGTGACAGCCCTGGTGGCACCTCTATCAAAAGCCACAGATCCCTGTGTCAACTCGACAGGAAGCCTGCCAGTGCTGATACAGCTAAGCAAGAGAGCGAGCGTGCATGTGTCCCCTCGAGACGAGGCCTGACCACCCTGTGGATACTCCAGAGGGACCCAAGTCCCATTTTTGCACGTTCGAGGAAACCTCAGTTTCCGGCCGCAGCTCCATATGAGGACAGAGGACCCACCACTGACTGGAGAGGAATCCCGAGAGGTCCCACGTCATTCGCACGGAGACTGGCCTCTCCTGAGGCCACTCGAGCAGGTCCCTGAGGTCCATGTCATAACTCGAGAAGGCCCTGCTGCAACTCGAGAAACACCAGGAGGTTCTCCCTTCCAGGCGCGTTGAGGCCCTTTTATACTGCTGCATGTCGAGCGAAATCACACCTTCCCTCTTGGACCTCGAAAGGGTCCTTCACTCCCTTGCTGCGACTCAAGAAGTTCCCGGACACACGTGCCTCCACTCGACAGGAACCCCGAGATTCCCGCCATAACTCTAGAGGAGCCCCGTGGTCCCCTCCTCAGCGCGAGATGAGGTTACTTTCCGTGCTTCGTCGGGATGGGATTCCCGGCATTCCCATTGCATATCAGGAGGAGGTGCTCTCCACAGGAGAGTCGATAGGAACTCCAGGGATCGTCCCATCAGGGCACAAGTACCCAGAAGTCTCAATCCCCTCGAGATGAACCTGATTTCCCTGTAATGCCTCGACTATTAACCCCGAGGATCGACTCACACCATGGTGGCATGTGTGACAGCCCTGGTGGCACCTCGAGGAAAAGGCAAAGATCCCTGTGTCAACTTGACAGGAAGCCTGACAGTCCTGCTACAGCTCAGGAGTAGAGCGGGCGTGCATGTGTCCGCTCGAGATGAGGCCTGCCTCCACTGTGGACAATCCAGAGGGACCCAAGTCCCATGTCAGCACTTTCAAGGAAACCTCAGATTCCGGCCGCAGCTCCAGATGAGGACTTAGGACCCGCCACCAACTGGAGAGGATTCCCGAGAGGTCCCTCGCCATTCACACGGAGACTGGCCTCTCCTGAGCCCACACGAGCGTGTCCCTGATTTCCCCGTCGTACCTTGAGAAGGACCTGCTACAACGCGAGAAACACCAGGAAGTTCTCCCTCCAGGCGCGTTGAGGCCCTTTTCCACTGCCGCATGTCGAGGGAAATCACACATTCCCTCTTAGACCTAGAAAGGGTCCTTCACTCCCTTGCTGTGACTCAAGAAGTCCCCGCTACACGCACCTCTACTTGAGAGTAACCCCGAGGGTCCTGCCACAACTTAAGAGGAGCCCCGTTGTCCCCTCCTCATCTCGAGATGAGGGTTACTTTCCGTGCTTCGTCGGGAAGGGATTCCTGGCGTTCCCGTCACATCTCAGGAGGAGGTGCTCTCCACAGGAGAGTCGAAAGGAACTCCAGGAATCGTGCCATCAGGCCACAGGTACCCAGAAGTCTCAAACCACTGCAGATGAACCTGATGTCCCTGCACTGCCTCTACTGTCACCACGAGGATCGACTCACCCCATGGTGGCACATGTGACAGCCCTGGTGGCACGTTAGGGAAAGCCGCAGATCCCTGTGTCAACGTGACAGGAAGCTCTGACAGTGTTGCTACAGCTCAGTAAGGGAGTGGGAATGCATGTCTCCACTCGAGACGAGGCCTCACTCCCCTGTGGACACTCGGAAGGGACCCAAGTCCCATGTCTGCACTTCTGAGGAAACCTCAGGTTCCGGCCGCAGCTCCAGAGGAGGACTTAGGACCCGCCACTGACTGGAGAGGAATCCCGAGAGGTCCCTCACCATTCGCACGGAGACTGGCCTCTCTTGAGGCCACACGAGCGGGTCCCTGAGTTCCCCGTTGTAACTCGAGAGGGACTTGCCGCAACTCAGGAAACACCAACAGGTTCTCCCCTCCAGGCTCTTTGTGGCTTTTTCCGCTGCCAAATGTCGAGGGAAATCAAGGATCCCTCGGGAAACTCGAAAGGGTCCTTCACTCCCTTGCTGCGACTCAAGAAGTTCACCGACACACTCGCCTCCACTCGAGGGGAAACCCGAGGGTCCCACCACAACTTAACAAGAGCCTCGTTGTCCCCTCCTCAACTCACGATGAAGGTTCCTTTCCCTGCTTCATAAGGAACAGATTCACGGCGTTCCCGTCACATTTCAGAATGGGGTGCAATCCACGGGAGAGTCGAAAGGAACTCCAGGGATCGTGTCATCAGGACACAAGTACCCACAAGTCTCAATCCACTTCAGATGAACCTGATTTCCTTGCACTGCCTCGACTGTCTCACTGTGGATCGACTCACCCCATGGTGGCACGTATTGACAGCCTTGGTGGCACCTCGAGGGAAAGCCATGGATCCCTGTGTCAACTCGACAGGAAGCTTGACAGTGCTGCTACAGCTCAGGAGGAGAGCGGGCATACATGTCTCCACTGGAGACGAGGCGTGACTCCCCTGTGGACACTCCAGAGGGAGCCAAGTCCCATGTCAGCACTTTCGGGCAAACCTCAGGGTCCAGCCGCAGCTCCAGACGAGGACTTATGACCCACCACGGACTGGAGAGGAATCCCGAGAGTCGCCCTCCATTCGCACGGAGACTGGCCTCTTGTGAGGCCACATGAGGGGGCTCCTGAGATCACCATCGTACTTTGAGAACGACCTGCTGCAACTCGAGAAACACCAGGAGGTTCTCCCTTCCAGGAGCGTTGAGGCCCTTTTCTGCTGCCGCACATCAAGGGAAATCACACCTTCCCTCTTGGACCTCAAAAGGGTCTTTGACTCCCTTGCTTCGAATCAAGAAGTTCCCTGATACACGCGCTTCCTCTCGAGAGGAACCCTGATTGTCCCACCACAACTCAAGCGGAGCCCCGTTGTCCCCTCTTCAGCTTGAAATGAGGGTTCGTTTCCATGCTTCGTCGGGAAGGGATTCCCGGCTTTGCCATTGCATCTCAGGAGGAGGTGTTCTCCAAAGGAGTGTCGAGAGGACCTCCAGGGATCCTGTCATCAGGCCACAAGTACCCAGAAGTCTCAATCCACGACAGATGAACCTGATTAACCTGCAATGCCTCGACTGTAACCTCGAGGATTGACTCACAACATAGTGGCACGTGTTGCAGCCCTGGTGGCACCTCGAGCAAAAGCCAGAGATCCCTGTGACAACTCAACAGGAAGACTGACACTGCAGCCACATCTCAGGAAGAGAGCGGGCATGCATGTCTCTACAGGAGATGAAGCCTGTCTCCCCTGTGGACACTCCAGAGGGACCCAAGTCCCATGTCAGCACATTCGAGGAAACCTCAGGGTCAGAATACAGCTCCAGATGAGGACTTTGGACCCGCCACCGACTGGAGAGAAATCTCGAGAGGTCCCTTGCCATTCACATGGGGACAGGCCTCTCCTGAGGCCACAGGAGCAGTTCCCAGAGTGCCCCGTCGTAACTCGAGAAGGACCTGCCGAAACTTGAGAAATACCAGGAGGTTCTCACTTCCAGGCATGTTGAGACACATTTCTGCAACCGCATGTGGAGGGAAACCACACCTTCCCTCTTGGACCTCGAAAGGGTCCTTCACTCCCTTGCTGTGACTCAAGAAGTTCCCCGACCACCGACTGGAGAGAAATCTCGAGAGGTCCCTTGCCATTCACATGTGGATGGGCCTCTCCTGAGGCCACAGGAGCAGGTCCCAGAGTGCCCCATCGTAACTCGAGAAGGACCTGCCGAAACTTGGGAAATACCAGGAGGTTCTCACTTCCAGGCATGTTGAGACACATTTCTGCTACCACATGTCGAGGGAAACCACACCTTCCCTCTTGGACCTCGAAAGGGTCCTTCACTCCCTTGCTGTGACTCAAGAAGTTCCCCGACACATGCACCTCAACTCGAGAGGAAACCCGAGTGTCCTGCCACAAGTCAAGCGGAGCCCCGTTGTCCCCTCCCCAGCTCGAGATGAGGGTTCCTTTCCCTGCTTCCTCAGGAAGGGATTCCCTGCATTTCCTTCACATTTCGGGTGGCGGTGCTCTATAAAGGAGAGTCGAGAGATACTCCAGGGATAGTGCCATCACGCCAGAGAATTCTCAATCCAGTCAAGAGTAATCTGATTTCCCTGCACTTCCTCGACTGTCACCCCGAGGATCGACTCACCCCATGGTGGCACATGTGACAGCCCTGGTGGCACGTTGAGGGAAAGCCGCAGATCCCTGTGTCAACACGACAGGAAGCTCTGACAGTGTTGCTACAGCTCAGTAAGGGAGTGGGAATGCATGTCTCCACTCGAGCGAGGCCTCACTCCCCTGTGGACACTCGGAAGGGACCCAAGTCCCATTTCAGCACTTCTGAGGAAACCTCAGGTTCTGGCTGCAGCTCCAGAGGAGGACTTAGGACCCGCCACCGACTGGAGAGGAATCCTGAGAGGTCCCTCGCCATATGCACGGAGACTGGCCTCTCTTGAGGCCACACGAGCGGGTCCCTGAGTTCCCCGTTGTAACTCGAGAAGAACCTGCCGCAACTCGTAAAATGTTGCAAGCCAGAGTGAGGAATCCCACCTGTGACAGGGTCACATGGCAAACTCAGATGGCAGGGCAATCTGAGTCATTGGATTTCTCCCTGGTTTTTCCCGAGCATCTACCCCAAGAATAAAAATTTTTCTGTATTTGTCTTTTTCTCCGATATTCTCTGCCAGTTTCTCCGGAAGAGTTAATTCAAAGCTTTGGTTTCCTTCATTTGAAAGTGTTTCATCCCAACCCCCCTTTGATAATGCTCTAGCCTGCCTAAACAGGGTCCCCTGACTTTTTGCAAGTTTGTGAATTGCTCACAACCTCTCGAATGTGGGAGGCACAAAAGCCTCAAAGTATCTTAAAGTTTCAGAGTCTTTTCAAATTTATATTGGTGACAGGATTTCACAGTTGACTCAATGATTGCTGCCAAACCTTCTTATTTCTTATCTCTCAGGCACCCAGGAAGATGTAATCTATATAAATGGGATATGGAAAAAGGGATATGTAGTAGTTTTGATATTAGCAATACTGAACTTTTGAGTAAATTACTTTTCTTTTGCTATAAATCACTGTACTTCCTTTTATTACAAACTGCTGTATTCTTATTTAATGTTTTCTGAGAGTGGCATTCAAACTTTGAAAAGATTAACACAAATAAGTCTTCTGGTTAACAACAACTTCATCAGAAGAGAGCCATAGAAATGTTAATAGGCCTCTTGGCCAGAAGATAGTGTAAACCAACTGAGACTTTTGTAACAGGAGAGTATGCAAAAAAGAAAGCCTTGTCTCAATGAGGGTCGGGATGCTACTTCTGCGTAACTCTGCATATTCTATTATGTATAATTTGGGGTATATAAGTTGATTCTGAACAATAAACTCTCTCTTGGAGCCTTACACCGATGCTGGGCTTCCCATGTCATTCTTTTTTGTCCCCTTCCTCCCTTTTTCCGGCTGAATTCCCATCTTTGGTGGGGAGGCTCACCATGTCTACTTACCTGTGCCAGCTACTAAGATCTGTAAGAGAGAGGGCCCAGGGCAGGGCACTCTCTGATGTTCAAATGGACGCCGGTGGCCTACGTAGATGGTGCAAACCTCTTGTCTCGAGGTTTTATTGGTTTTCCCCGTAAACCAAGTTATTCAGCCCTCTTTTCTTCCACTAATTTCCTATTATACTATTCTTTTCTGAGCTATCCTGTTCTCTCCTATTGTTTCCTATCTCGCCCGCTCTGTCTCCCCTTTGAATATCCCTGGATCCACCGGGGCTCGTCCCTGGCAAGTGGCGCCCGGAACAGGCTATTCAAAGATAGGTCTCTCATCATTTGGGACAGACAGGACCCCAATCAAGGTGTCGCGGACCCGCCTGCCATAGGCATAGTTGGATGATTGGGAAGTAAGGAGTTGGAAAGAAACTCGGTTGATTAAGGAGTTGCAAAGAAACTCGGCTGTGAGGTTAGAAAGGGGTTGCAAATAAACTCTATAAATTACATTAAAACTAAATCACTCTTTACGGTTAGAACAAACCTTTCTAGGTTGGAACGAAACCTCCTTTACAAAACTTAAATCTTTCTCTGTATACATTTCTGACATGGGTAACAGTGAGTCACACTAAAGACAGCTTTTTATTGGAGTAATTTTGCAGTTGCTCAATAAAAGAGGAATTAAAGTTAAGAAAGCTAATATTCAGTCTTTTTTTTACTTTCATATAAGAGCAATGTCCTTGGTTTCTAGAAGAAGGAACTGTCAGTTTAGAAAATTGGGAAAAAGTACGAAAACAGCTAAAAGCTTATTGTGCTCAGCATGGTCAGGAAGGGGTGCCTGCTGATACTTTTCCTTATGGAATATGATTAGAGATGCTATAGACCCAGCCCCTGAATTTGAAAAGGTACTTATTAAAGACGAAGTTGACAAGCAAAGTAGAAAAAGAAAAAGATGAGGAAAAAGATGCTACATCTAGCTCTCCTCAGCTAAATAAAATCCTAGCTGCAATGACTACCCAAGAAAAAGTAAAGGATAGAGAGGAGCAAAAAGATCAGCTTTCAGATGAGGAAGATTTTGAAGAAGAAGTAATTCAGGATTATTCTGATGAGGATTGGCCTTTATCAAATAAAGATGCTCCAAGGAGCTTAAGACTAACTTCCCCAATTAGATCAATTGCTCCAAGGAGTTCAAAAAAACTGTCCTCAATCAGACTCCCCCCACCCAGAAATTCAAAACGAATCTCCTTTATTAATCCTTCCACTCCCAGATACTTAAGGGAGATATCCCCAGTTAAAACACCAGCAAGATTTAAATTGCAAATGGATAAATCCCCAAAGTATGGAAAAAGTGACATAGAGCACCCCCTTCCCCCCCCCATTTATGAGGGTGAGGGACCTCCATTAGAACCTCCCTGAAGGATAATTTTTTCTAGCCCCAGTGATGAAATTGATCCCCATCTTGAGGCTTGTTTCCCCATAATATTTGATGGCAGTGGTGGCAATAAATCCCCTCACTGGGAACCCATTTCAATGAAAATGATTAAAGAACTTAAACAGGCTTGTGCTTTGTATTGGCCTAAAGTGTCATACACTATGACATTGGTCGAGGCTTTGGCAGGCAGAAGCATGGCACCCCATGACTGGAAGACAGTCGCTAAAACTTGTTTGTCTGGAGGGCAATATATACTCTGGAGAACTGAGTATGAAGATCTTGCTCAAAAACAGGCCGATGCTAACCAAAAATATGGCCCTACATATATTGTAAAAAGTATGTTGGCAGGGTCTAATGAATTTGAATCACTTAGAGAACAAATGGCATTGGACAAAACTACTTTAAATCAAGTAACTGCCTGCACCCTTGCAGCCTGGTCTCGTTGCCTGAAGGGAAAGAATCAAGCTCTTCCTTTTCAAATATTAAACAAAAACCAGAAGAGCCATATGAGGACTTTATTTCACGACTTGCAGAGGCAGTCAACAGAGTAATTTCCAATACTGAGGCAGGTGCTATACTGGTAAAACAACTTGCATTTGAAAATGCTAATTCTACCTGTCAAGTCGTCCTACGTCCTATTAAAAAGACTGGGCAGATAACAGATTATATCAAGCAATGTGCAGATATAGGGCCAGCAATGATGCAGGGTGTTGCTATAGCTGCAGCTATAAAAGGAAATTCTTATCAGCGGGCAGTACAGTCCCTTTTTACAAAAAAGAATAATCTGCCAAGAGGTCCTTTTACCAAAACCTGCTTCTCTTGTGGACGGGAAGGGCACTTTATGCATGCTTGTTCACAAAAAACAGCCAGTCCTTCTCTGCCAAATTCTTCCTCTCCAACTACTACTGCTCCACTCCCTAAGACTCCTTGCCCTCACTGCCAGAAGGGATATCACTGGGCTAGAGATTGTAGATCTAAAATCCACAAAAACGGAACCTTGCTAGTTCCTAGCCAGCAGTCGGAAAACGAGTTGAGGGGCCTGCCTCAGGCCCCAACAAAAACTGGGGCAGTGTCAGCATCAATAAACCCGTTCATTCCCTTCATCCCATCACAGAACTCCTCAGAGCAACCCCAGGCAGCGCAGGACTGGACCTCAGTTCCACCACCTCAACAATATTAACACCAGACAGTCCCACTATAAAAGTTCCTACTGGAGTGAAAGGTCCATTACCAGCAGGTTTGATGGGAATTATATTAGGCAAAAGCTCCTTAGCTATGCCGGGTCTCACAATCATCCCTGGAGTAGTTGACTCAGATTACACCGGGTAAATTCAGATAATGATTTCACCCCCAACTAAAACTTTCCAAATACGTCAGGGACAAAGAATAGCACAGCTTCTACTATTGCCTTACAGCACTGCCATAGGGCGCACAGCTACTCAGAGTGAGAGGCAAGAGAAGGATTTGGGCCTAGTGATATGGCTTTTTGGATAACAGAAATTACTCAGAAACGCCCTATAAAAAGTATTCTGATCAATGGCAAGTCTATTGTGGGGTTATTAGACACAGGAGCAGATGTTTCTTGTATTTCAGGGAAAGACTGGCCTAACTCCTGGCCTACTCATACTGCTGAAAATAATTTGGTGGGGATAGGAACAGCCTCCGCTGTAGCTAAAAGTGCAAAGATTTTAAATTGGCAATTTGAAGATACCTGTGGAACTTTCCAGCCTTATGTCGTTCCTTCGCTCCCCTTTACCCTGTGGGGGAGGGACGTGCTGTCTCAAATGGGAGTGTTGCTTTTTAGCCCTGATGACAAAGTGTCCTCTCAAATGCTACAAATGGGCTATGATCCCTTCAGAGGTTTAGGTAAACAACAGACAGGAATAATTGAGCCACTTTGTCCTACTCCTCGACAGCTACGTACTGGACTGGGCTATCCAAATTTATAATGGAGGCCATTGTTTCTGCTGCTGACCCCATTACATGGAAATCTCAAGATCCGATATGGGTGGAACAATGGCCTCTGCCTAAAGAAAAATTATTGGCAGCTAAAGCGTTAATATTTGAACAATTAGATTTGGGACATACTGAACCCTCCAATAACCCCTGGAATACCCCTATTTTTGTTATTCAGAAAAAATCTGGTAAATGGAGACTTTTACAAGATTTGAGAGCAATTAATGCCACCATGGGGGCTTTACAACCTGGGCTCCCTTCTCCAGTAGCTATTCCAAAGTGATATAATATAATTGTGATTGATTTACATGATTGTTTTTTCACCATTCCTTTAAATGCTGAGGATAAAAAGTGATTCGCCTTTAGCTTACCATCTGAAAATCTTAAACAGCCTTACTTGCGGTTTCAGTGGAAGGTTTTGCCTCAGGGTATGAAAAATAGCCCCACCCTATGCCAGAAATTTGTTAATGCTGCTCTAGAAGATACTAGGGTTAAATATGAGCAGGGATATATGATTCACTATATGATGATATTTTAATAGCTCATCCTGATAGAGCTCACTTGCAAACTGTCCTCCAAAATTTGACGGATAGAGGTCTAATAATTGCCCCAGAAAAAATTCAAATCAATCCGCCCATAACCTACTTAGGAAGAGTCATTAATTCGGAAACAGTGACTCATGCCCCGCTACAATTGAGAAAAGACCATCTTGTTACTTTAAATGATTATCAAAAACTTTTAGGTGATATTAATTGGATCAGACCATATTTAAAATTAACTACTGCTGACTTAAAACCTCTTTTTAATATTTTATGCGGTGATCCTGATCCATCTTCTAAAAGACAATTAACCGCTGAGGCTCAAGAGGCCCTAGGCAAAGTAGAAGCAGCCTTATCGAATAGTTACCTAATAAGAATTGATTTAATGGTGATCTGGCAGTTCCTTTGCCTACCTACTCCTATAGCGCCTACGGGTGTTCTGTGGCAAAGCGCCCCTTTAGAGTGGATCCATCTTCCCGCCCAAGCTAAAAAAGTTGTGGCTTCTTATCCTGGTCTAATCGCCACACTAATACCGAAGGGAAGGAAACGGAGTATTGAATTGTTTGGTAAAGAGCCAGCTGAAATTGTAATTCCATATAATAAAGAACAGCTCGATGCTCTCCTGATGTTTGATGAAGATTGGCAGGTTGCTATTGGAAATTACTGTGGTCAAATTTTGCATCATTTACCCTCGCATGTTTTGTTAAACGTTATGTCTAAACATCCTGTTATTTTTCCTGTTAGATGTAAGCAGTCCCCTATTCCAGATGCTCCATTAATCTTCACTGATGGGTCAGCAAACGGCAGAGCTTCCATAGTTACGAGAGATCATCAGAAAGTTTTGGAAACACAAGAGACCTCAGCTCAAAGGGCCGAAATTACAGCTGTTATAGAGGCTTTTGTTATGTTTGCAGAGGAAAAATTTAACCTTTACCCTGATTCTCAGTATGTGGTTAGGCTGTTTCCACACATTGAAACTGCAGTTCTGCCTGAAAATAAAACTACTATTTTCATTTGTTATCTAGATTACAGCAGCAGATTTGGAAAAGAAATCGGGCATTCTTTATCGGCCACATTCGGGCTCATTCTGGTCTACCTGGCCCTTTAAATGCTTTCAATGAACTGGCAGATTTGCTAACCAAAATTTCAGTGGCTTCGGTTTTCGAGGAAGCCCGAGCTTCTCACTCCCTTCATCATCAAAACGCCACTGCCTTACGATATCAGTTTCAAATCCCTTGAGAATCTGCTCCAGAGATTGTTCGTTCCTATTTACATTGCCCTATTGTAATAAATAGCCTGCCAATGGGGGTTAATCCACGCGGTCTCAAACCTAATGCACTCTGGCAAATGGAAGTAACTCATGTTTCTTCATTTGGAAAATTGTCTTTTGTTCATGTAACCGTAGATACCTTTTCTCATGTTATTATTGCAACTGCTCGTGCAGGGGAAGCAGTTAAGGATGTAATACATCTCTTTACTTGTTTTTCATATCTGGGTCTGCCAAAAGCCCTAAAAACTGATAACACCCCTGCTTACACTTCTAAATCTTTTCAGCAATTCTGTGCAAAGTTTCAAATTAAGCATAATACCGGCATTCCTTATAACCCACAAGGACAAGCCATTGTAGAAAGAGCACATCAAACATTAAAATTCCAAATTCAAAAATTAAAAGGAGGGGAATTTAAATATAGTTCCCCCCATCAGATTTTGCAACACTCTCTTTTGGTTATAAATAACTTAAATGCAGATTCATCCGGGAACACTGCAATGCTTCGCCACTGGTGCCCGGGGCAATTAAATGCAAAACCACTAGTGAAATGGAAGGATTTGCTTTCCGGACAATGGAAAGGCCCCAATCCTTTATTAACCAGTGGGAGAGGATATGCTTGTGTTTTTCCACAGGACGCAGACTCTCCGATTTGGGTTCCAGACAGGCTGATCCGTCATGTCTCAGCTCCCCGGACCCGGACGCCAGAGCCCCCGGCAGTCAGTCGCTGAAAAGGAGGAAGCCGTCCCTACCCCCACTCCCTCGCCAGCGCGGGAAGCGCCGCTGACTCCAGAGCTGACGCAGGAGACCCTGGATGAACAAGGAGCGGAGCCACCCACCAAACAGATGTCACAGCTTCAGATACAAGATATTGCTCCCCCTAATTTTTTGCCTCGCAGGAGACAATCAAGATGCCTAGCTCATTCAACCCAATTGGCTCCTGTGCCCACCTGGGGACAGATTAAGATGCTCTGTCACCGGGCACGGGGAATAGTTTCCCTACAGGGATCTCCAGTCTCTCCTGAAAAGGTGTTTGTTGCTATGCTCGCTCTACTTGCTTGTCAGGTAAACGCTTATCCCATTCCAACAAAATATTGGGCATTCCTCCCGGATCCTCCTACTTTTCAAGTAGTCACTTGGAACAGTGACCCCATACAAGTTAACACAGACCAACCTCGCCTTTTGGGAGGATCTTATACTTCTTATATAAAAGACCAATACCCTATTAATTTCAATTATACCTTTAAGGGATTGGCAGATGATTTTCCTGTTTGCTTTAATTTTCCTTCTAGCCATACAGGAAACTTCATTACCAAAAAAGGATGTGTTGGAGCCTCCAACAAAGCAGTTATGACAGATTCCCCAACCTCTAAATTTGCACCAAATGGGGGTCGATCTGTTTGGATTTTACAGGCTCACATGCCTGGGGTCCTTGACCCCTCTAAATCTTTCTCTCTTAAAGCTCCACCAGAGTATCCAAATTGTGATGATGTTGCTCCCTCAGATATTATATGGAAAACTGTAGATGATCATTCAGGATACCTGATTTGGAAATCTTGTACTTACAATTCGAGAATTGATTACAGGATACCGAGAGGAAAAAATTGTACAATTCAGGACTGAAGCAACCCAAATCCAGGTCATGACCCTGAGACAGACGATGACCTAATCAATAGGCTGGTAAATTGGAATGAAAACTCGGTTCCTTGGCCGTTGGTCGCCACTAGATGGCATCATAATCAATTTGTCCCCCCTATGCTTTCCTACACGGCTAAAGGAAAAACTTGCAGCCAGAAATTTGGAGACACCTTGCAGCTACCGCCCCTATCACTTTAATTCGACCAAAAAATAATTCAGTTTACTCTGTGTTAGCATGTCTGCCCTCTCCTTATGTTTTTCTTTTCACTAATGACTCTGGAAAATTTAACATACGATTGAATTATACAGGTGGACCCAATGTAATGTCTTGTGAACAACGTATGCTTTCATCTTGTTTAACTTCTCAATATAATATATGCTCTTTTGTGGTTCTAAAGCGCCCACCTTATCTCATGTTGCCTGTAACTGTAACTACTTATTGGTATGATAACCGTGGCCTTGCTGTGTTGCAACAGCTGCAGGATTTAATGCGGACACGGTGGTTTGTGGGCATGCTCGTTTTGGGAATATCAGCTTTGTTAACTACAATTACTTCCATTCCTATGGCAGCTTTATCATTGACTCAACAGGTGCACACCACCCAATATGTTGATACTATGTCCAAGAATGTTTCTCTAATGCTGGCAACTCAGGAAGTTATAGACAGAAAACTAGAAATGAGGGTTGATGCCCTAGAAGAGGCAATAATGCATATTGGGAATGAATTACGGAGTCTAAAAGTAAAAATGGCTCTTTCATGTAATGCTGATTACCAGTGGGTATGTGTTACACCCCTGAAAGTAAATGAGACAGACTTTGATTGGGAAAAAATCAAAAATCATATTTTAGGGGTTTGGAACAGCTCAGAAATTAGTTTAGATTTAGGGAAACTTCATAATCAGATTCAAACCTTGGAACACTCCCGATTGGATTTTACTGCTGCAGGAGAAGCCAATGACTTTTTCCACACTTTCTCTAACTTCAATTCTGGAGAAACTATTCTGTCTACCGTTTCCACTTATGTTGGCATAGGTGCCATAATTTTATTTCTTATAATCCTTCTTCCTGTATTGTCAGGATTCTCCGGCGGAGCATTCGGAACCTCGCAACTGAATTACACCTGATGACATTAAAAAACAAAGAAAGAGGAAATGTCGGAAGCCAGAGCGAGAATCCCACCTGTGACAGGGTCACATGGAAAACTCAGATGGCACGGCAATCTGAGTCATTGGATTTCTCCCTGGTTTTTCCCGAGCATCTACCCCAAGAATAAAAATTTTTCTGTATTTGTCTTTTTCTCCGATATTCTCTGCCAGTTTCTCAGGAAGAGTTAATTCAAAGCTTTGGTTTCCTTCATTTGAAAGTGTTTCATCCCAACCCCCCTTTGATAATGCTCTAGCCTGCCTAAACAGGGTCCCCTGACTTTTTGCAAGTTTGTGAATTGCTCACAACCTCTCGAATGTGGGAGGCACAAAAGCCTCAAAGTATCTTAAAGTTTCAGAGTCTTTTCAAATTTATATTGGTGACAGGATTTCACAGTTGACTCAATGATTGCTGCCAGACCTCCTTATTTCTTATCTCTCAGGCACCCAGGAAGATGTAACCTATATAAATGGGATATGGAAAAAGGGATATGTAGTAGTTTTGATATTAGCAATACTGAACTTTTGAGTAAATTACTTTTCTTTTGCTATAAATCACTGTACTTCCTTTTATTACAAACTGCTGTATTCTTATTTAATGTTTTCTGAGAGTGGCATTCAGACTTTGAAAAGATTAACACAAGTATGTCTTCTGGTTAACAAAACCTTCATCAGGAGAGGGCCATAAAATGTTAATAGGCCTCTTGGCCAGAAGATAGTGTAAACCAACTAAGACTTTTGTAACAGGAGAGTATGCAAAAAAAGAAAGCCTTGTCTCAATGAGGGTCGGGACTGCTACTTCTGCATAACTCTGCATATTCAATTATGTATAATTTGGGGTATATAAGTTGATTCTGAACAATAAACTCTCTCTTGGAGCCTTACTCCGACGCTGGGCTTCCCATGTCATTCTTTTTCTCCCCTTTTTCCCTTTTCTGGCTGAATTTCCATCTGGGGCAGGGAGGCTCACCACGTCTACTTACCTGTGCCACCTGCTAAGATCTCTAAGAGAGAGGGCCCAGGGTGGGGCACTCTCCGATATTCAAAAGGCGCCAGGGGCCTAAGTAGATGGAGCAAACCTTTTGTCTCAAGGTTTTATTGGGTTTCCCCATAAACCAAGTTATTCAGCCCTCTTTTCTTCTACTAATTTCCTATTATACTATTCTTTCCTGAGCTACCCTGTTCTCTCCTATCCTGTCCTATCCGCCCACTCTGTCCCCACTTTGAATATCTCTGGATCAACCGGGGCTGGTCCCTGGCACAAAGACCCCTGTTTCAATGCGACAGGAAGCCTGATAGTGTTGCTACAGCACAGGAGGATAGCTGGCATGCATGTCTTCACTCGAGACGAGGCCTGACTCCACTGTGGACACTCCAGAGGGACTCAAGTCCCATGTCAGCACGTTCAAGGAAACCTCAGGGTTCGGCCGCAGCTCCAGACGAGGAAAGAGGACCCACCACCGACTGGAGAGGAATGCTGAGAGGTCCCTCGCAATTCACAAGGAGACTGGCCTCTCCTGAGGCCACAAGAGCGGGTCGCAGAGGTCCCCGTCGTAAGTCGAAAAGGACCTGCTGCAACGCGAGAAAGAACGGTAGGCTCTCCCTTCCAGTCAGGATGAGGCCCTTATCCGCTGCCACATGTCCAGGGAAATCACACCTTCCATCTTGGAACTTGAAAGGGTCCTTCATTCCCTTGCTGCGACTCAAGAAGTTTCCGGACACATGCGCCTCCAGTCGACAGGAAGCCCGAGGGTCCGGCCATAACTCAGGAGGAGCCCCTTTGTCCCCTCCTCCACGCGAGATGAGAGCTAGTTTCCGTGTTTCGACAGGAAGGGATTCTTGGTGTTCCCATTGTATATCAGAAGGAGGTGCTCTCCACAGGAGAGTCGAGATGAATTCCAGGGATCGTGCCATCAGGCCCCAAGTACCCAGAAGTCTCAATCCATTCCAGAGGAACCTGATTTCCCTGCACTCTCTCGACTGTCACCCCGAGGATCGACTGACCCCATGTTGGCACATGTGACAGCCCTGGTGACATCTCCAGGGAAAGCCACAGATCCTTGTGTCAACGCACAGGAAACGTGACAGTGCTGCTACTGCTCAGGAGGAGAGCGGGCGTGCATGTCTCCACTCGAGACGAGGCCTGACCACCCTGTGGACACTCCAGAGGGACCGAAGTCCCATGTCAGCACTTTCCAGCAAAGCTCAGGTTCCTGCCGCAGCTCCAGACGTGGATCTAGGACCCGCAACCGACTGGAGAGGAATCCTGAAAGGTCCCTCGCCATTCGCACGGAGACTGGCCTCTCCTGAGGCCACACGAGAAGGTCCCTGAGGTCCCCGTCGTAACTCGAGAAGGACCTGCTGCAACTCGAGAAACACCAGGAGGTTCTCCCTTCCATGCGCGTTGAGGCCCTTTTCTGCTGCTGCATGTCGAGGGAAATCACAGCTTCCCTCTTGCACCTTGAAAGGGTCCTTCACTCCCTTGCTGCGAATCAAGATGTTCCCGGACACACGCGCCTCCACTCGACAGGAACACCGAGGGTCCCGCCATAACTCAGCAGGAGCCCCTTTGTCCCCTCCTCAGCGTGACGTGAGAGTTAGTTTCCGTGCTTAGCCGAGAAGGGATTTGCGGCATTCCCATTGCATACCAGAAGGAGGTGCTCTCCACAGGAGAGTCGAGATGATCTCCAGGGATCGGGCCATCAGGCCACAAGTACCCAGAAGTCTCAGTCCACTACGGATGAAACAGATTTTCCTGCACTGTCTCGACTGTCACCCCGAGGATCGACTGAACCCATGTTGGCACCTGTGACAGCCCTGGTGGCATCTCGAGGGATAGCTACAGATCCCTGTTTCAACGCGACAGGAAGTCTGACAGTGCTGCTACCGCTCAGGAGGAGAGCGGGCGTGCATGTCTCCACTTGAGACGAGGCCTGACCACCCTGTGGACACTCGAGAGGGACCACGTCCCATGTCAGCACTTTCGAGCAAAGCTCAGGGTCTGACCGCAGCTCCAGACGTGGACCTAGGACACGCCACCGACTGCAGAAGAATCGCGAAAGGTCCCTCGCCATTCGCTCGGAGACTGGCCTCTCTGAGGCCACACGAGAAGGTTCCAGAGGTCCCCGTCGTAACTCGAGAGGGACATGCTGCAACTCGAGAAGCACCAGGAGGTTCTCCCTTCCATGCGCGTTGAGGCCCTTTTCTGCTGCTGCATGTCGAGAGAAATCACACCTTCCCTCTTGGACCTCCAAAGGGTCCTTCACTCCCTTCTCCGACTCAAGAAGTTCCCGGACACACGCGCCTCCACACGACTGGAACACTGAGGATCCCGCCATAACTCAAGAGGAGCCCCTTTGTCCCGTCCTCAGGGCGACATGAGAGTTAGTTTCCGTGCTTCATTGGAAAGGGATTCGTGGCGCTCCCATTGCATACCAGAAGGAGGTGCTCTCCACAGGAGAGTCGAGAGGATCTCCAAGGATTGTGCCATCAGGCCACAAGTACCCAGAAGTCTCAGTCCCCTCCAGATGAACCTGATTTCCCTGCACTCTCACGACTGTCACCCCGAGGATCAATTGACCCCATGTTGGCATGTGTGATAGCCCTGGTGGCATCTCGAGGGAAAGCCACAGATCACTTTATCAAAGCGACAGGAAGCCTGACTGCTGTTAGCGCTCAGGAGGAGAGCGGGAGTGTATGTCTCCAATCCAGACGAGGCCTGACCACCCTGTGGACACTCCTGAGGGACCCATGTCCCATGTCAGCATGTTCAAGCAAAGCTCAGGGTCCAACCGCAGCACCAGACGTGGACCTAGGATTCGCCACTGACTGGAGAGGAATCCCGAAAGGTCCCTCGCCATTTGCACGGAGACTGGCCTCTCCTGAGGCCACATGAGAAGGTCCCTGAGGTCCCCGTCGTACCTCGAGAAGGACCTGCTGAAACTCGAGAATCACCAGGAGGTTCTACCTTCCATGCGCATTGAGGCCCTTTTCTGCTGCTGCATGTCGAAGAAAATCACACCTTCCCTCTTGGACCTCCAAAGGGTCCTTCACTCTCTTGCTGCGACTCAAGAAGTTCCCAGACACACGCACCTCCACTTGACAGGAATCCCGAGGTCCCGCCATAACTCAAAAGGAGGCCCTTTGTCCCCTCCTCAGCGCGAGGTTTGAATTAGTTTCCGTGCTTCGTCGGGAAGGGATTCGCTGCGCTCCCATTGCATAGAAGAAGGAGGTGCTCTCCACTGGAAAGTCGAGATGATCTCCAGGGATCGTGCCATCAGGCCACAAGTACCCAGAAGTCTCAGTCCACTCCAGATGAACCTGATTTTCCTCCACTCTCTCCACTGTCACCCCGAGGATCGACTGACCCCATGTTGGCACCTGTGACAGCCTTGGTGGCATCTCGAGGGAAAGCTACAGATACCTGTTTCATCGCGACAGGAAGCCTGACATTGTTGCTACCGCCCAGGAGGAGATGGGGCCTGCATGTCTCCACTCGAGATGAGGCCTGACCACCCTTTCAACCCTCAAGAGGGACACAAGTCCCATGTCAGCACTTTCGAGCAAAACTCAGGGTCCATCTTCAGCTCCAGACGTGGACCGTGGACCGGCCACTGACTAGAGAGGAATCCCGAAAGGTCCCTCGCCATTCGCACGGAGACTGGCCTCTCCTGAGGCCACACGAGAAGGTCCCTGAGATCCCCGTCGTAACTCGAGAAGGACCTGCTGCAACTCGAGAAACACCAGGAGGTTCACCCTTCCATGCGCGTTCAGGCCCTTTTCTCCTCCTGCATGTCGAGGGAAATCACACCTTCCCTCGTGGACCTCGAAAGGGTCCTCCACTCCCTTGCTGCGACTCAAGAAGTTCCCGGACACACGTGCCTCCACTCGACAGGAACCCCGAGGTTACCGCCATAACTAAAGAGGAGCCCTTTTGTCCCCTCCTCAGCGCGAGATTAAAGTTAGTTTCCATGCTTCGTTGGGAAGGGATTCGCGGCGCTCCCATTCCATACCAGAAGGATGTGCTCTCCACAGGAGAGTCGAGATGACGTCCAGGGATCGTGCCATATGGCCACAAGTACCCAGAAGTCTCAATGTACTCCAAATGAACCTGATTTCCCTGCACTCTCTAGACTGTCACCGGACACACGTGCCTCCACTCGACAGGAACCCCGAGGTTACCGCCATAACTAAAGAGGAGCCCTTTTGTCCCCTCCTCAGCGCGAGATTAAAGTTAGTTTCCATGCTTCGTTGGGAAGGGATTCGCGGCGCTCCCATTCCATACCAGAAGGATGTGCTCTCCACAGGAGAGTCGAGATGATGTCCAGGGATCGTGCCATATGGCCACAAGTACCCAGAAGTCTCAATGTACTCCAAATGAACCTGATTTCCCTGCACTCTCTAGACTATCTCCCCGAGGATCGACTGACCCCATGTTGGCACGTGTGACAGCCCTGGTGGCATCTCGAGGGAAAGCCACAGATCCCTGTGTCAACATGACAGAAAGACTAACAGTGCTACTACTGCTCAGGAGGAGAGCAGGCATGGATGTCTCCACTCGAGACGAGGCCTGACCAACCTGTGGACACTCCAGAGGGACCCACGTCCCATGTCAGCACTTTCGAGCAAAGCTCAGGCTCCAACCGCAGCTCCTGACGTGGAGCTAGGACCCGCCACCGACTGGAGAGGAATCGCGAAAGGTCCCTCGCCATTGGCACGGAGACTGGCCTCTCCTGAGGGCACACGAGAAGGTCCCTGAGGTCCCCGTCGTAACTCGAGAGGGACCTGCTTCAACTCGAGAAACACCAGGAGGTTCTCCCTTCCATGCGCGTTGAAGCCCTTTTCTGCTGCTCCATGTCGAGGGAAATCACACCTCCTCTCTTGGACCTCCAAAGGTTCCTTCACTCCCTTCTCCGACTCAAGAAGGTCCCGAACATATGTGCCTCCACTCGACAGGAAACCCGAGGGTCCCGCCATAACTCAAGAGGTGCCCTTTTGTCCCCTCCTCAGCGCGAGGTGAGAGTTAGTTTCCTTGCTTCATCCGGAAGGGTTTCGTAGCGCTCCCATTGCATACCAGAAGGAGGTGCTTTCCACAGGGGAGTCGAGATGATCTCCAGGGATCGGGCCATCAGGCCACAAGTACCCAGAAGTCTCAATTCACTCCAGATGGACCTGATTTCCCTGCACTCTCTCGACTGTCACCCCGAGGATCAACTGACGCCATGTTGGCATGTTTGATAGCCCTGGTGGCACCTCGAGGGAAAGCCACAGATCCCTGTGTCAATGCGACAGGAAGCCTGACAGCTGCTAGCGCACAGGAGAGCAGGTGTGTATGTCTCCACTCGATCCCGCCATAACTCAAGAGGAGCCCCTTTGTGCCCTCCTCAGCGCGAGGTGAGAGTTAGTTTCCTTGCTTCGTCCGGAAGGGTTTCGCAGCGCTCCCATTGCATACCAGAAGGAGGTGCTTTCCACAGGGGAGTCGAGATGATCTCCAGGGATCGGGCCATCAGGCCACAAGTACCCAGAAGTCTCAATTCACTCCAGATGGACCTGATTTCCCTGCACTCTCTCGACTGTCACCCCGAGGATCAACTGACGCCATGTTGGCATGTTTGATAGCCCTGGTGGCACCTCGAGGGAAAGCCACAGATCCCTGTGTCAATGCGACAGGAAGCCTGACAGCTGCTAGCGCACAGGAGAGCAGGTGTGTATGTCTCCAATCGAGACGAGGCCTGACCACACTGTGGACACTCCTGAGGGACCGATGTCCAATGTCAGCACGTTCAAGCAAAGCTGAGGGTCCGACCGCAGGTCCAGACGTGGACCAAGGACTCGCTAACGACAGGAGAGGAATCCCGAAAGGTCCCTTGCCATTGGCACGGAGACTGTCCTCTCCTGAGGCCACACGAGAAGGTCCCTGAGTTCCCCGTCGTAACTCGAGAGGGACCTGCTGCAACTCAACTGTCACCCCGGAGATCGACTGACCCGACGTTGGCACGTGTGAAAGCCCTGGTCGCATGTCGAGGGATAGCCACAGATCCCTGTGTCAACGCGTTAGGAAGCCTGACAGTGTTGCTACCGCTCAGGAGGAGAGCAGTCGTGCATTTCTCCACACAAGACGAGGCCTGACCACCGTGTGGACATTCCCGAGGGACCCAAGACCCATGACAGCACTTCCGAGCAAAGCGCAGGGTGCGACCGCAGCTCCAGACGTGGACCTAGGACCCGCCACCGACTGGAGAGGAATCCCGAAAGGTCCCTCGCCATTCGCACGGAGACTGGCCTCTCCTGAGGCCAAACGAGAAGGTCCCTGAAGTCCCCGTCGTAACTCGAGAAGGACCTGCTGCAACTCGAGAAACATCTTGAGGCTCTCCCTTCCATGCGCGTTGAGACCCTTTTCTGCTGCTGCATGTCCAGAGAAATCACACCTTCATTCTTGGATCTCGAAAGGGTCTTTCACTCACTTGCTGCGACTCAAGAATTTCCCGAACACACGCGCCTCCACTCGACAGGAACCCCGAGGGTCTGCCATCATTCAAGAGGAGCTTGCAAAGCTCAGGATGCGACCGCAGTTCCAGACATAGACCTATGACCCGCCACCTACTGAAGAGGAATCCCGAAAGGTCCCTCGCCATTCGCTCGGAGACTGGCCTCTCCTGAGGCCACACGAGAAGGTCCCTGAGGTCCCCGTCGTAACTCGAGAATGACCTGCTGCAACTCGAGAAACACCAGGAGGTTCTCCCTTCCATGCGCGTTGAGGCCCTTTTCTGCTGCTGCATGACGAGGGAAATCACACCTTCTCTCTTGGACCTCGAAAGGTTCCTTCACTCCCTTGTTGCGACTCAAGAAGTTCCCGGACACACGCGCCTCCACTCGACAGGAAATCCGAGCGTCCGCCATCACTCAAGAGGAGCCCCTTGGTCCCCTCCTCAGCGCGAAGTGAAAGTTAGGTTCCTTACTTGGTCCATAAGGATTTCGCGACACTCCCATTGCCTACCAGAAGGAGGTGCTCTCCACAGGAGAATCGAGATTATCTCCTGGGATCATGCCATCAGGCCACAAGGACCCAGAAGTCTCAGTCCCCTCCAGATGAACCTGATTTCCCTGCACTTATACACATCTCTTGCTTCGACTCAAGAAGTTCTCGGACACACGCGACTCCACTCCACATGAACCCCGAGGGTCCGCGATCACTCAAGAGGAGCCCCTTGGTCCCCTCCTCAGCGCGAGGTGAGAGTTTGTTTCCTTGCTACGTCCGGAAGGGATTCGCGGCGCTCCCATTGCATACCAGAATGAGGTGCTCTCCACAGGAGAGTCGAGATGATCTCCAGGGATCGTGCCAGAAGGCCACAAGACCCAGAAGGCTCAGTCCCCTCCAGATGAACCTGATTTCCCTGCACTCTCTTGACTGTCACCCCGGGGATCGACTCACCCCACGTTGGCACGTGTGAAAGACCTGGTGGCATCTCGAGGGAAAGTCACAGATCCCTGGGTCAACGCGACAGGAAGACTGACAGGGCTGCTTCCGCTCAGGAGGAGAGCGGAAGTGCATGTCTCCCCTCGAGAAGAGGCCTGACACCCTGTGGACACTTCAGAGGGACCCAAGTCCCATGTCAGCACTTACGAGCAAAGCTCAGGGTGCGACCGCAGCTCCATGAGACAAGGCCTGACCACCCTGTGGACACTCCAGAGGGACCCAAGTCCCATGTCAGCACTTTCCAGCAAAGCTCAGGGTATGAGCGCAGCTCCAGACCTGGACCTAGGACCCGCCACAGACTGGAGAGCAATCCCCAAAGGTCCCTCGCCATTCGCACGGAGACTGGCCTCTCCTGAGGCCACACGAGAAGGTTCCTGAGGTCCCCGTCGTAACTCGAGAAGGACCTGCTGCAACTCGAGAAACACCAGGAGGTTCTCCCTTCCATGCGCGCGGAGGCCCTTTTCTGCTGCTGCATGTCGAGGGAAATCACACCTTCCCTCTTGGACCTCGAAAGGGTCCTTCACTCCCTTGTTGCGACTCAAAAGTTCCTGGACACACGCACCTGCACTCGCTGGAACCCCGAGGGTCCCGCTGTAACTCAAGAGGAGCCCCTTTGTCCCCTCCTCAGTGCGAGGTGAGAGTTAGTTTCCGTGCTCCATCGGGAAGGGATTCGTCGCTTTCTCATTGCATACCAGAAGGAGGTTCTTTCCACAGCAGAGTCGAGATGATCTCCAGGGTTCGTGCAATCAGGCCACAAGTACCCAGAAGTCTCAATCCACTCCAGAAGAATCTGATTTCCCTGCACTTTCTCGACTGTCACCCCGAGGATCGACTGCCCGCATGTTGGCATGTGTGACAGTCCTGGTGGCATCTCGAGGGAAAGAAACAGATCTTTGTGTCAATGCGACAGGAAACCTGACAGTGCTGCTACCACTCAGATGGAGAGCGGGCGTGCATGTCTCCACTGGAGATGAGGCCTGAACACCCTGTGGAAACTCCGGAGGGAACCAAGACCCATGTCAGCACTTTCGAGCAAATCTCCGCATCTCAGCGCAGCTCCAAACGTGGACCTAGGACCCGCCACCGACTGGAGAGGTATCCCGAAAGGTCCCTCGCCATTCGCACGGGGGCTGGCCTCTCCTCAGGCCACACGAGAAGGTCGCTGAGGTCCCCGTCATAACTCGAGAAGAACCTGCTGCAACTCGAGAAACACCAGGAGGTTCTCCCTTCCATGTGCTCTGAGGCCCTTTTCTGCTGCTGCATGTCGAGGGAAATCACACCTTAATTCTTGGACCTCGAAAGGGTCCTTCACTCCCTTGCTGCAACTCAAGAAGTTCCCGGACACATGCGCCTCCACTCGACAGGAACCTCGAGGGTCCGCCATCACTCAAGAGGAGCCCCATGGTCCCCTCCTCAGCGCGATGTGAGAGTTAGTTTCCTTCTTTGGTCCGGAAGGGATTCGCGGCGCTCCCATTGCATACCAGAAGGAGGTGCTCTCCACAGGAGAGTCGAGATGATCTCCAGGGATCGTGCCAGAAGGCCACAAGGACCCAGAAGTCTCAGTCCCCTCCAGATTAACCTGATTTCCCTGCATTCCCGGACACACGCGCCTCCACTCGACAGGTACCCCGAGGGTCCGCCATCACTCAAGAGGCGCCCCTTGGTCCCCTCCTTAGTGCGGGGTGAGAGATAGTTTTCTTGCTTCGTCCGGAAGGGATTCGGGGCGCTGCCATTGCATACCAGAAGGAGGGGCTCTCCACAGGAGAGTCGAGATGATCTCCAGGGATCATGCCATTAGGCCAGAAGGACCCAGAAGTCTCAGTCCCCTCCAGATGAACCAGATTTCCCTGCACTCTCTCGACCGTCACCCCGAGTATCGACTGACCCCACGTTGGCATGTGTGAAAGCCATCGTGGCATCTCGAGGGAAAGCCCCAGATCCCTGTGTCAACGCGACAGGAAGTCTGACAGTGTTACTACCGATCAGGAGGAGAGCGGGAGTGCATGTCTCCACTCGAGACGAGGCCGACCACCCTGTGGACACTCCAGAGGGACCCAAGTCCCATGTCAGCACTTCCGAGCAAAGCTCAGGGTGCGACCGCAGCTCCAGATGTGGACCTAGGACCCGCAACCGCCTGGAGAGGAATCCCGAAAGGTCCCTCGCCATTCGCACGGAGACTGGCCTCTCCTGAGGCCACACGAGAAGGTCCCTGACGTCCCCGTCGTAACTCGAGAAGGACCTGCTGCAACTCGAGAAACACCAGGAGGTTCTCCCTTCCATGCGCGTTGAGGCCCTTTTCTGCTGCTGCATGTCGAGGGAAATCACACCTTCACTCTTGGACCTCGAAAGGGTCCTTCACTCCCTTGCTGCGACTCAAGAAGTTCCCGGACACACGCGCCTCCACTCTACCCGCCACTGACTGGAGAGGAATCCCGAAATGTCCCTCGCCATTCGCACGGAGACTGGCCTCTCCTGAGGCCACACGAGAAGGTCCCTGAAGTCCCCGTCGTAACTCCAGAAGGACCTGCTGCAACTCGGGAAACATCAGGAGGTTCTCCCTTCCTTGCGTGTTGAGGCCATTTTCTGCGGCTGCATGTCGAGAGAAATCACACCTTCCCTCTTGGACCTCGAAAGGGTCCTTCACTCATTTGCTGCGACCCAAGAAGTTCCCGGACACACGCGCCTCCACTCGACCGGAAGCCTGAGGGTGCCCCATCACTCAACAGGAGCTCCTTGGTCCCCTCCCCAGCGAGAGGTGAGAGTTAGTTTCCTTGCTGCGTCCTGAAGGGATTCGCGGCGCTCCCATTGCATACCAGAAGGAGGTGCTCTCCACAGGAGAGTCGAGATGATCTCCAGGGATCGTGCCATCAGGCCACAAGGAAACAGAAGTCTCAGTCCCCTCCAGATGAACCTGATTTCCCTGCACTCTCTCGACTGTCACCACGGGGATCGACTGACCCCATGTTGTTCGTCCAGAAGGCATTCGCGGCGCTCCCATTGAATACCAGAAGGAGGTGCTTCCCACAGGAGAATCCAGATGATCTCCAGCGATCCGGCCATCAGGCCAGAAGTACACAGAAGTCTCAGTCCACTCCATATGAACCTGATTTCCCTGCACTCTCTCGACTTTCACCCCGGGGATCGACAGACCCCACGTTGGCACGTGTGAAAGTCCTGGTGGCAACTCGAGGGAAAGACACAGATTCCTGTGTCAATGTAACAGGAAGCCTGACAGTGCTGCTACCGCTCAGGAGGAGAGCGGGCATGCATGTCTCCACTCGAAACGAGGCCTGACCACCCTGTGGACACTCCAGAGGGACCCAAGTCCCATGTCAGCAATTCCGAGCAAAGCTCAGGGTGCGACCGCAGCTCCAGACGTGGACCTAGGACCCGCCACCGACTGGAGAGGAATCCCGAAAGGTCCCTTGCCATTCGCACGGAGACTGGCCTCTCCTGAGGCCACAAGAGAAGGTACCTGAGGTTCCCGTCGTAACTCGAGAAGGACATGCTGCAACTCGAGAAACTCCAGGAGGTTCTCCCTTCCATGCGCGTTGACGCCTTTGCTGCTACTCCATGTCTAAGGAAATGACACCTTCCCGCTTAGACCTCGAAAGGGTCCTTCACTCCCTTGCTGCGACTCAAGAAGTTGCCGGACACATGCGCCTCCCCTCGACAGGAACCCAGATGGTCCGCCGTCACTCAAGAGGAGACCCTTGGTCCCCTCCTCAGCGCGAGGTGAGAGTTAGTTTCCTTGCTTCGTCCTCCCTCGCCATTCGCACGGAGACTGGCCTCTCCTGAGGCCACACGAGAAGGTCCCTGAGGTCCCCGTCGTAACTCGAGAAGGACCTGCTGCAACTCGAGAAACACCAGGAGGTTCTCCCTTCCATGGGCGTTGAGGCCCTTTTCTGCTGCTGCATGTCGAGGGAAATCACACCTTCCCTCTTGGACCTCGAAAGGGTCCTTCACTCCCTTGCTGCGACTCAAGAATTTCCCGGACACACGCGCCTCCATTGGACAGGAAACCCGAGGGTCCGCTATCACTCATGAGGAGCCCCTTGGTCCCCTCCTCAGCGCGAGGTGAGAGTTAGTTTCCTTGTTTCGTCCGGGAGGGTTTCGCGGCGCCCCCATTGTATACCAGAAGGAGGTGCTCTCCACAGGAGGGTTGAGATGGCCTCCAGGGATCGTACCATCAGGCCATAAGGACCCAGAATTCTCAGGCCCGTCCATACGAACCTGATTTCCCTGCACTCTCTCGACTGTCACCCCAGGGATCGACTGACCCCACGTTGGCACGTGTGAAAGCCCTTTTGCTGCAAATCAAGAAGTTCCCAGACTCATGCCCCTCCACTCAACAGGAACCCCGAGGGTCCGCCATAACTCAAGAGGAGTATCTTTGTCGCCTCCTCAGTGCGAGGTGAGATTTAGTTTCCTTGCTTCGTCCGGAAGGGATTCGCGGCGCTCCCATTGCATACCAGAAGGAGGTGCTCTCCACAGGAGAGTCGAGATGATCTCCAGGGATCGTGCCATCAGGCCACAAGTACCCAGAAGTCTCAGTCCACTCCAGAGGAACATGATTTCCCTGCACTCTCTCGACTGTCACCCCGGGGTCGACTGACTCCACGTTGGCACGAGTGAAAGCCCTGGTGGCATCTTGAGGGAAAGCCACAGATACATGTGTCAACGCGACCGGAAGCCTGAAGTGCTGCTACCGCTCAGGAGGAGAGCGGGCATGCATGTTTCCACTCGAGACGAGGCCTGATCACCCTGTTAACCCTCCAGAGGGACCCAAGTCCTATGTCAACACTTCCAAGCAAAGCTCAGGGTGCGACCGCAGCTCCAGACGTGGACCTAGGACCCGCCACCGACTGGAGAGGAAACCCGAAAGGTCCCTCGCCATTTGCACGGAGACTGGCCTCTCCTGAGGCCACACGAGAAGGTCGCTGAGGTCCCCTTCGTAACTTGAGAAGGACCTGCTGCAACTCTAAAAACACCAGGAGGTTCTCGCTTCCATGCACGATGAGGCCCTTTTCTGTGGCTGCGTGTCTAGGGAAATCACCCCTTCCCTCTTGGACCTCGAAAGGGTCCTTCACTCCCCTGTTGAGACTGAAGAAGATCCCAGACACACGCGCCTCCACTCGATAGGAACCCCTAGGGTTCGCCATAACTAAAGAGGAGACACTTTGTTCCCTCATCTGCGCCCGGTGAAAGATAGTTTCATTACTTCATCCGGAAGGGATTTGCGGTGCTCCCTTTGCATACCAGAAGGATGTGCTCTCCACAGGAGAGTCGAGATAACCTCCATGGATCATGTCTTCAGGCCACAAGTACCCAGAAGTCTCAGTCCACTCCAGATGAACCTGATTTCCCTGCACTCTCTCGACTGTCACCCCGGGGATCGACTGACCCCACGTTGGCACGTGTGAAAGCCCTGGTGGCATCTCGAGGGAAAGCCACAGATCCCTGTGTCAACACAACAGGAAGCCTGACATTGCTGCTACCGCCCAGAAGGAGAGCTGGCGAGCATGTCTCCACTCGAGACGAGGGCTAACCACCCTGTGGACACTCCAGAGGGACCCAAGTCCCATGTCAGAACTTCCGAGCAAAGCTCAGGGTGCGACCTCACCTCCAGACGTGGACCTAAGACCCGCCACCGACTGGAGAGGAATCCCGAAAGGTCCCCCGCCATTCACACGGAGACTGGCCTCTCCTGAGGCCACACGTCGGGGATCGACTGACCCCACGTTGGCACGTGTGAAAGCCCTGGTGGCATCTCGAGGGAAAGCCACAGATCCCTGTGTCAACGCGACAGGAAGCGGGACAGTGCAGCTACCGCTCAGGAGGAGAGCGGGCGTGCATGTCTCCACTCGAGACGAGGCCTGACCACCCTGTGGACACACCAGAGGGACCCAAGTCCCATGTCAGCACTTCCGAGCAAAGCTCAGGGTGCGACCGCAGCTCCAGACGTGGACCTAGGATCCGCCACCGACTGGAGAGGAATACCAAAAAGTCCCTCGCCATTCACACGGAGACTGGCCTCTCTTGAGGCCACACGAGAAGGTCCCTGATGTCCCCTTCGTAACTCGAGGAGGACCTGCTGCAACTCGAGAAACCCTAGGAGGTTCTCCCTTCCATGCGCGTTGAGGCCCTTTTCTGCTGCTGCATGTCGAGTGAAATCACACCTTCCCTCTTGGGCCTCGAAAGGGTCCTTCACTCCCTTGCTGCGACTCAAAAACTTCCCGGACACACGGGCCTCCACTCGACACGAACCCCGATGCTCCGCCATCACTCAAAAGGCGCCCCTTGGTCCCCTCCTCAGCGCGAGGTGAGAGTTAGTTTCATGGCTTCGTCCGGAAGGGATTCGCGGCGCTACCATTGCATACCAGAAGGAGGTGCTCTCAACAGAAGTGTCGAGATGAACTCCAGGGATCGTGCCAGCAGGCCACAAGTACCCAGAAGTCTCAGTCCCCTCTAGATGAACCTGATTACCCTGCACTATCTCGACTGTCACCCCGGGGATCGACTGACCCCACATTTGCACGTGTGAAAGCCCTGGTGGCATCTCGAGGGAAAGCCATCAACAGGAGGTTCTCCCTTCCATGCACCTTGAGGCCCTTTTCTGCTGCTGCATGTCGAGTCACATCACACTTACCCTCTTGGACCTCGAAAGGGTCCTTCACTCCCTTGCTGCGACTCAAGAATTACCCGGACACCCGCGCCTCCACTCGACAGGAACCCCCAGGGTCCGCCATCACTCAAGAGGAGCCCCTTGGTCCCCTCCTCAGCGCGAGGTGAGAGTTAGTTTCCTTGCTTCGTCCGGAAGGGATTCGCGGCGCTCCCATTGCATACCAGAAAGAGGTGCGCTCCATAGGAGTGTCGAGATGATCTCCAGGGATCGTGCCATCAGGCCACAGGAGCCAGAAGTCTCAGGCCCCTCCAGATGAACCTGATTTCCCTGCACTCTC
Source organism: Aepyceros melampus (assembly GCA_006408695.1). Lineage (NCBI taxonomy): Eukaryota > Metazoa > Chordata > Mammalia > Artiodactyla > Bovidae > Aepyceros > Aepyceros melampus. Next base: position 90,053 of record SJXQ01007074.1, read on the forward strand.
TCGACTGTCACCCCGGGGACGGACTGACTCCATGTCGGCACGTGTGAAAGCCCTGGTGGCATCTCAAGGAAAAGCCACAGATCCCATTGTCAACGCGACAGGAAGCCTGACAGTGCTGCTACCGCTCAGGAGGAGAGTGGACGTGCATGTCTCCACTCGAGACGATCCCAGAAGTCTCAGTCCCCTACAGATGAACGTGATTTCCCTGCACTCTCTCGACTGTGACCACGGGGATCGACTGACCACACGTTGGCACGTGTGAAAGCCCTGGTGGCATCTTGAGGGAAAGCCACAGATCCCATTGTCTACGCGACAGGAAGCCTGACAGTGCTGCTCCCGCTCAGGACGAGAGCGGGCGTGCATGTCTCCACTTGAGACGAGGCCTGACCACACTGTGGACACTCCAGAGGGACCCAAGTCCCATGTAAGCGCTTCCGAGCAAAGCTCAGGGTGCGACCGCAGCTCCAGACGTGGACCTAGGACCCGCCACCGACTGGAGAGGAATCCCTAAAGGACCCTCGCCATGCGCACGGAGACTGGCCTCTCCTGAGGCCACACGAGAAGGTCCCTGAGGTCCCCGTCGTAACTCGAGCAGGACCTGCTTCAACTCGAGAAACACCCGGAGGTTCTCCCTTCCATGCGTGTTGAGGCCATTTTCTGCTGCTGCATATCGAGGGAAATCACACCTTCCATCTTGGACATCGAAAGGGGCCTTCACTCCCTTGCTGCGACTCAAGAAGTTCCCGGACACACGCGCCTCCACTCGACAGGAACCCCGAGGGTCCGCCATCTCTCAAGAGGAGCCCCTTGATCCCCCCCTCAGCGCGAGGTGAGAGTTAGTTTCCTTGCTTCGT
>SJXQ01007074.1:90967-107692 GCA_006408695.1 Aepyceros melampus
GTATAAGAGACAGCTCTTGGACCTCGAAAGGGTCCTTCACTCCTTTGCTGCGACTCAAGAAGTTCCCGGACACACACGCCTCCACTCGACAGGAACCCCGAGGGTTCGCCATCACTCAAGAGGAGCCCCTTGGTCCCCTCCTCAGCGTGACGTGAGAGTTAGTTTCCTTGCTTCGTCCGGAATGGATTCGCGGCGCTCCCATTGCATACCTGAAGGAGTTGCTCTCCATAAGAGAGTCGAGATGATTTCCAGGTATCGTGCCAGAAGGCCACAAGGACACAGAAGTCTCAGTCCCCTCCAATGAATCTGATTTCCCTGCACTCTCTCGACTGTCACCCCGGGGATCGAGTGACCCCACGTTGGCACGTGTGAAAGCCCTATCTTGATGTTTTGATGAGCACATTAGCATTAATTCTAGAATACATTTCTGTATTGGAATGGGTACCAAGTAATTTACTGCCTTGCAGGTCAGAGTGGGCAACAAATACGATTTCCATGTATCCAATCCATAATGTATTATGGGACTCCAGCAGTAAAACCATGATTTTCAAAGAATGTTCATTTAACCATACAGGTAATTAATAATAGATGTGTATAAGAGACAGCTCCAGAGGGACCCAAGTCCCATGTCAGCACTTCCGAGCAAAGCTCAGGGAGCGGCCGCAGCTCCAGACGTGGACCTAGGACCCGCCACCGACTGGAGAGGAATCCCGAAAAGTCCCACGCCATTCGAACGCAGACTGGCCTCTCCTGAGGCCACACGAGAAGGTCCCAGAGGTCCCCTTCGTAACTCAAGAAGGACCTGCTGCTACTCGAGAAACACCAGGAGGTTCTCCCGTCCATGCGCGTTGAGGCCCTTTTCTGCAGGTGCATGTCGAGGGAAATCACACCTTCCCTCTTGGACCTCGAAAGGGTCNGATGTCCATCAGCAGATGAATGGATAAGAAAGCTGTGGTACATATACACAATGGAGTATTACTCAGCTATTAAAAAGAATACATTTGAATCAGTTCTAATGAGGTGGATGACGCTGGAGCCGATTATACAGAGTGAAGTAAGCCAGAAAGAAAAACACCAGTACGGTATACTTACACATATATATGGAATTTAGAATGATGGTAATGATAAACCTGTATGCAAGACAGCAAAAGAGACACAGATGTATAGAACGGACTTTTGGACTCTGTAGGAGAGGGAGAGGGTGGGATGGGTTGGCAGAGTGGCAGTGTAACATGTATGATATCATAAGTGAAACGAATTGCCAGTCCAGGTTCAATGCAGGATGCAAGATGCTTGGGACTGATGCACGGGGATAATCCAGAGAGAAGGTGTGGGGCGGGAGGGGTGAGGTGGGGGTCGGGATTGGGAGTTCATGTATACTCGTGGCTGATTCATGTCAATGTATAGCAAAATGAATACAGTATTGTAAAGCAAAACAAACTAAAAAATAAAAATTAATTAAAAAAAAATAAAAAAAATAAAAACTTGGCTTATTGAAAATGAAAAGTCCAAGGTTCTGTCCTCTTTATAAACTGCGAATTCCAGTTTGGTTTGATAAATACTGGAGTCTCATACAAAAGTATGTTGGGAATTACTCCCTTAAATCATGGAACAATTTCACGAGCAGCACAGTCCATAGTTCAGGGAAGGGCCTGGTTCTTCTGACCCTGGACCTAGGCAGCCTGTTACATCCCCACCTTTATTTCCTGCTAGCCTCTTTTCACTCAGAATTTCCTTTCCAGAGCCTGGAAGTCAGAGGTAATATGATGAACCAGAGACCGGGAAGCGCTGGCTTCAAATCCCAGCCCAAGAAACCATTCTCCTTAGCACCCTTCAGCATGCCCTGTCTTTCCCTCCACGCCTCCTGTAGCCCCAGCGGACCGAGTGTCCAATTACACTACTAAATTATGTTCTTCTCCATTTATCTCTTCAGTAAAGTGCCGTATGCAGAACAGTTAGCAGTCTGTCAATCCCTTTCATATATAAGCTTTCATTTTCATGCTTTCTTTAAATATTACATTCATGATTTAGATTTAATTGCTTAGTCTACAAAGGCATTTAATCTCAATCTGTGGTTTTCAACCTTGGCTGCAGAACCCTTTCAAATACATTGCGGCTGGGACTCCATCCTAAACCAAACGAAACAGACAGGCAGGTATGGAGCCTGGGTCGCTGGTGACCCTGTGTGCGTCTGGGTCTCTACAAGTTCAGGTGAGAGTGATCAGCCCCACTGGCTAGGTTTCCCTTTGCAGATTTCCCACTGGGTGTTCACTGCACCCAGTTCTGACCACCATTCTCGCCCTCCCCACTCACTCCTTTTGTACTTGTGTGTGGTTTACATGCAACCCAGGGGGAAGCCCCACCAACCTCCCTGAGTGACGAGCGGGTAAGGAAAGGGAACTGGTGAAAGTAGGAGCTCGACCATGTGCAGCCCACTTCCCAGCACTGGGACAGGTCCTTTTAGCCTCTGTGTGGCTCAGCTGGTAAAGAATCCGCCTGCAATGCCGGAGACCTGGGTTGGGAAGATCCCCTGGAGAAGGAAAAGGCTCCCCACTCTAGTATTTTGGCCTGCAGAATTCCATGGACTATATAGCTCATGGGATTGCAAAGAGATGGACATGACTGAGCGACCTGCACTTTGCATACAGAAAATGAGAAGAACGATGTGATCCTTTCAAAGTCACTGTGCAGATTCTCGGCACAGAGACCGAGGGGGAACCTGGCCTGTGGTCGGCACACAGAGCCTGAGACTCTGACTCCTGCAGCCCCTCTGGAGCTGGTGACCGCAGGCAGACCCATGAGGCCTCTGCAGGGCTGTCAGGGCACACTGTGACACCATCCACGTGCTCAGGAGTCTTCCACCACGTGTGTCTTCTGAAGCCACATCGTTCAGAAACATACACAGCTTACACAAAGATTTGTATCACCCGAATGCATTTAAATTCACATCTAGTTACACATTATTTTAAATGGGAAAAGAATAGAAGCCACTGAATTCCATCACCTCAGTTACAGTCTCCCTGTGTGTGACTGATGCATGTGTCATAAGTGCCCGTCCTGTTTCGAGTTAGCAAGGAGCTTGCATTAGCAAGGGCCCCTCCTGGCAGGAGATGCTTCAGCACAGCCCGTTTGCTCCTCTCCATCAACCCCCCGAGGAGCCCTCCTTTTGCCTGGCCTGGGCTTGTCCCTGAAGTCGACAAGAGCTCTGCTGGTACAAAGAGTGAGAAGGCAAAGAAGTGAGGCTCGGGCCTCGTCAGAGGGCTTCCCCCCAGGTCACGGCCCGAGCCTGCAGGCCTGAGCTCCAGACTTCTGAACTTCTGCTATCCTGGGAGAACTCACACTTGGCATTTAACCTCAAAGTCTTCTATCCTGACTATGAAAATTATATCTGAAACAGTGCAACTTCCGGCTTCCCCGGTGCCTCACACGGTAAAGAATCTGCCTGCAGTGCAGGAGACCGGCTTTGATCCCTGGGTGGAGAAGATCCTCTGGAGAAAGGAAAGGCTACCCACTCCAGTATTCTTGCCTGGAGAATCCCATGGACAGAGGAGCCTGGTGCGCTACAGTCCATGTGATCGCAAAGAGTCCAACATGGCTGAGTAACTAACACTTTCACCATTCACTGCAACATCAAAGAAATACACGAATATATGCATAGTTTTGGTGAACTGGTGCCTCTGAATTATTCAACAGCCACAATTATTGCTAGTATTTCTATGGTCTGATAGCTCAACAGTCTTGAAACAGCACAGAAGTCATTAATAGATTCACCAAAGAATGAATCATATAGGGCAAGGAGGAGTTGGAAAAAGGACTTCTTTCTAAAAGAGAAGTTTATCAGTATCGAGGAGACTTGAAAAGTGCTGGTGATGTTATCCAAGGTGCCCTCCTTCTGCTTTTTAAACAGCAGTGACTGACCGTGGTCTGACAGTCTTGGTGAGTCAAGGTCTCAGGATTTAAAATTCCTCAGCGCTGCTCTGCCCTGTCACTGCTCCCGTGCTGACGAGACTCCAGTCTAACGTTGTGTTCTTAAATGCTATGCCAGCACTCATCACGGCTGCATGCGCACGCCTGTCTTTAGCGGGATTGACTTTTAATCTGCTGTTTAAAAACTGCTGTGAGCTTCAGGAAACTGTTTGGTAGAAAAGTGTTGAAGCCGAGTGTCCTGAGACCCTGTGACCCAGTGTTCTCAACTGTGGAGCACCTCAGTGGAAATGTGCAAGTAAGGCCCCCAAAACACACACCAGGGAGTTCACAGCTGCCAATGTGCAATAGTCCCAAACTGGAGGCTTTCCAAAGGCCCATTGACACTGCACTATGCTGAGTTGATTAGTGGGGTTTGACTCCTGGAGACCCCCTGGACTGGAGCCCGCCATGCTCCTCTGTCCATGGGGATTCTCCAGGCAAGAATAGTGGAGCAGTCAAGGAAATGTGGTTTATACTGACAGACTGAGCTATCGGGGAGCCCTTGGAATACCACACAGAAATGCAAAAGAGCTGCCAGCAGCCCCATGGGACAATACGGATGACCCACAAGCACACTGAGTCACGGCAGCCAGCCACGAAGAACCCAGACCACGTGATGAAGCATGCAGAGTGCAAGAAGAGCCCCGCACACCTCCTCCAGGGGAACTCAGGACGGCGTGACCCTTGCAGGGCAGTGATGGAGGCGGGAAGGAGAGAGGGTCAGGGTGCAGGTCACCCTGTTCTCACCTGGGTTCTGGGAATTCACTGAATGTCTAACTAGAGAATAAATGACTTTCTGTTCATGTACCAGCTTCCATAGAAAGTTAGAAATAAAAAGCTGCTGTGTGCAAGGAAAAGCAAAGCATTCAATTTAAAGTAAGATTATGTGAGCTGTGGGGAAAGCCTGTGAGGTTCGCTTATGAGCCGAGAACAAGAGGATGAGCTGTCATAATGCTTGGGGATCTCCCTTAACTCCTTCCTGTACTCTAGTCCGGGCTTCCCAGTAAACAATCTCTGGTAATTGAGACTTTACAGAACTCTGCCTGGAGTTTCCCTAGTTAAATGGTTTTGATGATTCACTTCATATGAAAATGGACTTCAAGCTAATAATCAGAAGTTTTCAACATATTTTTCTTCCATACTCATAAAAAGCGGGAAATAAAATAAGTGGCACATTCATGGAAATAGCACCAGACTATGAACTGAATGAAGCTTTAGTAACATTAACTTCTTGAGCACACAATGTTTCACATTTAACATATACTCGTTTCTTTAGAAATAAAATCAGCCTCTTGAAGAGATATCTGCAGCATTGTTCACAATAGGCAAGTTATGGCAACAACCTAACTGTTCATAAACAGATAAATGGATTAAAGTGGTGGTATGTAAACCATGGAATATTATTCAGTCATAAAGAAGAAGGAAATCTTGCCATGCGCAACAACATGGATGAAGTGGGAGGACATTACGGTAGGTAGAATAAGGCAGACACCGAAAGACAAATACCATGTGATTTACTAATACGCACAACCCAAAAAAGTGGAGGATATAAAAGCAGAGAGAATAGTGACTGCCAGGGGCTGGGAGATGGGGAAGGGTACCGGTCAAAGGGTACGAAGGGTCAGCGATGCAGAAAGAATACATTTTATAAATCTCAGATGTAGCATATTAATGGTAATGAATGTTAACAATATTAGATTGTATGCTTGAGATTCTCAAAACAGATAAATTAAATCTCACACATACACAAGGCTAACTTTGTAGGTGATGAATAAGTCACTTGTGTTGGTTGTGATCTTTTCACTAAGTTTCAGTTCAGTTCACCAAGTTTATGTATATATAAAAACACAAGTCGTACATCATAAATATATACAATTTATGTCAAAGATAATGCAAGAGAATAGAAAATACACATTTATTTATATAACATTGGAAATACTAAACAGTAAGTTGTCAGAATTATTGATGCTCAATGGAGCATAAATAGTCTATATTATTGAATTAATTTCTGTATTTGACTGACTTATTTAAGTAGTTTATTCAGTTTCCCTTTCTCAAATAGAATAAGAAATGGAGTTCAGATAAAACTTTTGAATTTCAGTCCTCTCTTTGTTCTTTGTCAATTAATGTTTTACAATTTCATTTCAACTTATTTAGAAGAACATGGCAATACTCATTCCCCCAATCCCAAATGAATAGAAATATTTGACAAAACTTGACAAATACTTGACAAAATCACTGCAGATGGTGACTACAGGCATGAAATTAAAAGATGTTTGCTCTTGGAAGAAAAACTATGACCAACCTATACAGCATATTAAAAAGCAGACATTACTCTGCCAACAAAGGTCCGTCTAGTCAAAGCATGGTTTTTCCAGTAGTCATGTGTGGATGTGACAGTTGGACTATAAAGAAAGCTGAGCACCAAAGAACTGATGCTTTTGAACTGTGGTGGTGTTGGAGAAGACTCTTGAGAGTCCCTTGAATTGCAAGGAGACCAAACCAGTCAATCCTAAAGGAAATCAGTCCTGAATATTCATTGGAAAGACTGATGCTGAAGCTGAAGCTCCAATATTTTGGCCACGTGGTGCGAATAACTCACTCATTGGAAAAGACCATGATGTTGGGAAAGATTAAAGGTGGGAGGAGAAGGGGAGGACAGAGGACGAGATGGCTGGATGGCATCACCGACTCGAAGGACATGAGTTTGAGTAAGCTCTGGAAGTTGGTGATAGACCAGGAAGCCCGGCATGCCGCAGTCCACAGGCTCACAGAGTGGGCCACGACTGAGCAACTGAACTGAACTTGACAAAACAAACTGAAATTGAGAGACTTTGACATGCCTTTTCCCTCAGATAGACCTCATGTTCCTGGCAGATGAGAATATTTTATGGAGGAAACAGGCAGTATATTAGAAAATAAGAGAAATAGGGGGAAAAAATAAAGGAAAATATAGTTTGTATATACTTTGCAATTGTTTAAATCCCAGGTCTGCAAATTACGGCCTCTGGGGCAAATTTGGCCACCACCTGTTTTTATAAATATGTTTACTGGAACACAGCCATGCTCATTCATTTATGGGTTGTTTATGACCACTTTTTTGCTACAATGACAGAGCTGAATAGTTGCAACAGAGACCGTATGATACCCAAAGCCCAAACTATTTTCTACCTGGCCTTTCACAGAAAAAGTTTGCCAACTTCTGGTTTAAATGACAATATTTACATTTCAGATTTCAAATTTAAACTATGTGGAAATGAGCCAGGCAGAAATTCTACCCCTGGATGTTTGCACTCATGCTATGAAAAATACATCTATGTTTCCCTATGTGTTGCTGATGATTATTAATACATTTTCACTAGCCCATATGTGTTTCTATAATAGATTGCAAAGTACACTACATGTAGGGCAGTGTGTCTTCCACCGCTTTTGAAATTAATCACCAAGGTGCTGTGATGATATATATTCAGAAATTCCTCTTTGCCATGTTTTCATAGAAATGGCTGAAATGTATGCTAACCAAGAAGAAGGCTTCTCAGAATGCCTCCCCTCTGCTTGGTTCTCACTCTGTTGACAAGGCAACTGTAGGGTCCTATCCCATTTCATGTTTCACATTGAAATAAAATAATATAGTCCAGTTTCTTGAACATGTCTTCAGTTCAGTTGCTGAGTCGTGTCCGACTCTCCGCGACCCCATGGACCGCAGCACGCCAGGCCTCCCTGTCCATCCCCAGCTCCTGGAGCTTGTCTTGGTCCTTGGTCATAGGGCCACATCCTCAGGACCAATAAAATAAATGATTTGATGAATAAGATGAACATTTGCTGAGAGTTTATTTTCTCCCAGGCCTGGCTCTGAGTGCTCTACATTTATTAACTAAATTAATCCTTACAACTCTTTCAGAGGAGTAAGGTTATCTCCACTTTGACAAAATGAGAAAACTGTAGTGCAGAAAGGGAATTTACCCAAAAGCACACATAGGGGTTGGGACCAGAACCTGAATTTATACCGATATTTAAACATAGCAGTGAGTGGCCTTTTATGTGATGGATCTAGAGCGGAGTCTGCAACACTTCTTACAATAAAGGGCCAAGCAGTAAGTATTTTTGGCTTTGTGAATCAGACAAGGTCTCTTTACAACTTCTGGCCTTGTAGTAAGAAAGCATGACTGTTGTTGTGGACAATACATACGCAAATGGGCATGGCTGTATTCCAACGAAATTGTGTTCACAAAAGGCAACAGACTAGATTTTCCCCAAACTATAATTTGCCAACCCTTGGTCTAGACAAAACTACGAACCTATAAGTGGTATTATGTTGTGTGCTTACCCTGTGTGTGGGTGTTGGGTGGGAATGAGGAAAGCTGTGAGCATAATTCTCTCTAGAATCAACCAACACACAAATCTTATCTGCTAGCTGGGATCTAAGTCTATTATGATTCAGCCCCAACTGACAACCTGGGAGGTTATAGAGCACATTCTGAAACCTCATCTCTACAAAGCCCAACCAACCCTGGAGGGAAATGTTGGGAAAATACACCCGACAAATGTTAGGTTCATTTCAGAAGCGTGAGGACTCTGATATGTCATAAGTGGGATTATCAAATTCACCTTATTACAGAGTTTTTACTTTTTAACTTTGAAATCCAAGTGGACTGCAGGAAGAGGGCAGATGTGAACTTCATGGCTGTCTTACCGGTCACAGCACAGGGCGGATGGGTGTGTGAGGCCCAAAGGACGTTCTGAAGACAGACAGTCTCACAACGTAGGGAGAGAGAGAGGCTGCTTTTAGTTTGTTTCGAATAGGGCTGCATCGTACATCTGAGAACTCAGTTGTTTTTAGATTTCCAATGGGATGTGATGGGAAATAGGAAAGCCAAGGAGACAGATGAGAAATAAAACCCCAGGTCTACTTTGCACAGTTGTACATGCTCCCTGCAGCAAGGGGCCTGGCTAAAGGGATGAAGAGGGGAAAAAACACACATTCAGAACTGAGCATCCCCGGATCTGCCTGCCTCCGGGGCGTCTGCCCTTCCAATCCTCACCCACGCTCCCTGTGGTTTATACATGGTCCTGTAAGAAATGGACTTCGGCATATCTTTGGGTTAATTATGACTGCTCAGACGTGAAGTCTGGTCTCATCTTAGCCCATATGAAGATGGATCTTCATTACATCTATATATGTGCCTGTTAGGGATTGACTTCCAAGTGTCCTCCACACTCACCCACAGCATGACTTTGTAGCCAAGGAAGGCACTAGTTAGAACCAAGAGAGGTTAAACAAAATGATGGTAAGGCTGGAAACACCAAGGGGAGGAGTCAGCAACCTCCCTCGGCCTCCAGCAACCATCCATAACCACCCCAGTGTGCTCCTTGCAGATGGAGCTCTGGCTGCCTGACACGGGGCAGGAGGAGAAGCTGAGCTTAAACTAAGCTGGTCTGTGGACGCACATGTATTTGTGGCCACTTGTCACAGTGATGCTGAGAACAGGTGAAACGTCCTCAACCTCCTGTATCCCTTTTAAATTAAAGCTTCTTCTCAACATAGGGAGCTATAGTCATGTCTGTTTTCAAACATTAGACTGAACCCAGGGCACTAAGCTGCTTCCATACTGTGCGCGGAAGCACTTTTCCAAGGGAAGAGCTCCTCCATTAGAGGAAGGACCTTTTCCTGAACTCCAAGGACAATAAAGCACTTGGGGGCTTCGCAAGAGGATGACTGGCCCTATGTTCTGGTCACCTTCTCTTGCTGGTTGAGAGAAGGTACAAGTTAAACAGCTTGGGGAATTGGCAGCCAAATCTGAAGGGCCCAGGGTGATCCCCCAGCTTTGTTTGAGAAAGAGAAGATAAATGTGTCAGGTCAAAGAGCTTTCGAGGACAAAAAGAAGCATAAAACTAAAAAGAATGGGAGGGAATAATGTGTTTCAAAGACAGGATGGTGCTGTACATACAGCAAAGGAAGTCAACGAAATGAAAGGCAGGCTAGGAAATGGGAGAAAGTATTTCATTCATGCCTCTGATCAGGGACTAACATCCAAACTGTACAGAGAACTCATGCAACTAAAGACAGTTCAGTTAAACAGTAGGCAGGGGATCTGGACAGACATTTCTCCAAAGAAGACACACAGATGGACAACAGGCTCATGGAAACACGCTCAGCATCACTCACCACCAGAGAAATGCAGATCAGAACCACCGTGAGACAGCACCTCACACCCATCAGCATGGCCAGCAGCAAAAAGACAAACAGGCTTGGGGAGGATATGGAGAAAAGGGAACCCTTGTGCACTGCTGGTGGGAATGTAAATTGGTGCAGCCATGTGGAAAACAGTGTGGAGTTTTCCACACCTGGGTATTTATCGAAAGGAAAGAAAGCACTTACTTGAAAAGATATCTGCACCCCCATATTCACTGAGGCATTATTTACATATATAAAATGGAATAAAATTCAGCACCAGGAAAGAAGGAATTCCTGCCATTTGCAAAAACATAAATAGAACTTGAGGGTATTATGCTACATGAAATAAATCAAATACTGTGTGATTCCACTTGTTTGTGAAATCTAAAAAAAACCAAAAATCCAAAATTCATAGAAACAAAGAACAGAATGATAATTGCTAGAGGCAGGAGATGGGTAAAATGGGTGAAGAGTCAAAAGATACAAACTTGTGGTTATAAACAATTCCTGCGGATATAATATTAGCATTATTGTTGACGTTTAGTTGCTAAATTGTGTCTAACTCATTTTCAACCCCATGGACTGTAGACCACCGGATTCCCTCTGTCCATGGGATTTCCTAGGTAAGAATAGTGGAGTGGGCCATCTCTTTCTCCAGGGGATCTTCCCAGCTCAGGGATCAGACTTGTGTCTCCTGCACTGCAAGTGGATTCTTTACTGCTGAGCTATCTGGGAAGCCATGTATAGCATGGTGACTATTAAAAAAGGACAAAATAGTGGTGGTATTTAGGATGAGACTGTATCATCGATGGAGGAGGCTCATGAGGTGGGTATTATGTGTATAATTTTTCAATATAGAAAAGCAATGCAAAGTGAGAACAGAAGCGTTGCCTGGAGCATCAACAGTTAGAGGTCCAACTAAACTACTGGGATGAGGCTAAGCAAGCAGAATCTGACTCCCAATATGTGAACGAGCCTTCCGATGGCTCCTGATCTCCAAAGGAAATTTATTCTGATACTGTGATAATTCAAAATGTCAGAATAGTAGAGTAGGAGCTTTCTCCTATTCTAGAATTAGCTTCCTCTAATAGGAACACAAATCTTTAGAGTCTTAGGATCTAATTCAAAACTATAAAACACCCATGCCCTCCCTGTGAAGGATCTGGATTGCACTCATTCATTTATTCAAGAAATATTGATTGAGGACCTCAAAGCTGTTTAAGGGCTTGGAGTGCCTCCGGGAATAAAACAGATGAAAATCCTTACTCTTTCAGTTTTCATTCCAGCAAAGAAGGAGAGACAAAACAAATAAGTAAATGATTTAGTATATTAAAATGTTTATGTAGTATAGAAAAAGTGAAGCAGGAGGAAAGAGGAATATTGCCATTTTTATTTATTTTTGTTTGGTAATTTGACTAGTTATTACTTGTCAAAAATGAATGGTTGCTTTTTCTATGTGTTTGATATGTGCTTTGCCTAGTATTATGCAGAACATGTAAAAAGAACATCAACTCAGGAAAGAGGAGCGAGGAAAGGTGAATATACGCCCACACCTGTTGTGTTTCTTTGGGCAAAGCACATGAACACTACAGTCTCAAGCACCTCATCGGCAGGACAAGGTCACTGAACTCATTAACTGATTTCCAAAGGCTCCTTCTCATCTTAGCCTCGTGGTTTTGTGATTCTAAAAATGAAACCTTACTGTATTCTGAGAGGAATCAGCAGTCATGAAAAGAAAGGTGTTGGGAACGAATCCTTTTCCTGAAATTCACTAACCCGCTTTGAGTTGCCTGAGAAGTTTTTGGTGCAGGAACTGTCCATGCCACAAGCCTGGGACTGACCACAGCAAACTCACTAAACGCTGAATCCAACACCCAGGGTAGGTCTAGGTGAGCGTAGAGGTGGGTGAGGAGAGGCGGAGGGTCTGGGGAGGCTCCTGGAAGCTGAGAGACACGACGGAGCATCTGCAGCAAAGGACCAATGCGGCAGTACTCAGCCTAGCATGATTTTTTCAGGAAGAATAATTGAGATCATTCCAGGGTACTTCCAATCTATAATAACTCCCAGCACAATTTCTACGTGTCTCACTGAGCTACTGTGTGGCATCCAAACAGCACTCACTTGGTCATTTTCTTTCCTTTAAATGGTTTCTTAAGCACACAGGAAGCTTGAAAAGAAAATTTATCTGCAGTGGGTAGATGCAAACAAACTTTGGAGTTCTAAGCTGGAACTATATCCCAGGCGAATGACCCCATTATTCTCTGACCAACCAGCGACATCTTCAAGGTAGAGCATCAGCAATTTACACATTTTTTAATCATATGAACACTAAAATATGATCTAAATAATTTAGGTATGAAAATTTGAGGGAGCAATAGAGACTTCCTCTTCAGAATTAGAAATTTTACAAAGAGAAAGCTTAAAATATTAACTTAATAAGGAAATGACGCCAGCTAACTACTCTCTAGAGGGAGGTCTTAATACCGACTGCATGGGCAAACAGACCTAGGGATGGAATATTTCCAGGGCTGGTAAACTGATGTTGCACAAACATTCAGCTATAATATTAAGGTCTATAAGATAGATATTTGAGCAATGAGATATGCTAGAAAAGGCACCTGATGGTAAGTAGTATCAATCTGGTTTTAAAAGTATTTGTGTTGAGTTGATTTTCCATCTTACAAGGAAATATCGCTGTGACATTTCTCTGATGTCTGAAAGGCTAGCTGGCCATGCATTAGCAGGCACTGGAGCAGATGCTGTCCCTGGGGAGATGAGCCTGTATTCCCTGGGCACTGATTCTTTCAGAGCATCCTAACTGCCAGTACTTTCATCTCTTTTCAAGAGGGCTTTCTTTGGGCACCAGAGCCCACTCTCATTGTCGTGCAGCAGCAGAAAGTGCTGAAACTCTGCATCCTTCCTGGAGAACCTCTGTCAGCGGGCTGGTGGATAAACAGCCAACCTCTGTGCACCTCGGGTGGGATAACAGCAGCTCGGTGTGGCTGCCACACCGTCTCCCTCTGGGACCGAGTATCAGTCGCCCAAACGGCAATTTGTGTGACGCTGTTCACTTCGCTTTTTTCTCTTACATGTCTTACTCCACACCTCCTTTGAAAACAATTTGCATTCAGCTCTTTGCTGCAGAGTCTATTTCTAAGGAACCCTAACCAAAAAAATGATAGATGCATCTGAAACGTTTATCTTTTTTCCTGGTCCGTAATAGGGCCCCTGCAGTGATACAATAACAAGAAGGTATAAGAAGTCCCACTTAAAAGTCAAGCACTGAGTAGAATATTTCATCATTTTATATACAGATACAAGAGATTTTGAACATTTGAAATTCTATCAGTGGTACAGCGGATAGCCTACTTTACAGCTGGAGGCTAACCACAATGAACAGGTTTTAAATGACTTGAAGCAAAGAAGGGAACCATGCAGAATTCCCCAACAACCTTGTCCGCATTAGCTCACTAACCAAACAACTGATTTGAAAGAGGCACAAATACCAAGTCTAGGAAATTAACAGATCATATATAATTCAGAGACATTTGGCTTTGGGTATGTTATGGCAGTTGTGTACATTCTGATATTATATCACTATGTTTTATCAAAACATTGTTTTTCCTTGAAATACATGATTATATCCACAAAATTTAATTAACAAAACTTTTTTTAGTTTATTTTTAAAGTTTTTCCCTATATACAAAGATATCAACATTATCACCATGCTGTATAGCTCATGCCAATGGCTCATTTACTCTGAAACAGGAAGTCTGGACCTCTTAGTCTCCCTCACCTCTTTCACTTGTTCCCCAAACTCCTTCCCCTCTGGCAGCCCCCTGTTGGTTCTCTGTATCTACAAGTCTGTTTCTGTTTTGCCACCTTTGTTCACGTGTTTTGTTTTTTCAGATTTCACACGCATATAAGTAAAATCATACAGTGTTTGTATTCTCTGACTTATTTTGTTTACATAATACACTCTAGGTTCACCCGTATTGTCACGAATGGCAAGCTATTTTCCTTTTTAATGGCTGAGTAATATTCCATTATCAGTTGCTTCTATATCTTGGCTATTGTAAATAATGCTGCAATGAAAATAGGGGCACATATATCTTTTCAAACTAGTGTACTGCATTTTCTTCAGAAAAATACCCAGAAGTGAAATTACTGGATAATATGGTAGTTCTATTTTTAGTTTTATAAGGAACTTCCGTAGAGTTCTCCACAGTGGCTGTGCCAATTTACATTTCCACCAACAGTGTAGGAGAGTTCTTTTTCCTCCAATGCTTGCCAACACTTTTATTTGACGTCTTTTTGATGATAGCTATTCTCACAGGTGTGATGTGATATCTCATGTAGTTTTGATTTGCGCTTCCCTGATGAGTAGCAATGTGGGACATTTTTTTAATTCCATACAGAAGTTGGCCATCTGCATGACGTCACTGGAAAATGTCTACTTAGGTCTTCTGCCCAATTTTTTTTTACCAGGTTGTTTTTTGATATTGAGTTGTATGAGTTCTTTGAAAATTTTGGATATTAATCTTTTATCAGTTATATAATTTGAAATATCTTCTCCCACTCAGTTAGGTGGACTTCTCATATTGTTGATTTCCTTTTTTGTGTAAAAGCTTTACAGTTTAAGCTAGCTGCATTTGTTTATTTCTGTGTCAAAAAGTGTATAAGTTTTACGTATAAAAGTGTATAAGTTTTACTTCTACAAGTTTTATGGTTTCAGGCCTTATATTTAAGCCTTGAATCCATTCTTAGATTATTTTTATAAATGGTGTGAGAAAATAGTCCAGACTGATATTTTTGCATGTAGTCATCAAGTTTTTCAAACACCACTTATTGAAGAGGCTGTCTTTCCCCACTCTATATTCTTGCCTCTTTTGTTATAGAATCATTGACAGTGTGCACATGGGCTTATTTTTGAGCTCTCTATTCTGTTCCATTGATCTATGCATCTGTTTTCAGTCCAGGACCACACTGTTTTGATTATTGCAGCTCTGTTTGTTTGAAAGCAGGGAGTGTGATACCTTGAGCCTTGTTCTTTCTCAAGATTGTTTTGGCTATTTCGGTCTTGTATTTCCATATACATTTTAGAATTATTTGTTCTGGTTGCGTGAAAAATGCCATTCACATTTTGATAAAAGTTATATTGAATCTGTGGATTGCATTAGGTAGTATGATTGTTTAAACAATATTAATTCTTCCAATTTATGAACACTGTATATCTTTCCATCTGTTTGTGTCATCTTCAATTTCTTTCATCAGTGTCTTACAGTTTTCTGAGTACAAGTCTTTTCTTCCTTAGATTTATTCCTGGCTATTTTATTCTTTTTAATGCAATGGTAAATGTGATTGCTTTCTTAATTTCTTTTTCTCATAGTTCATTGTTACTGTATAGAAAACAGATTTATGCATATTTTGTATCCTGCAACTAAAAAAATCCATTGATGAGCTCTAGTAGTTTTTTGGTGGCATTTTAGGAGTTTCTACGTATAGTACTTTGTACCTGCAAAGAGTTGGTTTTACTTATTTCTTTCCAATTCAGATTCCTATGTTTTTCTTGTCTTATTTCTATGGATAGAGCTTCCGGTACTATGCTGAATAAAAGTGGTGAGAGTGTACATCCCTCTCTTGTTTCTGATCTTAGATGAAAGGTTTTCAGTTTTTCACCAATGAGTATGATGTTAGCTGTGGGCTTCTCCTGTATGTTCTTTATTATGTTGAGATATGTTTCCTCTACTCTCACTTCATTGAAAGTTTTATCATAAATTTATTGAGGGATGTTGAATGTTGCCAAAGTTTTTTCTGCATCTTTTGAGACAATCATATGATGTTGATTCCCTGATTTGTTAAAGTGACGTATCATATACTTATTTGTGGATAATGAATCATCCTTTCACCTGCAGGGTAGGGCCCACTTGATTACAGTGCATGATTCTTTTAACGTATTGTCAGCCAGCTAATATGCTGTTGAGAATCTTTGCATCCATGTTCATTAGGGATATTGGCCTATAATTTTCCTCTTTTTGTGGTCAATGTGTCTCGTTTTGGTATCAGGATTATGCTAACCTTGTAGAATGAATTTGGAAGCATTTCTTCCTCTTTGGTTTTCTTTGAAATGTTTGGGAAGGCTAGACATTAACTCTTCTTTAAATGCTTTGTAGAATTTTACTGTGAAGCTATCTTGTGCTGAATTTGTTGGGAGGCTTTTTTTTTTTTTTTTTACTGATTTAACTTTATTACTAGAAACCACCCATCCTGTTATCTGTTTCTTCCTGATTGAACCTTGAGAGACTGTACATTTCTAGGAATTTATCTATTTCTTCTAGGTTGTCCATTTTACTGATGTATAATTGTTCATAGTTATCTCTTATGATCCTCTGTATTTCTGTGATATTAGTTGTAACTTTTTTTTAAATTAATTTTTATTTTTTTAGTTTGTTTTGCTTTACAATACTGTATTCGTTCTGCTACACATCGACATGGATCAGCCACGAGTGTACGTGAATTCCCAATCCTGACCCCCACCTCCCCCCTCCCGCCCCACACCCTCTCTCTGGATTATCCCTGTGCAT
>SJXQ01007074.1:110478-305433 GCA_006408695.1 Aepyceros melampus
CAAATTTGCTGGCATATTGAGTGCAGCACTTTCACAGCATCATCTTTCAGGATTTGAAATAGCTCAACTGGAATTCCATCACCTCCACTAGCTTTGTTTGTAGTGATGCTTTCTAAGGCCCACGTGACGTCACATTCCAAGATGTCTGGCTCTAGATGAGTGATCACATCATCATGATTATCCGGGTCATGAAGATCTTTTTTGTACAGTTCTTCCATGTATTCTTGCCATCTCTTCTTAATATCTTCTGTTTCTGTTAGGTCCATACCATTTCTGTCCTTTATTGAGCCCATATTTGCATGAAATGTTCCCTTGGTATCTCTAATTTTCTTGAAGAGATCTCTAGTCTTTCCCATTCTGTTCTTTTCCTCTATTTCTTTGCATTGATAGCTGAAGAAGTCTTTCTTATCTCTTCTTGCTATTCTTTGGAACTGTGCATTCAAATGCTTATATCTTTCCTATTCTCCTTGCTTTTTGCTTCTCTTCTTTTCACAGCTATTTGTAAGGCTTCCCCAGACAGCCATTTTGCTTCTTTGCATTTCTTTTCCATGGGGATGGTCTTGATCCCTGTCTCCTGTACAATGGCACGAACCTCATTCCATAATTCATCAGGCACTCTATCTACAGATCTAGGCCCTTAAATCTATTTCTCACTTCCACAGTATAATCATAAGGGATTTGACTTAGGTTATACCTGAATGGTCTAGCAGTTTTCCCTGCTTTCTCAATTTCATTCTGAATTTGGTAATAAGGAGTTCATGATCTGAGCCACAGTCAGCTCCTGGTCTTGTTTTTGTTGACTGTATAGAGCTTCTCCGTTTTTTGCTGCAGAGAATATAATCAATCTGATTTCGGTGTTGACCATCTGGTGATGTCCATGTGTAGAGTCTTCTCTTGTGTTGTTGGAAGAGGGTGTTTGCTATGACCAGTGCATTCTCTTGGCAAAACTATATATATAAATATATATATATTCCCCCTTGAACAATCCATTTCTGATTGTTGCTGCATCAGCTGAAGTTTTCTTTCTAATCTGCAAAAGGAACACATTTGAGTCAGCTCTAGTGGGGTGAATGAACCTAGAGCCTATTATACAAAGTAAAGTAAGTCAGAAACAGGAAAACAAAAACTGCATATTAATACACATATATGGAGTCTGCAAAGATGGTACTGATGGACCCATCTACAGGGCAGCAGTGGCGATGCAGACATAGAGAACAGACTTCTGGACACAGTGGGGGAAGGAGAGGGTAGGACAAATTGAGGGAGCGGGATGGAAACATAGATATTACCATATGTAAAGCAGATAGCCAGGGGGAATTTGCTGTATGATCCAGGGAGCAGAAACCCTGTAACAGTGCTCTGTAACAACCTAGCAGTGGAGGATGGGATGGGAGATGGGAGGCTGGTTCAAGAGTGATGGGACATATGTACACCTATGGCCGATTCATGCTGTTGTTTGGCAGAAACCAACAAAATTCTGAAAAGCAATTCTCCATCAGTTTAAAGATAAATAAATTTAAAATGTGTTTAAAGGAAAAAAAAGGATCCAGGATTATCTTAAAAATACACTTTCTTCAAGTCCTGTAGCTCAGATGGTAAAGAATTTACCTGCAACACAGGAGCTGCCTTCAATCCCTGGGTTGGGAGATTCCCTGGAAAAGGAAATGGCAACGCACTTCAGTATTCTTGCCTGGAGAATCCCATGGACAGAGGAGCCTGGTGGGCTACAGTCCATGGGGTCACAAAGAGTGGACCCAGTGGTCATCAGTGGACATGACTGAGCAACTAATAGCACTGGAAATAAAAGCCAAAAACAATTCACTGAGAAAAGGAAAAAGTTGAAAAAATAAATAAAAATTTAAAAGCTTTATATAGCCATCTAATTGGATATCAACTCCATTGACAGAAATAGAGAAACCAAATTTAATTGACCTAGCACATACAAGCATGTGAAATATTTCATCAGACCCCTCAGCTACATGAGTACAGGGTCAAAGACACCACTGTATGTCTCAGACCTGTTACAAAGGCCCCTGAGGGCAGGGGATGTAAAGTGGGGGCAAAACCCAGTCCATTTCCACTGGGCTGCCTTGTATTCCAGCCAGGACTACTCCCCACAGAAAGGGGTGACTTCCTTTTCCTGTTTATTTTTAGAAACAATTCATTTCTATTTCTCTAGTACCCAAGACTGGGAAATTTCTCTCTCTTTCTAAAGGAAAAACTAAGTTTGATCTTTAATGAATGTTCTGTGTATGGAAAATGCAAGAAGAACAAACTTGTTCAGATATGGACAGCAACTGGGCTAAGTGAGATCAGCAGCCAGGTTTTTAACAAGTCCCTCATCACCTCAAGAACAATAGACATGGAAGGGATGCTTACATAAGCCAGGCACTGTACTGAGCACTTTTCCATTTTGTAGCTCAGAATCTGTGAACAAATTAATGAAGTGGCTGCCATTATTACACTTTATCATATTATCATTATATTTTATTATTTTTCATTTTTTTACCTTTTGAGTTCAGTTTAGTCACTCAGTCATGTCTGACTCTTTGCAACCCCATGAACCACGTCATGCCAGGCCTCCCTATCCATCAGCAGCTCCCGGAGTCCACCCAAACCCATGTCCATTGAGTAAGTGATGATATCCAACCATCTCATCCTCTGTTGTCCCTTCTCCTCTTGCCTTCAATCTTTCCCAGCATCAGGGTCTTTTCAAATGAGTCAGCTTTCCACATCAGGTGGCTACAGTATTGGAGTTTCAGCTTTAGCATAATTCCTTCAAAAGAAGTCCCAGAGCTGATCTCCTTCAGAATGGACTGGTTGGATCTCCTTGCAGTCCAAGGGACTCTCAAGAGTCTTCTCCAACACCACAGTTCAAAAGTATCATTTCTTCGGCACTCAGCTTTCTTTATAGTCCAACTCTCACATCCATACATGACTACTGGAAAAACTATAGCGTTGACTAGACGGACGTTTGTTGGCAAAGTAATGTCTCTGCTTTTTAATATGCTGTCTAGGTTGGTCATCACAACGGTGTGATCATTCATCTAGAGCCAGACATCTTGGAATGTGAGGTGATGGAATTCTAGTTGAGCTATTTCAAATCCTGAAAGATGATGCTGTGAAAGTGCTGCCCTCAATATGCCAGCAAATTTGGAAAACTCAGCAGTGGCCACAGGACTGGAAAAGGTCAGTTTTCATTCCAATCCCAAAGAAAGGCAATGCCAAAGAATGCTCAAACTACCGCATAATTGCACTCATCTCATATGCTAGTAAAGTAATGCTCAAAATTCTCCAAGCCACATTTCAGCAATACATGAACCGTGAACTTCCTGATGCTCAAGCTGGATTTAGAAAAGGCAGAGGAACCAGAGATCAAATTGCCAACATCCTCTGGATCATCAAAAAAGCAGGAGAGTTCCAGGAAAACATCTATTTCTGTTTTATTGACTATGCCAAAGCCTTTGACTGTGTGGATCACAATAAACTGCGGAAAATTCTGAGAGAGATGGGAGTACCAGACCACCTAACCCGCCTCTTGAGAAATCTGTATGCAGGTCAGGAAGCAACAGTTAGAACTGGACATGGAACAACAGACTGGTTCCAAATAGGAAAAGGAGTACGTCAAGGATGCATATTGTCACCCTGCTTATTTAACTTCTATGCAGAGTACATCATGAGAAACGCTGGAGAGTACCAGACCACCTAACCCGCCTCTTGAGAAATCTGTATGCAGGTCAGGAAGCAACAGTTAGAACTGGACATGGAACAACAGACTGGTTCCAAATAGGAAAAGGAGTACGTCAAGGATGCATATTGTCACCCTGCTTATTTAACTTCTATGCAGAGTACATCATGAGAAACGCTGGACTGGAAGAAACACAAGCTGGAATCAAGATTGCTGGGAGAAATATCAATAATGTCAGACATGCAGATGACACCACCCTTAGGGCAGAAAGTGAGGAGGAGCTTAAAAGCCTCTTGATTAAAGTGAAAGAAGAAAGTGAAAAAGTTGGCTTAAAGCTCAACATTCAGAAAACGAAGATCATGGTCTCTGGTCCCATCACTCCATGAGAAATAGATGGAGAAACAGTGGAAACAGTGTCAGGCTTTATTTTGGGGGGCTCCAAAATCACTGCAGATGGTGATTGCAGCCATGAAATTAAAAGACGCTTACTCCTTGGAAGAAAAATTATGACCAACCTGGATAGCATATTCAAAAGCAGAGATATTACTTTGCCAACTAAGGTCCGTCTAGTCAAGGCTATGGTTTTTCCTGTGGTCATGTGTAGCCAGGGTCCAGCCCCTGCAGGATCCAGGGAAATCCTCAGGAGAAATGGTGTCAGTGAAGAGATTTAGAGAGAGTAAGGAAAGAATGTTGCAGAAAAGAAAATAGAGGAGAGAAAGAAAGAAAGATACTGGGGAACCAGGCTTTCATGGAACTGATCCTGGTTCGTCACTGTTTTTCAGGGGAGCTTTTATAACTTGACTTGTACATTGAGGGAAATGAAAGATGCAAAGTCATACAGAGTCAGCCCAAACATTACATCTGTTTTGTCTTTATCAAAACCAGAATTTTTTCTGCATACATTTCCCGTAAACAATGTTGTGTACATTATCTTCTGGCCTTGGAGGCCTGTGGACATTTTATGACCCTCTTTTGATAAAGGCTGCTCAACCAGAAAACTTATTTTCCCTCAAAATGTTTTTTCTTTATATTTCTAATCTATGTCAGCCTCAGAAAATGCTAAACCGTTACATTTCTCAGGAGCAAAGGTGCAGTGAGTTACAAGAAAGAACCAATTAGCTCAAAGGTCTGATGTGGTTAATTTCAAGGCTACACTTGTTTTTCTTACATCCCAACTATGTTAACTAATGCACTCCCAGGTGCACAGTGGATAAGGCGTATGGGAACTTGGCAACAAGCATTGGTCCAATAAAGAAATCCTACACCAGCACTATTCTAATAGCTTTTAACTCTTTGAAAGGCTCTATGTTTTAGGCTTCCCATGCCTCTCACAGTTGGGTGGCTGTGAACAATCACATGCATAGCTGCAAGAGTTTGGATAAACCTGCCAAGCAAGCTAGAATGCTAACAGAGGGGGGTTGATTTGAAATATTCCTTTCATGTCCAGGAGACATATTAGCTAGAGCCCTAAGCTGATTTTCTACAGAGAAAGGTGGTCAGGGATAGCCCCCTGTTAATGTCAGGAGAGTTGGTGAAAGACATAAAATAGTAAGACAAATAGATTCTGGTTTTGGGAGTAGATGCTCGAGCAGGTCTAGGGAGCCCCTCGAGTCCTGAAGCCTTGCTTATCAGGTCTCTTCCACATGACCTTGTCATGGGTAGGATCTTCCATGCTGGCTCCCGGCAATGTATGCATGTGTTCGGACATGACTGAGCGACTGAACTGAACTGAACTGAACTAGGTTGTTCATAACTTTCCTTCCAAGGAGCAACATTTTGAACCCCTTCAAAAATGGAATCACTCTTGGGTGACGTATTTTGTCTTGCAAAATCCCCTTTGGTAGGCCAACCTTTGTATCAGCTGCCCGGGATCAATTCTCTGTTCATTTTATGGACATACTAAAAATTATAATGTCTTTTTGTTTTAATTTGGCTTAACTTGTCATTAATTTGCTTTCATTTGCCTTAGTTCCCCCACCAAGGACTGACTTGCGCCTCCTGCATTGGAAGGGTGGAGTCTTAACCACTTGTCCACCAGAGAATTCCCCCCTAGATTATAATGTCTTCAAATGAAGTCATGAGATTAATAGAGATTTTCCAAGTTTTCTTTGGAAATGAAATCAATGTTACAAATGAATCCTAATTAAATTCTGCATAGGGGTTTGACTTTCTAGTTCCTCAAACCATGCTTTATTGTTAATTGCAGTTTAAGAATTTATCTTGCTAAAAATTACTTTTAATGAAGCATCAGCTAGCTTAAACTATGGCAAATAAATTTCCACCAAAAACTACTCAAAGTTTCTTTTTATATGCTCAAATCACTTACCATTGTCCAAATGTACAAAGTACACTGGTAATTTGTTGTCATTCACTATTCTCCTCCTCCCTTGATTTTTTATTTTCCAGGGAAACTAAGACTGCAAAAACATGTAGTAGTTTGAAATGATATGAAATGGTTGCATGAAATGGTAGTGCTAAGCTGAGGATCACTAGGTCATTATTTATTTCATGACAAGTTAGGAAACAAATGACACTCTTGGTTCTTTATGTTTTTAGTAAGTGCCCCTTCTTTTTACAGTGCAATTTTATGCTTTGTATGGTGACAGTTGAAGAATACTACATGTGTATACTTTAGGTGCTATGAGTGCATTCTCTGCATAAAACATAGGATGACATTCTTAAGCTGACTCCATCATATCAGTTACTCAATATTGCTTTTTTCTTTTTTCAACCAAAACTCCTTTTTCTAGTTTGATACTGAGACTTTAGCAAGTGTTATATTTACTTTCTCATCTATTTTAAGCCTCCTAAAATAAATAGTCTCTCTCTCTCTCTTTTTTTTCTTTCCAGGGTTTCAATGATTAATATGTGTCTACTAGACTAAGTCAAGAACCCAGGTATTTGATCAAACACCAGTTTCAATATTGCCAAGGTGTTTTTAAGATGAGACTATAATTTTTTATTATCATTTTTGGCTGCACTTGGATCTTAAGTGTGGCTCACAGGCTTCTCTTGTTATGGAGCAAAGGCTCTGGAGTGCTCAGGCTCAGAAGGTGAGGCCCCTGGGCTTCTCTTGTTGTGGCATGCAGGCTTAACTGCCCCGCAGCATACGGAATCTTAGTTCCCTGACCAGGGGTCACGTCCATATCCCCTGCATTAGAAGGCAGATTAGCCACTGGGCCACCAGGGAAGTCCCCAAGGTTATCGTTTTTTAATTTAAGTATGGCTGATTTACAATATCATGGTAGTTTCAGATGTACAGCCCAATGATTCATTTTACACACACACACACACACACTTATACATACACATTCCTTTTCATATTCTTTTCCCTTATGATGGTGAGTTAGTCACTAAGCCCTGTCTGACTCTTGCAGCCCCAAAGACTGTAGCCCACCAGGCTCCTCTGACCATGGGATCCTCCAGGCAAGAATACTGGAGTGGGTAGCCATTTATTTCTCTAGGGGATCTACCTAAACCAGGGATCAAACCCAGATCTCTTACATTGCAGGCAGATTCTTTATCAACTGAGCTACAAGTTATTATAAAAAATAACTGAGTATAGTTCCCTGTGTTATACAGTAGATCTTTGTTGGTTACTTATTTTATATATCATAGTGTGCATGTGTTAATCTCAACATATGAGATTAATATTTATTTATTTATGTTCATTTTACTTTTTAAAACTTAAATTTATTTATTTTAATTGGAGGC
The DNA here is from genome assembly GCA_006408695.1 of Aepyceros melampus. Taxonomy (NCBI): domain Eukaryota; kingdom Metazoa; phylum Chordata; class Mammalia; order Artiodactyla; family Bovidae; genus Aepyceros; species Aepyceros melampus. The sequence continues at coordinate 117,881 of SJXQ01007074.1, forward strand.
TAATTATTTTATAATATTGTAGTGGTTTTGCCATACATCAACATGAATCCACCACGGGTGTACATGAGTTCCCAATCCTGAACCCCCCTCCCACCTCCCTCCCCATACCATCCCTCTTTTCCCTGTGTTATACAGTAGATCTTTGTTGGTTACTTATTTTATATATCATAGTGTGCATGTGTTAATCTCAACATATGAGATTAATATTTATTTATTTATGTTCATTTTACTTTTTAAAACTTAAATTTATTTATTTTAATTGGAGGCTAATTATTTTATAATATTGTAGTGGTTTTGCCATACATCAACATGAATCCACCACGGGTGTACATGAGTTCCCAATCCTGAACCCCCCTCCCACCTCCCTCCCCATACCATCCCTCTGGGTCATCCCAGCACACCAACCCCAAGCATTCTGTATCCTGCATCGAACCTAGACTGGCGATTCATTTCTTATATGATATTATACATGTTTCAATGCCTTTCTCCCAAATCATCCCACCCTCTTCTTCTCCCACAGAGTCCAAAAGACTGTTCTATACATCTGTGTCTCTTTTGCTGTCTCACATACAGGGTTATTGTTACCATCATTCTAAATTCCATATATATGCATTAGTATACTGTATTGATGTTTTTCTTTCTGGCTTGCTTCACTCTTTATAATCGACTCCAGTTTCATCCACTTCATTAGAACTGATTCAAATGTATTCTTTTTAATGGCTTAGTAATACTCCATCATGCATATGTACCACAGCTTTCTTATCCATTCATCTGTTGATGGACATCTATGTTGCTTCCAACAGTGCTGCGATGAATATTGGGGTACACATGTTTCTTTAAATTCTGGTTTCCTTGGTGTGTATGCCCAGCAGTGGGATTGCTGGGTGATAAGGCAGTTCTGTTTCCAGTTTTTGTGCTGCACTCAATATGCCAGCAAAATTGGAAAACTCAGCATTGGCCACAGGACTGGAAAAGGTCAGTTTTCATTCCAATCCCAAAGAAAGGCAATAGGCATTTTATGAAATGACAGTTGCAATAAAACAAATAGAATGGTGAGTCATCTGGTTTCCAACTTCTGAGTCAAAAGGAGCTGTTTCTAGACAAACTACAAAGCAGCCCTGCTGCCTGCACACTTAATGATGCCTATCGCTGCTTCAGAGCAGGATGTGGGGAGAGCACACGGGGAGGGGGCAGTGAGCACTGTCTCTACTGGTCCCAGTGTCACTGCGAATAAAGACTGTCAAGATTTAAACCATAATAATGGAAAGGCTATAAAGGTCTCAGCTATAATGTTTCCTCTGATGATCCCTTTCATAAAATGCCCGCTTTATGTTGCCTGCATGGTGGGGGTACACTAAACATCTGTGTGTGTGCGTGGGTGGCCACGCTGCACCCCCGAGTCCCAGCAGGCAGCAGCAGTGCACCCCAGCCCCGTGGCTCATCACCACCACCTACGTAAGTGAGGACACACCCACACACGCTCCACAAACATGTGTGCAGTGCCTACTTCTGCCGGGAGCTGAGGGCTAAGGATATACGCCCACCCCAGACAGGCAGGGTTCAGCAAGGGGGGCTAGGTGCCAAGCCTCCAGGAAACAAACAAACAAAAACTGTCTTCTGCTTGGAAATACAGCCATGCATCACAGGAGTTCCTCTGCTACTTCAGCACCAAGCAGCCTGACACAAGAGCTTGACAGCCTAACAGTGAGACTCAACTTTTCCCCGTCCTGTGCCAGAGCCAAGTGGATAAGCTGGAATACAAACCAGATAAATGCTCAAAGAGGGCTAAACTGGGCACCCACAAAGACATGCCTTCACTTGGACTCAGCAGACGAAACTGTACAGAAAACCACTGGTTTCGAGATAATCTTTTATCTGGAGTTTACCACCTAACCATCCTAGACATCAGGGAAACACACAGAAAACAGAAACGGAGTCTCTCCACAGTGATACTTATAGATGTGACAAAGGGGCAGGAACTAAGAAAGAACAACACGGGTGTGAAAACCACACGCAGGGATGAGATGAGGTTGAAATGTGTCAGCTGGGGAGATTGTGCGATGAAATTAGGGAAGCCAAGGTAAGAAACTAGGAGAGGACCCATCCAACTCGAGCCCGACTCGGGACAGATGCAGATGGAGAATTCAAGAGTGCTAGGTGGGCAGCTAGTGCCAACCACAAACCACCCCTGGGCTGCTCTCCCTGTTGATCTATAATTGGTGAGTCTGTGATGGAGCTACCAATTATCGTTAGGCCCCCTGTATTTAGTTCACAGACAAAGAGAAGCAGGAGAGACCAGTTAGTAATGAGTAAGTAATGGCCACTAAAATACATTGTATTTTACTGAGCTGCTTCGGCACGAAAAGCCATTCAGAAAATAAAAAGTGGAAGAATAAAATAAGCTGGAGAAACTCAATTTTCTTCTCCCTTCCTCCCAAAGCCACACTTAGGATAAAATGAGGTTTGTGCAGGTTAATCCTTATGAGGTAAGAAAAAAATGATTAAATACATTAAAAAAATCAATTGTACATTAAACCAAATCCAGGAACTGCGAAAACAAACATTACAGTGTGCCTCTAGCCAGTATCAGCTCTGCGAGTCTGGCCAGCGGGGGATACCCCACCTGCCTGAGCCCACTGAGTAATGGAAGCTGAGCAGAAAGGCAGAGGAGAAATACAGCTGGGAGAGGCTGGGTGGGAGGAACCACAGACCTGGATTTCACTGGAATAAAGTTATTTCTAGACATGAGGAAAGAAGAAATAAAGTGTCTTATAGATGAGGCTCTGGAGACAAGGCTGAATTCCTTCAAAAATCCAACAGAAATAACAATAATGACAATAATAATCATTTGATAAACAGAAATTATAAACCACTCCACTGTTGAATGATCTGCCACTATTTCTAGTTACTTCTTCTGCTCATTAGCAGATTCTATTAACTGCCATTTTTTCAGACAGACAACAGAGAGTGAGCTGAGAGGTGAGGTTAGGAGGCCTGCTGTGTCTCTGAGGAAAGCCACTCATAACCAGCAAGGAAGCTCCCATTGGTCCACAGCACGCCACGGTCCTCGGATTCCTTGGATGAAAGTCCGCAAGAAGGCAGGGCCCGGGAGCGGCGGTCACCGGCTCCTCCCACAGTGGAGTCAGGACTGAGATGCTTAGCTAATCCTAAATAAACCTCACAGGGCTGAACGGGCGCAGCCAATTTGCTTCTCCGTGTGTACTGCAACCATCTGGTTCTGCCTGCAATCTAACCTTCCCCTTCCGTCACTTGCTTCAGCCACACAGCTGGAAGAAGATCTGAGAGCTGGGGCTTCTGCATGGGGGAGTCAGTCTCTCACTTCAGCAAGGCACAAGTTGGCCATATGGATCGTGGGCCCCAAAGTCTAAAAGGACTGACAAATCCAAAGCTTCCTCTTTAATGTGCTTATGCAATGAGTCATTGAGAATGAAGAGAAACCTCTGCCAGCCCGGCTTGGGGTGGGGGTGGGGGAGTTGGGGGAAGTGAAGGGACGTGCTGACAGGCAGAACAGATAATCAACCACATGAGAGCAGTGTTCCCAACAGAATAAAGACCCGTGTTCACGGGGAAAACTTTCAGAACACCAACAGTACTGGAGTGGGTTATCAATGGCAACAAGTAAGATGTGACAAAAAGATTTCACTCTCTTGAAGACATCTCTAGTCTCTTATCTTCAAAGCAAGTGGCCTTTGCTGCCTTAACTGACAGTGAAGGACTTGTGACTGTTGATGGAGACACAGATAAAGGATTTACCTGAGGGGCAGGGAAAGCCAGAGAGGAAGATCCCGAAGTCTGTAGTTTCTTGACTTCTGTGGCGTGGAAAGCAAAGCACTTAGTTATGGACCCTCCCCTCTGCCAGCAGGAGAGGGAACAAGCAGCTGCTGCCCTCTAGGAGCTACCAGGGACACAGCACCGTGCTCGACAGACAAGATGAAAAGATCCTATTATCTCGCCTCCATCCCGTAACCCGTCATTATGAGGTACATGGGTGCAGACGCCTCCTCCAAGCACAAGAAGGCCCACATCACCTGTGATAAATTAATAGGTGCCTTTTCAACAGCTAAGATGCGCACAAAAGACTCCAACCAGCGACAGTGCATGAAGGCAGTGGCTTAAGAGCACAGACTCACCAGGCAGCACCTGAACAAGCCAAAGCCTGAAAAAAATAAAGTCTAAAAAAGCCTAAAGCCAAAGTCTCCCATACCCCAGGGCCCCATGAGGTGGGCACGCCGCCCGCCTGCTACCCCAGCCTGCTCAAGATCCTGGGGTTTACATCCCAGTCCTGTTGCTGACTAGCTATGGGAACCTGGGCTTGTTTTCCTCGCTGTAACCCGAAGAAGAGGGATCTTCACCAGTTGCTAGGATGAAACAAGATAATGAAAACAAAGAAACCAGCACAGAGGCCAGCACATCACAGAGCAGAAGTCCTTCCGGCCTCGGTGATCAGAGCTAGTAATAGGTTAATCGAAAAATCGGTTAAAGCAGGGAATCATTAAAAATGGAGTCTATCTACATACCTTCAACATTTCACATGAACTTAAAACCTATAAACAAACGCACAGTCATTTGCTAATCTTTTGATGTGAAGCCAAGAGCTTTTCTTTGAGTGTGGGCCCACAGACTGAAGTTCCCAGACGTCTTTCTTGCATAAACTTCACCCATAACACACCCGTCACAATTTCTAAAGCAAACCAAGCCTTTAAAAGACATTAGCAAAGCAAACTTAAGTACAAAATGCTTCAAGATTTTTGGTATCTTCCCCACTTACACCTAAAAGGACAGCAACCTTTTTAGTAATTTGCATTTAACAAAACATTCAGCTTAGTTTTCACAGAATCCTCTTTTTACATCTATATTTACAAAACACACCATATTTGTTGATCCCTCTGTTCACATTATACTTCACCTGTTTACAGGATATTTAATAAAATGGCCTAATTCGCTGACAAATCAACTGGCATATAGGTTGAAGACAAGCTGACTTCCTCCTGGTCTGCAAAGGCATGTGGGTGTGAGCAGGCAGCGACAGCCCAGAGGGCCCAGGCCTGGTGCGTGGCTTCCCAGCGCCATGACAGCTAGTCAGTGCCTAATGCAAGCTTGACACATTTCTTAAAATATGTATTTACTGGTGCCGCACTTCATTTCAAAAGAGATTTGAAATGAGTCAAAGGTACACACAAAAGGATACAGCAAACAGAAAGTATGAGGAAAGGGGTAAAAAGACGTCTAGTAAACACATTTTCAGCAAACTGGAAAAGCTAAACCGTATGTATGTATGACCAGGGTTTCCAAGTGGCCCAGTGGTAAAGAATCCGTTTACAAGTCTGGGAAAGGCGCGTTTGACCCCTGGGTCGGGAAGATCCTATGGAGGAGGAAATGGCAATCCACTACAGTATTCTTGTCTAGAAAATCCCATGGACAGAGAAGCCTAGAGGGCTACAGTCCACAGGGTCACAAAGAGTCGGACATGACGTAGTGACTGGGCACTCACACATGTACAATCATTAGCCTGTGTGCCGGATTCCATCAGCAGCTCCTCCCCTCCAAGCTGGAAAAGGCAGCCCTGCCCCTGGAGATGCGCTGCTGTGGCCCGACTGGACCAGAGCAGACACAGAGAAAGGCCTCTTGGTGCCACCCCACAGACTCTGTGAACACAAGCAGGAGAGCGGTGTCACCAAGGTCACCAAGGCAAGAGGTCACAAAGGTGGCAGCATGTCTTCTTCCCGTCCACGGGGGCCAGGAGTCGGCTCCTGGCTGACTCAGTGTCAAGGAGTGCCCCTCGCAGATTTACCTCGAGCATCACTCAGTGTCAGCCCATCTCTAGACTGTGCAGACAAACTCATAATGGCAGGGAGAAGATTTGTGGAGCAACAGGCATAAATCTTGGTTATAACTACAAACCATAAAAGAAAGGAGAGCTGGGAGGGAAGGAGGGAGGGCCATGAGCGCGTCCTTCTCAGACCGAGCACCACTTTATCTTCCCGCGGCTTCTCAGCGCAGAGTGGGGTTAACTACGAGAGGGATTCTTCAAACCCAAATTGGTCTGCATGGTTTGACAAGGGGCTAGAGTATTTTAAATTGAAATTATCCTGGAGCACGCAGGGCACACGGCTGCCCGAAGCATGACATCCAGTGCTTCACAAACTGGAGGTTTGTGGGGCATTTGCTGAATTTGTCATACAGAATAACCCCCTTTAGGTCACCTTGTAAAAGCAGCTTTTGCATGAAGATTCTTTCACATAAGATAATGACTGATTTTAAAGGACTTCTCTGGTGGTCCAGTGGTTGAGAATCTGCCTGCCAATACAGTGGACACAAGTTCCGATAACCTGGTTTGGGAAATAAGTTCTTACACGCCGGCCACAGGGCAACTAAGCCTGTGAGCCAGAGTTACTGAGTCCAAGCCCTACAGCCCTTAAGCCACAAAGAGAGAAGCCACCGCAACGAGAAGCCCATGCATCACAACAAAGAGTAGCCACCGCTCGCTGCAACTAGAGAAAGCCTGTGGGCAGCAACGAAGACCCGGTGCAGCCAAAACTAATTAAATAAGATGCTGACTTATTTTAAACAAAAAAACATTTTCAGAAGGTCACTCTGCCCAAATAAGAGCTCTAGATACCCCATGCCCAGCAACGCCTGGGTAGGAACTTCTGAGACCATGTTTCCAAGAGGAAAGGGAGGTTTCCCTGGTGGCTCAGATGGTGAAGAATCCACCTGCCATGCAGGAGACCTGGGTTCGATACCTCGGCTGGGAAGATCCCCTGGCGAAAGGAACAGCTACCCACTCCTGTATTCTGGCCTGGAGAATTCCATGGACAGAAGAGCCTGGCGGGCTACAGTACATGGGGTCACAAAGAGTCGGACACGACTGAGCGGCTTTCACTTTTTCAAAGAATGAAGCTGGTGACAAGATTAAAAACCCAATTCCCCGATCACTGTGCCTCTGAAAAAAGGCACTTGTGCACTCAGCTTGCCAGTGCCCACATCTCCAGAAGGAGGACACTGCTCAGTTATCCAAAAGTTGGGCCTCTGATTACCGGAATACAGCAAATATAAAGTATTACCACGAAAGCAGGAACCCAAAATATAAACAAAGCTGAACACCAATTTCAAATTCCATTTCTCTAATTATTACTCCTAAGAGTTTCAATTCATCTAATAATTATTTGCAAAAGGATACCTTAAAACAGGAAAAAAAAAAAAAAAAACCACCTCTTCATTTACCTGGAGGAGGAAAGAACTTAAAGGGTACCGCCTGGTCTATTCAATAAACCTCCTCGGTCTGTAATAGAAAGGACGGGGCAGGAAGAGGCAGTAATTTCAAAATCAGTAAGTAGCCTAGAGATTAGAGAGAAGCCACCAGAGACAGAATGAGGCTTTCCTCAGGTTCAACCATTTCAGCATTTAGTTCTCACCAGTTTCCTCCCCCAATCCATAGGACAGGCAAGAATCTCAGGCTCCCTACTGACAAGGAGTGTCAGTGTTAAAGAGCAATGTTTTGGGGGATTGGGGAAGGAGGAAAGCGAACATTTTCTCCAATCTGCAGTGCCCAGACCTCCGGCCCCACATCTGGAGTCAGGACACACGACACGCTGGGGGTGTACCACAAGCCCCACCCTCTGGGTATTTACATTTAATTTAGGTTCCAAGTTTCTTACAGCATTTGTGAGGGGTGCCTTGTGCCTTCAGTACAGTAAGCACCAAAACCGGCAGATGGCTCACTTTTTACAAATAAATAAATAGAGCAGATTTAGGGTTATCCCTACAACATCATTGGAGAAGGCAATGGCAACCCACTCCAGTGTTGCCTGGAGAATCCCAGGGACGAGGGAGCCTGGTGGGCTGCCGTCTATGGGGTAGCACAGAGTTGGACACGACTGAAGCGACTTAGCAGCAGCAGCAGCAGCAGCTACATCATCATCCCCAGGCACCTGCCTCCAAGTAGACCCTGAGTGGGAAACAGATGGAAATCACAGCTCAGTTGAGCAAACCTAACTCTGTTACACTCACAGAAATGAACCATTACAGACTCTAAATAATAATGCTCAATACTTTAGATTTGCCTATTTATTTATTTTTCCTGGAAAAATGACAATTTCCTAAAATCTAAGTGGCTAATGTCACTACACCATGCTTATAAAATTCTTTCATGAATACAATGTTAAAATCAATTTTATTCTGCCAAGTGCTTTGAACTTTATAAAATAAATATGTGTATTATATCTTCTATACGTATATGCACACCTTATTTCACATGAGTATACACAAAGAAATGTACTGGGCATGTGAATGTCATCTTTCAGAAACGTTTTGGTGGGGAAAAAACATGAGAATCACCTACCCACCGTGAGCCCGCCAACAAGTTTACCTAAGTATTGGAACCACAAAAGATACAAATGTGGGGGAGACTGTGCCAGAGGTACCTGTGAGAGGTTTCCAGGAGACAGGCGACCGGCCACAGCTCTTCTCCTAAAGAGGGGCTCCCTGAATTCATGAAGAATTTTTAGATTTTACTTTTTGGTCACATCACACGGCATATGGGACCTTAGTTCCCCAGCAAGGGATCAAATCCTTTCCCCCCTCACCTCCACCCCCCATATTAGAAGCACAGAGTCTTAACTACTGTACCACCAGGGAAGTCCCTTAAAAGCCTTTTGATTGCCAGCCTCTGGTTAAGTGACTTAAAAACCAAAGAGAAAATCTTAGGTATCCAGGTATGAGGTAGAAGAACTCCCCAAGAAGGGTGGAGATCAAACATATGAACCACCCACCCAACCCCTTCAACCCAGGCAAGGCTCTGTCTTAGCCTCCAGGAGAAACCTGAGGAGACACGATACTTCTGTACTTCAGATATGTGGAGCTTAAAAAATTAAAATTAAAAAATAGAACTCAGAGGAGGGTGGGGGGAATGAGTGAAAACGATCAAAAGGAGCAAAATTCCAGTTATAGAATAATTAAGTCATGGGGATGTAAGGTAAAAGAAAAAAAAGGGAGGGAGAGAATTCAGCAATACCAAAAAACATTAATCCTAGGGAAGGTGATAGGAGAAGGCAATGGAACCCTACTCCAGTACTCTTGCCTGGAAATCCTATGGACAGAGGAGCCTGGTAGGCTGCCGCCTACGGGGCCGCACAGAGTCAAATACGACTGAAGCAACTTAGCAGCAGCAACAGGGAAGGTAATAAAGTAGAATTCCCATCATCATTTATAAAGGAACATTAGCTGTTGTTTGAGGTTATTTTGGTAGAGGGATGCAGAAAAAGGACAGAAACAAAGACAAAACCTATACCTACAGGTCAGAGGAAGAGAAGATGGCAGAAGACTCACCCATTAGAAATAAGTTGGTTTCAAAGAGCAAAATGCTGAAATTCTAGTTTAGCCCAGATCCATAAGCATTATATAAAGTAATAAGCAACTGTACTGCTGAACACTGAGGAACTTGTACTGAAAAAAGTGAGCAGACCGTAAACAAAACCATATTTACAGCTGCTTCAAATACCCTCAACTTGTATGACTGGAAGGACTCTAAGAAGATTACTTAAGCTCTGTTTCTGTATCAAAGCAAGGGAGGAACTCGATGCAGACAATCGTCCAGCCATTCTTAAACGTTTATCAACTAGGCAGGAGCACTTGATCCTGGCAGAGCAGTGCGGGGACCAGCCCAGAGCCTTTGCGACGGCTTAAGCATGTGCCCACATAGGTGATGAGAAAAGCCAGGTTTGCAGGAAATTTACAGGTTTTGAGCAGGTCTGGGAGAATCTAGAGATCAGTACTCTGGAGCTTGTCCTGGGAGGCAAAGCTCAGCGAACAAAGTGTAAAGAAAAAGTAATCAGCCATTTTAACTCTGGCAAAGAGTTCTGTCATTAACAATCAGAGAATTTCAATGGGGAGTTCACAGAATTTATCAAGGGGAGTCTGTTCACCAATCACCACCCTAAGGACATCATGACATTATACAGCAATTACCCCACTAATACGGCCAGAGTTGCTGGGCTGGTTCTTTAGTGAGGGGAGGAGGTCTGCAGGGGCAAGAGAAGGTAACGTGCAGTGTCACTATGAGGCCAGAATCAAGATGAGCGGATGGCTATACACACAAGTGTGCCAATTAAGACCACAAGACCACTATCAGGGCTTCCCAGGTGGTGCAGTGGTAAAGAATCCGCTTGCCAATGCAGGAAACACAGGAGACTCGGGTTCAATCCCTGGGTCAAGAAGATCCCATGAAGGAGGAAAGGTCAACCCATTCCAGTATTCTTGCCTAGGAAATCCCATGCACAGAGGAGCCTGACGGGCTACAGTCTGTAGGATCTCAAAAGAGACGCGAATGAGCCTACTTATCAACTCAAGATCACAAGCCAGCTTTTAGGGTCCAGAGAGGACAGAAATGAAAACCAGGTCCTCCTTTCCTAGAAACAGAGCAAAGCAGTTGTGCAGACACCTGAATGCATCCACCTAACAATGTCACCTGCACTATGCTGACTCCTCAGTACAGCCTCTCTTTTAATAAAGGGGAAAATTACCTCAAAGTGCTCATCTAGTTCTAAAGACAAAGAACAAGATTATTTGCCTTCAGCATCCCAAGCTTAGCCTTATTAGTATAGAGAACAGGCATCTTCCATTTAGGAATTTTGTGGAAAATATGCACTCCACTTGGTTAAAAACAAAACCAAAAATAACTGAGCGCGGCGTTCCCTCCAACACTGGACTATCCTATTCCTCCAGCCCTGGCCTTGAGTTTCACAAAAACCATCCCTAAGGACCCCCCCACCCACCAGAGAACTCTTCCTTCTCTGAATAATGAAGGCTCTCTTATACTCCCAGCCAGGCAATTCTGCACCAAATTATATACAATTTTGTACTGTTTGCTAAAATTATATACAACCTTGTGCCATTTGCTAATTGTCTTGCATGTAACAAATGCATTTTCTTCCCCAAATAAGATAAATAAATTACTTAGGAAGAAGGCTTAGCTTAATTCTTCAATTGTCTGTTCCTCCTGAGCACCCAGGAGACAGCTAACACATAGAGCCTGAGGAACCTCCTTGGGGGGTGGGGCTGAGGGTGTAGATAGGCCCTTGGGCTGAGTGCCAGAGGGCTTTCTGTGGATGGGTGCCCATCACCTCTCTGGCACCTGTGGCTCTCTCTAGCCTGCTGCCAGTTCTCAGCAGCTCGTCCTGTCGCCCTGACCAGCCACACAAGCCACCACTGGCCCTTGGTGGCCTCTCTGCCCGGCACCTTCCTGCCGCCTCTCCCAAGAGGCAGAAGTAGCTCACACAAGAGCATACAACTCGGCTGGTGCCCTCATTTAATCAGGCTGCTGCAAATGGTTGGCCAAAAGCAATAAGGGCATGACTGAGAGACCGTGGGAGTTTAATATAAAAAAATTAATAAAAAAAGAGGGGAAGGAGGAAGGGTCTACCTTTTAATAGGGCCCTAATTACCCAACTCATAGGATCAACCCAAATGAGATGGGAGTTTATTTCGGGGTTTTTTTTTAATTATTGTTTTTTTATATATATATAAATTGCTGCTATGTGTTTTCTTTCCTCTGAGCAATTATGCAGCAAGTATGTAAAGAGGGGAAAAAATATTAATTAAATATAAGGTAATTGTGGAGTTGGCCTGGAGAGAATGAGTCTGAACTCTGGACGATCGCTGGCTACCAGGGTTTGAAGACTGCTCAGGGCCTCCCAGAAAAGAAAGAAATAAAAATACAAGCAACCAACATGCAGATGCCGAATGCAGCAGGAAAACGAGCAGTGCACAGAAACATTAGCAGAGCAAAAGGGCCACGGGGCTCCAAGCACCCAGTAGTCAGCGAAGCCACCAACAGCTCAGGGCTCCGTGCTAGAAAGAACGCCCAAAAGACGGTCCAGCCGCTCTTCTGGTGATCAGTAGTTAAATGAGTAGATAAAAATCTGAAAAGAGACTGAGGAACAAAGGACTGAAGGGGACTAGAGTGTTCAATTTGAACTTTAGTCCAAAGGCAACCACAACTTCAGTCTGAGCGACACTGAGGCAGGCCCCATGGGAAACAAGCTCCCAACCTAAGGGACTGGCCAAGCAAAGCCTCCTCTGGCTTTGACACCACCAAGACCACAAGGGAGCGCCCACACAATACCAAAAGAGGGAAATGAAGCCACTAGGGGAGTGCGGGAAGTGAGCCGTCCTTGGGAAGAGCAGGTGACATGCAGGACAAGAGTGGCTCTCTCCACCAGTCTGCAGGGCTGGCACCACCCGGGCCCTCCTCCAGCTCAGCCAGATCCAACTCACCTCCTGCCTTGGAAAGTCTTAGCACAGGCCAGGATTCAGACTTGTTCATACAAGCTAAGGGCCTCACGTCACCTCTTCCCACTACCTCCAGAAGGAGAGGGAAGGAAAACAGGTAAAACTACAGGCCCTGCTGAAGCAAAAGCTTGGTGGTATATCCCTAAGCTTGCTATCACTATTCAGTGAAAGAAAAAGCTCTGCAAAGTTAAACGTAAAGCTGGCCCCTCTGTAAAACTTCTCTAGAGAACAAGTCTTTTTTTTTTTTTTGGCTGTGACACATAGTCTGTGGAATCTTAGTTCCCCAATCAGGGATTGAACCCAGGCTCCAGCAATGAGAGTGCAGAGTCTTAACCACTGGACTGCCAGGGAATTTCCATTACAGAACAGGGCTTAATATTCAGCCAAGAGGATTTGCAGTAGGTCTTGAAATGCAAAACAGAAAATGGGGCAGGAGCTCGGGCTAAGACCACCAAGGCAAACGCACTGTGTAAAGAAAATTAGCTTCAACACTTAGCAGGCCTCTTCCCTATCAATTGTGTAAGCAGAGAATGTTGGTAGTGAGCATCACAAACCTAATTACAGGCCAGGCAGAAACAGAACTCTCTCTCTTATCTGTTCTTCAAGGCCACTTGAAGTGCTCTCACTCAGGAACAGAATGGCTATTTCCGACAATCAAGCAGCTCAGCTCCTTGGTCAGGTCCAGCAACCTCGCTTCAGCTCAGCCACCATAGGCTTCGGGCATCCCACTGATTAACAAGAAATAAAATGGTGCATCACCAGACCAGGAGTGGGTGCTCTTCATTCCAGAAAAGACCAGGCTTTACTAAGAGAGAATCTCGCTAACCTCTGCATGCCTGAAAAGCAGTCAAGAGTGAGAGGTGGCTGACAGGCTGGGTCTCCACAGACACCTCCACTCCTATATTCGGGGGCACTACTGACGCATAAGCATAGGATCATCAGGCTTTTTTAAACTCAGTGTTTAATTAATAGAGAATCATACTACATTATTTTAATTAATAGGGACTCATACTATATATCGTGGCTTCTTACCAGCGGCTCTCGAGGCACCACATTTTCACTTCCTGGAGCAGAGCTTGGCTGCAAAGAAAAATAAAAACAAAAGTAAGATTGCAGTGCCACCCAATGGACATCAAAAAAACCAAAGGTGTGCCATTCCGGAGCGACCCACACAAACGACTACTTCTGGCACTTCTCACCCATTTCCATACTGCAGAGAGGTCTGTGGTAGGTTCCTTGTAAGTAGCAGCCCAAGAAGCCCAAATTTGCTAGAGAACATGGAGAGAGGGCTTCTGGGTTCAGGCTCACAGTCACAACATCTCAAGAAGGCTGAATTTGGCTTCAGGGGGCCCAAGCAGCTGAGTAGCAGCGGCTAGGGACCATCGTGAAACCCACAGCACTAGCAAAGTCCACAAAAGGTGTAAAGTGAGAGCCAAACTTTCCTTTTGCCATCTCTGCCCACTGCCGCCCTCCACACTGACCAGCAAGCAGAGCAAAAATGAAGAACCAGATCCAGCCACAAGGGGGCCCCAGTTGCCTATACTCAGCATCTATCTGGTGCCAAGGAAGCAGTACACTATGAACACTGGTTCCTATTACCACCTGTCGCTCAGGGTACCAATCCCCAGCAGAAAAGAAAGTCAGGTTTTTGAAAATAAGCTAGTGACAAGCTGACAGATAAACAGACCAACCTGCAGGCAGCATGTGGCCCCCTCACCTGGTCCTAGTCTGTTTCTTTCTCTGGATCTCTCCCCTCACCCTCAAATTTACCTTCAACCCTTAGCTGACATGGCCACAGTTCAGAGAAAGGGAGAGACAAGAGACAGAGACAGACAACCTAGGAGGAAATCTACAAATCTCCAAAGGAAGAAAAAACAAGCAGCTTGAGAGAGTCATGATTAGTTTACTTTACTGATGTTCAAACCAATTCCCAATTATCCACAGATAATATCCAGACAAATGAGCTAATCTGTGGAGCCAGCCTCCAAACTCCTCCCAGCTGGTTCAGATGGCAAGTGCTAAGCCTTCTGGGGAAAAGAATGGAAGTGGAGAGAGGAGAGTCCAGTCCACAGAGTCCCCAAAGATCCCTCATGCCCAGCTGCTCCCACACAGGGAGGCAAGGACTCTGCTGGAAGGACCCTACCACTTCATCCAAAGTCCTTCTCAAGAGCCCCTCCTTCCCTAGGACAAGAAGGTCAGCCAGCATAAAATTAGAAAGTATGGAAAGTAACTGGAAACCTGAACGTGCTTCCCTCCCTCCTAAAGCTCCAGGCATCCATAAGCTGATGCATTCAGGGCTCCAGCCCACACCTCTTAAGTTCTACAACTTCCTGCCTTCTCCTGGACTTAACAAACCCCATAGCAGATTCATAATCCTCTCCCTCCACCACATATGACCTCTTCTGCTTTCCCTGTCTGGGTGAAAGTCAACCTTCCACCAAAATACGCAAACTAGAATCCAAAAGACCACCCTGGGCAGCGCCTCCCCTCACCTGCCAGAGCAAACACCATATCAAGTCTTCCCATATGCCTTCCTAAACATCCATGGAATCAAGCCATCCACTTTGCTCCATTTCTTCCAACGTCACTTAGGCCCAAGCTTCCAAAAACCCCTGCCTGGACCACTGCCACAGCCTTCTCATCAGCTCACTCACATCCATGCTGGCTCTCTTCTAATTCAGTTTCCACCCTGCAAGCAGACTCTCTCTTCAAAACAATAATCTGATCTCATCCACCCACCCGCCCCAGTAAACAACAATGACTCTAATACAGAAAAACCTTCTCAGTTTGGCCATGTGTCTCCTCTGACATAACAGGTCTGGCACCACATTCCCCAGCTCTGCCCACAATGCACACACTGGCCTTTTCTTCCTCTGTCAAGGGGCCTTTGCACCAGCTGTTCCTTCCCTTCTCTCTGACGGCTGAACTTACCTTCAGATGCCAGCTAAGTCACTCTTGGGAAAGCATTCCCTCTCTGACAGGAGGATATCTGTATATTCAAGTCTCCTGAATATACACTCACACTGTGTACCTCTCCTTCAAGGACTAAGCCGAACTGCAATTTTAAGTGTGTGATATCCGACTGATGTCTGTGTTCTCACCAGATCATATACTCCAAGTGGGCAGAAACTGTGTCTGCTCATCACTGTATCCCTGGGTTAGTATCAGGCACAGGTTATGTGCTTGTTTGCTTAGTCATGTCCAATTCTTTTTTGGGACCCTTTGGACTATAGCCCACCAGGCTCCTCTGCCCATCGAATTCTCCAGGCAAGAATACTGGAGTGGGTTGCCATTTCCTCCTCTAGGGGATCTTCCCAACCCGGGGATCAAACTCACATCTCCCGTGTCCCCTACATTGCAGGTAAATTCTTCACCTGCTGAGCCATAGACCTTTCACAGGTATTTGCTGAATGAATGAGCAGGCAACAAAGAGCAGAATCGATTGGGTTTGAACAGATTATAGAAAGTTCATTGCTTTCTTGAGGGCTTCCTTCAGTCCATCTGGTAAATATTAAGTGCAAACATTTACTTAGCTCCTTCATTTCATTCTCACAATAAATGTATGGAAGTATTGCTGATGAGGAAACTGAGGCAAGGGAGGTTAAAGAACCTGCCTATGATGACTCAGCTAAAAGGACGGGTGCCAAAAGGACTAGAGCTCTTCTACTTAATCAAAATAATCGAGTTTTGTTTAGACCACATTTTATTAAGCAACAACCTTAACGCTATCCCATAAATAATAATGTAAGTTATTTGACTAGATGGAACTAACACAAACAGCTCTATTATTCAGGAAGTCTCATTCTGATTTAAACTAAAACTTTCTTCCTGAGATACAACTAATCACTGTGAATCATAACCTCCAAGGAACTTCCCTTTAAATTAGTTCATCTCCTGAACAGCTAATATTTGCCAGAGGAAAAACTTTAAACCATACACAGCACCAAAGAAGCTGTTTCATCATATATCCTTTTGTACCTTTTTATGTGAGCCATGTAAATATATTCTGCTTTAAAAAATTTAAAAAGGAAGCTCCCTTCTCATCCCAACAGCCTCCTCTTCCTTGGGGACCCACCCCTGATGCTGGCTCCTTACAGAGTCTTTCTGGGATATTCAAAGTGTGTAAGAAGCACAGCCCCACCAAGGAGCTTAAATAGCAACTCTCTGAATTCCTCAAACTTTGGCTTTAAAGAGCCTTCTAGGGTCTCAGCACATCAAAGCCTGACCTCCAAGACCATTCTCCGGGGCTGCTAAGAAAGGAGCAAGCATTTTCCCACATTGTATTCCAACTCACTGCTCTGTGAGGTCACTCAGACCTCACAGTGACCTCACAGATAACTTCTTACCAATCTGAGAATTGCCTAATACGATTATTTTCCAGGTGATTCTCTAGCTCATGGTGAAATACCTGTGTTCTTTAGAAAACTATTTCTTGATAACCAGGACAGGCATCATTCATCCTTGCTACTCTGCATGTGGATGTCCTTATGATACCATCTGAAATTCTTCATTATATAACTTTTCTAAGTTTGATGAAAACTAGCAAATCACAGGTCTAGAAGCTCAACAAACCCCAAGCAGAACAAACACATAAGTATACTAAAGTACACCATAACCAAATTCTAAAAATAAGAAAAGGGAAAAATATTATAAGCAGCCAGAAAAAAAAGAGAAACTTACCTACACATATTAATCAAGATTAAAAATGACTTCAGACTTCTGATCAATAACTGTGCAGGACCAAAAAAAAAAAACAAACAAACAATAGGATAGTATCTTTAGCTCTTCCTCAGCACTGCCCACTTTACAGAGGTGACAGCCAGCAGGGCAACTTTCAGACCCCTCGTGAAGCTCGTCAAAAAGAGGACCAAGAAGTTGAACCCACACCAGTCAGACTGATATGTCAAAATTAAGTGGAACTGATGGAAACCCAGAGGCACTATAACAGGGCGCTCAAGAAACTCAAGGGCCAGATCGAGTGCCCAATGCTGGTTACGGGAGCAACAAGAACACGAAGGTCATACTGCCCAGTGGCTTCTGAAGTTCCTGGTCCACAACTTCGGGAGCCTAAAGTGCTGCTGACGTGCAACAACCTTCCTGTGCTTAGGTGACTCACACGTCTCCTCCAAGAACTCAAAGCCAGTGTGGAAAGAGCAATCCTGCCAGCCCTCAGAGTCACCAATCCTATGCCAGGCCCAGCAGAGAAATGAACAGACAGCTCGTCTGCACACTGCGTTTGTGTTAATAAAACCACAAAAACTTGGCCATCTGGTGTTTCAAAAAAAATAATATCTTTAAAATGCCCACAGAGGGCAGGACATGACCACCACTCTCAACCTAGAATCCTATATCCAATTAAATTCTTTCAAAAATGAATACAAATTAAAGACTTTTTCAAAAGGAAAAAGAGGCAGTGGTCGTCAACAGTATACTTGTACCACAAGAAACGTTAAAAAGAAATTATTTAAGCAGAAGAAAATACTGGATGGAAACTTAATCTACAAGAAAGAAGAATGATAGAAATGGTCAACATGTTAGCAAAGACATTTTTATTTTTAAAAGATAATTTAAATGTACTGTGAGGTTTATGTCATATGTAGTAGTAAAATCTATGACACATAGTATAATGGATAAAAGGGAAAACTGAAGCATATTTCTGTTAGGTTCTTATACTATATGTGAATTATTTAATAGTATGTCATTTGAAAATAGGCTGTGGTAACTGAAAGTAACATATTGTAAACCTTAGAGCAATCACTAATTAGTAAAACAAAAAAAAATTGGTAGGGTACAGCTAAATCAACAGTAGAGATAAAATGAAATCCAAAATACAATTCAATCCAAGAGAAGACAAAAAAAAAAAAGAGAAAACAAAAAACAGATGAAAAAAAAAAATTGCAAGATGGTAGACTTAAACCCAAGGGCTTCCCTTGTGGCTCAGACGGTAAGCGTCTGTCTACAATGCGGGAGACCCAGGTTCGAACCCTGGGTGGGGAGTTCCCCTGGAGACGGAAATGGCAACCCACTCCAGTATTCTTGCCTGGAAAATCCCATGGACGGAGAAGCCCAGTAGGCTACAGTCCATGGGGTCACAAAGAGTCAGACACAACTGAGCGACTTCACTTCAGACTTAAACCCAACCACATTCATATTTACCTTGAGTACAAATGAAACACTCCTATTAAAAGGCAGAGACTGTCAGACTAAGTGGTGAGAAAACCCAAGACTGAGCTGTAGACTGCCCATAAGAAACCCATTTTAAACAAAATGACACACACAGCTCAAAAGCCAAAGGATGGAAAATGATAGACCATGCAAACACTAATCATATGAAAGCTGTACTGGCAAT
Organism: Aepyceros melampus; assembly: GCA_006408695.1. Taxonomy (NCBI): domain Eukaryota; kingdom Metazoa; phylum Chordata; class Mammalia; order Artiodactyla; family Bovidae; genus Aepyceros; species Aepyceros melampus. The sequence continues at coordinate 136,539 of SJXQ01007074.1, forward strand.
ATTCATCTCAGACAACTTCAAACTAACAGATATTTCCAATGATAAACAAGGACACTTTCAAAATAAGAGCGTTAATCAAGAAAACAAAATAATTACAGAAAAAACATGCTGAACTCGCAGCATATTAAAAAGCAGAGACATAACTTTGCCGACAAGGGTCTGTATAGTCAAAGCTATGGTTTTTCCAGTAATTGTGTATGGATGTGAGAGTTGGACCATAAAGAAAGCTGAGCACTGAAGAATTGATGCTTTTGAACTGTGGTGTTGCAGATGACTCTTGAGAGCCCCTTGGACTGCAAGGAGATCAAAACAGTCAATCCTAAAGGAAATCAGTTCTGAATATTCATTGGAAGGACTGAAGCTGAAGCTCCTATACTGTGACCACCTGATGTGAAGAACTGACCCACTGGAAAAGACCCTGATAATGGGAGGAGGAGAAGGGGACAACAGAGGATGAGATGGTTAGATGGCATCACCAACATGATGTACATGGGTTTGAGCAAGCTCTGGGAGTTGGTGATACAGAGGGAAGCCTGGCGTGCTGCAGTTGTTGGGGTCACAAAGAGTCAGACACACTGAGTGACTGAACTGAACTGAATGAAAATGAAAACACAACACATCTAAATTTGCGGAATGCAACTAGAGCTGTGCTTAGAAGGAAGTTTACAGTTTAGTTAGTGACTTTAGAAAAGCAGCTAAAGAAAGAACAAGTGAAACCCAAAGTAAACAGAAAGAAAGAAAATTTAAAACTTAAAAACAACAGCGGAAAATCAATAAAATAAAAACCGATTTTCTGAGGACTACTAAGACTGATAAATCTGTAGCCAGATTGATCAATTAAAAAAAAAAAAGACATTATTTTCCAATAGTAGGAATGAAAAGGGGGAGATTTCTGCATATTTTATAGACATCTAAAAGATACCGGAGGGCCACAACTATTGATCCTGTGTGGCCACAGCCCATGCTCCACAAGAGAAGCCCCCACCACAAGAAGCCCCAAAACCATAATGAAGAGCAGCCCCCACCTGCTGCAACTAGAGAAAGCCCGCACAAGGCAACAAAGACCCGGAGCAGCCAAAAACAAAATGAATAATTCACTTCTTTTTAAATAAAAGATAACAGAGGGACTTCCCTGGCAGTCCAGTGGTTAAGATTTCACCTTCCAATGCAAGGAATACAGGTTGGACTCCTGGTCAGGGAGCTAAGATCTCGTGGCCAAAAAACCAAACATAACACAGAAATAATACTATAACAAATTCAACAGACTATAGAAATGGTCCACAATGGGGAAAAAGAAGAAACCTTTAGAAAAAAAAAAAAGGAATATTATGAAACACCTTAAAAACATACTTGACAACTGAAATGATAGCAAATTCTTTGAGAAACATTATGTCAAAGCTGACCCTAGAAAAAAAACAGAAAAGCACAAGTCTTAACCACCGGACTGCCATGGAAGTGCCCAGTAATAGCAGTCTTACACAATTTCAGAAAGTAGAAAAGAAAGGTGAGGGAGTTCCCCGGTGGCCTAGTGGTTAGGATTCTGCGCTTCAACTGCTGTGGCCCAGGTTCAATCCCTTGTCTAGAAACTGACATCCTGCAAGCTGCATGGCAGAGCCAATAAAAAAGGTAAAAATTCCCAACTCATTCCGATAGGCCATAGATACAGATTTCTCTCTCTCTCTCTCTTACTCCACACATACACAAACTATAAATCAGTATCGGTTAGCCCTCCATATCTATGGATTCAACCAACCACAAACTGTGTAGTATATTATATACTGTACTATGTATTTATTGAAAAAGAAATTCAAGTGTAAGTGGACCAATGCAGTTCAAACTCATGAGTCAACTATACTTCATTTGCATTAGGAGAAACATATAGGTAATAGATAAATGGAACAGAAAACAGTTTAGAAATTGATCTATTATATACTATTTTTCAATTTTTTTTTACAAAGATGGCAAGATCAACAAATGATGCTGGAATAATTGATATTCATATGGGGAAAAACATGAAGCTCAGCCTTTACCAGTATGCACATGAAAAGAGATGCTTAATGTTATTTGTCATCACAGAAATGCAAAGAAAAACCACAATGAAATACCACTGCACACTCACTCAAGCTATACACTCAAATGGCTAAAATTAAAACAGGCAATACCAAGTGTTGGTATGGGTGTGGGGCAATCAGAACGTTCATACATTGTTGGTGGAATAAAGAACAATACAACTTTGCCGAAGCTCCAATACTTTGGCCATCTGATGTGAAGAGCCAACTCACTGGAAAAGACCCTGATGCTGGGAAAGACTGAAGGCAGAAGGAGAAGGGGAGCAGCAGAGGAGATGGCTAGATAGTATCACCAACTCAATGGACATGATCTCAGCAAACTGGGCAATCATGAAGTCAGAGAAGCCCAGTGTGAGGCAGTCTATGGGGTCGCAAAGAGTCACACATGACTCAGTGACTAAACAACAAGGACAGCAACTTTACAAAACAAGAACACAACCTATTACAGAGCTCAACATACACTTACCATGTGACCCAGCAGTTACACTTGGGAGGTATTTACCCAGAAAAATGAAAACATGTTTCCACAAACACACAGGAATATTTACAGTAGCCCCAAACTAGAACCAACTTTGTGGGGAGGAGTCTCCGAGGTGACTCCCATGCTCCCCATCTCCTGGCATTCATGCCATTGTGCTGTCCCTTGACTGTGGGCAGGAACGGTGGCAGGTTTCTGGCCGATACAATATGCTAATGGTGACAGAGCACATGTAATTACACCTGTGAGGTTACATTACCTAAGACTGTAATGTCCATTCACCTCTGAGGAAACAAGCGGCCACCTGGGGGAGACCCATGTGGCAGAAACTGCGGGTGGCCTCTGGCTGACAGCTGCTGACAAAATGGGGTCCTCAAGCTGCAGTCTGCAAGGAGCCAAATGCTGCCAACAACCACACGAGCTTGGAAGCAAATCCTCCCCCGGTCAAGACTCAGATGCGACCACAGCCCTGACAGACAGCTTGACTGCTGCCTTGGGAGACACAGCTAAATCGTGTCCTGCCTCCTGACCCAGACATTGCGAGACAACAAATGTGTGCTGCATGGAGCTGCTAAATGTGTGATAACACTGTTAGACAACAGGCAATTAATATGCACCAATGTCCAAGTGGCGAACAGACCAACTGTGCTGCTGATTCACCTGTACAATGGAGCACTACACACCGGTAAGAAGTCAGGAGTTACTGACACATGGTGGTGCTGATTCACCTGTACAATGGAGGATTACACACCGGCAACAAGTCAGGAGTTACTGATTGATTCACCTGTACAATGGAGCACTACACACCAGTAAAAGTCAGGAATCACTGATACACAGTGCTGGTGGTTCAGTTGCTCAGTCACGGGCAACTCCTACAACCCCATGGACCATAAAGCCCACCAGGCTCCTCTGTCCATGGGGTTTCCCAGGCAAGAATACCGGAGTGGGGTGCCACTTCCTCCTCCAAGGGATCTTCCTGACCCAGGGATCAAACCCACATCTCCTGCACTGCAGGCAGACTCTTTACTGCTAAGCCGTATGTACAACAATATAAAATTTCACAAATGCTATTCTGAGCAAAAGAAGTGAGACACAAAAGATTATACACATTATGAATACATTCATGTGTAATTCTAGGAGAGACAAATATAATCTATTAGTGGTAAAAAAGCAGCTCAGATTTCCTGAGCCAAAGGCTAGGATTTTCTGGGGAAGCAGAGTAAGGGAATGTTTGGGAATACTGGAATTGTTTTGATCTTGACTGTGGTGGTGGTTAAACAGGTATATATACATTTGTCAAAACTGACCACAACACACCTATTTGAATTCCACAGTAAAGCTTTTGGCCACAAAGACTCAGTTACTCAAAAAGCTATTAACATACGGATATTAAGTCAGGATAGGGGCAACGTTTTGGGGACTGGACAGTAACAGGAGGGATGCCGAAGAGGTTTCTGAGGTTCCGGTTATGTCTGATTGCTTGATCTAAGTCCTGGTTACACAAGACTGTGTTCACTCTGTGAACGTTCACCAAGCTCTACACATAATTGGTGGACTTCCTGGGTGTCTGTTAAACAATAAAACTTTTTTTTTTTCATTTTAAAGGCTAGGGAATCATGCTAAATTATACTACAGAGGCAAATCAATGCACTCCCTATTTCTTCACTGGATCCTGAATGTTTTTTATTGGAAACATTGAATGTGGTCTGTATTAATAAATAATATTTTATCAATACCAAACTTCCTTTGTGATAGTGGTATTATGGTTATGTAGAAGAATAACCTTTCTCTTATGAGAGACAAGGTGAAGTATTCTAGAATGAAATACCATGTCTGTAACTATCAAATCCTTCCCAAAGAAAAGAAAAATATAAAGAGACTGAAATAGAGCAAATTCAGCAAAAAGTAAACAATGCATCTTGTTCGCTTTTATGAGAGTTTTAGAGGAATTCTCTGTATTATTCTTTCAACTTTTCTATATGTTGAAAACTTTTCAAAATAGTGAGGGACAAAATATCGTTTGAACTTGTTATTCAAGAGTTCAGTAATCTTCCAAAACTGTATGCAGAGACCTGAAGAAGGAAATTAACATTCACAACATAAGCACTCAAAATGTACCACATACTCTTAACATCTGTAACTTCAGTCAACCCTCAAAGCAACCTTCTAAGTTAATTATTATCACTCCCATTTTACAGAGAAGAAAACTGGGCTTAGAGAAGTGGAGTGATGAGTCCAAGAGTGAGTGAGTGAGTGCTGGAGCTCAAACCAAAGTCAATCAGGAAAACAAGCCTTTCTCTCCATAACATCTTTGCTGTACTCTTCTCCCTTCCCTGCTTCTGTGTTTTTTCAGTCCATAATTGACTATATCCAGTGAACAGGAACAGACTTGAAACCTACATTCTGTAATAATTCTCAATACTCAACAATCATTAATCCATCAGATTGAACCATGCCTCTGCTCTTCACTAAAGACAGAAAAGCTGGTGGGAGAGTACAGAAATAGGGATAACATTTTCTGTTTCTATGGGCCATAACATGTACAGACTAAAAGGGACTTTGATAAGAGATTAGCCTTGCAAAACAGAGTAATGTGGAGTAAACACAACAACAGTATGAAGCAATAAATGCAATTCCAACAGACTGTTTTGAAGACAAACTAAAATGATTATACCCTTATGAAAAAGCAAGTATATCAGTGAAATCTAAGTTACAAAGGACAGCAAGGATAATCACTAGTTAGGGTATTCCTTTAAATTTTAAGGCGATTACTTAAGAGCAAATAAAACTTTAGTGAACTTCTGGTCAACATATGAAAACTCATACTCCCAAAAATATTACAACAGGAACTGAGGAAAGGCTTAGATGGCTTGTGTGTCAAACTCCAGAGTTTACTACATGGAATACTAATAGATAACACACTATGTCAGGCACTGTTCTAAAACAAGTTAATTCATTTAATCCTTAGACCAGTGCTATGAGATAGGCACTAGTATTATTTCTATTTTACAGATGGGGAAACTAAGGCCAAAGAAGTGACTTGTCCAAGACCAACACAGTTGGTAAGTAGTGGGGCTAGGATTCTAGACCAGTGGGGATGGCTTCAGAGTCCATACTTTTAACCACTGCTTTATACTGCCTTTCAAAAAAAGTATTGGTTATCTACCCTCAATGTTTCAAAACAAGAGACTGATGCCACAAAGCTAACAAAGTTTCTACAGGAGACAGAATATGGCTCAGTCCCACAGGTGTGATGCGCTCTTCTCACACCCAAACCAGGCTTGGGGGAATATACAAACAGTTCTTTCAGTTCCATGGTGTTTTACTGGAGAAATGGGGAAACCACTGATCAGGACTAGAAAATGAAATGCAAAGCAAATGCTGAAGAGAGTTGGTTCACTTAAAATGCATGCATTTGCAGCTTATTGTCAGACAGTGACAGAATCTGGTGTGAAACACTCAAGTTTTGCCCCAGTCTGCCAGCATTTTCTGATGCAATCCCATCTCTACCAGCTTTGGAAAGGAGGGCAAAGGAGAAGCAAGAGTTGAAAACCAAACAGAGGCCAGCCAAGCCCCCTTCAGGACCTTCGATCCCGTCCACGTGCACAGAGAAGACAATTTCTAGAACCAAAGGACTCCCTGGGGGCTAAAAAGCCTCCCAGTGGCAAAAATTCTAGTAACCTTCACAGTTACAGGAAAATTACAAGTTCTGGCATCCTTTAATCCCAGCCTATAGGCATTCCTAATATATAACAATATATATAACAGTTTAGAGAAGCCCAGATTCTGAGGAGCCTTGGTATTTCAGCAAGCTAAGTGGGTTAAGGTAAGAATGAAGAGTCTCGCCCCCTCCAACTCAGGACACTCCCCACACTCCAGAATTTTCGACAGTGAGAAGACCAAAGCAGCCCTCTTTATTTCTCATGTTTTACAATGCAGACCTCTCTCTGAATCATTCGCTTCGCTAGCGGAAGCTGGTCTGGGGAACACGCTACTCCTCTAAGTGCAATTCCTATAATAGACTTATCATAAAGAATGAAAGAGTAATAAGAAATACTAAGTGGTATTCTTCTGCCAAGGAAGAAAGTGAAATACCAGTAGGCGGCTGAAAAGTCCACAGGTGTTTCAAGGAGGTGAGAAATGAACGATGAATCCAGGCTGACACCATTTTCTTCCTTATCTGTCCAATCCTAACTAAACTTACACATGCAGGACTAACTAGTGGAGTCACACACAAATCCAGGCTTAATCAGTTCGTTACAGACCCTGCAAAATGGCGCTTAATAGCCTGTACTTCATAAAGGTTGTAATGAGCATTAAACGAGATAATAAGCGTAATTTGTCCTCGGCATGATAGTACACACTCAGTAATTGTAAAGTACCGCTTACCCCTAGTCCACCCACCTTTGGACTACAAACGCCTTCAGAAGCCTTACCATCCACTGCTTCCTAACAGGAGTGAGCATTGGTCTTCAAGGTCCCCGAACTGGAGTGGGATTTGGCTGCATCTGTGACTGAGAGGCTAGAGTCTTTAGCTGAGAAAACCAAACTGGGCAGCAAGGACAGATTACCAGCCATTAGCTCGGCGGCGTCTGTTGTTTACAATGAGTCCCCTTCCTACCAACGCACTGAGAGTCCAAGTATATTTCCCACCCTCCAACTTAGCAGGGGAAGCGCAAAGGTGACTGAAAACGAAGAGGCTAGTAGCAGAGTGGCCCGGGAGGCTGAGGCTGCCGGGAAGTGGGAACCCTGAGGGAGTCAGGCCCCTCCCGGGAGAAGGGCCGGGAACGATCTAGCCTCTCACCCCTTTCAAGCAGGAGCCCTCGCAGCTCAAGGCTGGGGGATTTCTTAAGGGTCCCGCCACCGCTCCAGCCAAGCACAGGGGCCGGCAGGCGGGAAGCGGGGACCGCGGGCGGCTCCGAGCCCCTGCTCGGGAATGTGGTCAAAGAGGGGTCACCGGGGGAGGGGCCGGGCGGCAAGGACCTGGCGAGCGGCGGGACCTCGGAGGTGGCTAGAGGTCGTGGGCGCCTGCTTCCGAGGCCCAGGGTTCCCACCGGGCTCCCAGCCACCCGCCAAGCCACCCCCCAACTCCAGCTGGGGTCTCCGCCACCACTACTGGGCAACCCCACTCCCCTTACCTGGCTCGGCTGCTCAGCCTGCTCCGAGGACGCCATCTTTTTGAGGCCTGACTAATCTATCGCCGTTGGGCGAGGCTTCTCCCAAGCGCCCTCGCTCTCGCTCTCTCCCCAGACTAAAGTAGCCGGAACTGAGCTGTCATGGGTGTTGGGGCAGGTCACTGTAAGAAGAGGGGAACTCCCACCACAGGGTCAACATGCGCTATTTCCATTTGGTCTCTCCTTTACAGCAAAATCGAAGTCTATCCTTTTTGCATTCTTTTTTTTTTTTCCTTTTTGCATTCTTATATGTGTATTATACTTACTGAATTAAATCTCTGCCCATGGGCACAAGTGCTGCTGCTAAGTCGCTTCAGTCGTGTCCGACTCTGGGACTCCATAGACGGCAGCCCATGTAGGGACACACTTAGTCAATTAATCAATGTGAAGAGGCTTGGAAATTAATTAATCAATTGATGATTTGGTTCAGTACCATTTGTTGAGTGCTTACTATTGGCTTCTTGGTAGGTGCGAGAAATAAGATATAAGAGAACTCCTGCTCTCAAGTCCAGGCCAAATACACACACACACACACACTCACACACACGCACACATTCACATAATTAAAACATCTTGGAGATAGGAGTCTGATAACTGTCTGCAGATCTATTAGAAGAACTCAGAAGGCGAGTGCTTTTGGGAGAGATAAGGATTCATGGGGTCACAGAGTCAGACACGACTGAGTGACTGAACTGAACTGAACTGAAGGCTTCGACGAATCTTTATTACTGTATAGTAGTTGAGTTGTTAAGATTTTAAGCCAATTGTGACATTACACGCACAAAAGAGCTGTATACATTAGAAATATCAGTCAGTTCATATCGCAGTTGTGTTTGATCAGTGGTGGTGTATTCAAAAGCATTGCCTCAGTTAACAATTCTTCCTACCAAACACTGTTTTAAATGTATTTTTCTTATGAGATGATATCTGATTTCCTTTTATAAAATATGAAAGGGATTGACCCTGAATTAATACAAGCTGGTAATTATTCCTTCAGTTCAGTTCAGTCGCTCAGTCGTGTTCAATTCTTTGCAACCCCATGGACTGCAGTAGGCCAGGAATAACAGGAATAACAAATTATTCCTTGTTTATATAAAATGCCCTCCTTTTAAGCCAGGAAACTTTTGTATTATTTTAATCTTAAGTGTTGGTTTTCAGGGGTGAAAAATAGACTTTTCCCTAAGTAGCAGTATTAAAACAAGACAAATATGTTGTCAAGCAGCATCTGGACAATCTCAACAGTGATGAGATTTCCCCCTTTTCTCTCTGATTTGAGATTATAATGTTTAACCTAATATTTAACCATTTCATTCCGAGGTTCCAACCCAATTTACAGATCTGAAGCAGAGAATTGAATGTGTGGAAATGTGAGAGTATTTTATGCTTCTCTGTTAGGTCTTCAGCAAGATTGAAAACTACACTCATCAACTTTTAAAACTGATTTCCTTCAGATCAGCGTGAAGTTTGGGACATTTTATAGATCTTTTCAGGTTGGAAAGGAAAAACAAACAGTACAAAGTAAAATGACACTGCTTTAAGTATTAATATCATGCATCTATATATGCAAAAGAGGCTTCCCAGTCGGCTTAGTTCAGTTCATTCGCTCAGTCGTGTCCTACTCTTTTGAGACCCCGGTGGCTCAGCGGTAAAGAATCCGTCTGCAATGCAGGAGACTCCAGTTCGATCTCTGGGTGGGGGAAGATCCACTGGGAAAAGAAACGGCAACCCACTCCAGTATTCTTGCCTGGGAAATCCCATGGACAGGGGAGCCTGGAGGGCTCCAGGGGTTCCCAAAAGAGTGGCACACGACTTAGCAACTAAACAACATACTTGAGGAAAGAGTTCAAGGAAATATACACGCGTGCCCATCATACTGCAAAATTAACCGCTACTGACCTCATTTTGAACGGGCAAATGCAACTCCTTAATATAAGATAGGAAAACAAAAACACCTCCTGGACTGAATTGCGCGACCTAAGTTGGCTTTGAACCCACAGACTACAGCTCCCGGCATGCCCCCGTGAGCCTCAGGTGATTAGGAGCAACTAGAACTCCATCTCCCGGCGTGCCTTGGTCTCACGCGTGATTTGCTACGGAGAGAACTACATTTCCCGGCATGTCGTGGGGGATGGAATTGGGGAGGACTCCGCGCCCCAGCCTCCCTGACTTCTAGTCGGTCTAGTCCCATCCTGAAGAGGATGGAGGTGGCCAGCGGCCCTGCAGCTCCGGAACCCGGCGAGATCCGGGCTCTAAAGCAGTGTTTGCTGCGCCGCAACAAAAGCCGGGAACAGCACGGCGTGGCGGCCTCTTGCCTCAAGGAGTTGAAGAACAAGGGTAGGTACAGGACCGGGGCGAGGGCTTGAGGGGCTGGAGCCCAGGCTGAAGGGAGCCAAGGGCAGGGTGAGGATGTCCGGCGGGGCTAACCGAGATCAATAAAGGCGACTTGAGGCTTCTCGTAACTGAAGTGGAGGACCCTTGGGACAGATATGACTCACGTGGGTATAGCGACTTATCAGTTTCACAGCGTTTGTGCCAAGCGTTTTAACTTAATTTACCTTATGTGAGATTCATATGGTGGAAAGGCAGACGGGAAGCAATATGCAAATGAATTAAAACAGACTCTACTTCGGTGTCTTGCCTCCGGTGACTCAGATTGTGGGTCGAACCCAGCCTGGTGTAGTCCTGCCACTCGGGCTCCCTAAGGTGGTACTGGGGCCCCCAGGTGAGCCTACCGCGAGATGGGGACGGGTTTCCACCGTCAGCTCTAGCAGGTACCTGTGGGGTAAAGAGGGAGCCGCTACCCACCGTCTTAGAGGTCCAGACAAGGAACAGCTGCTGTGAGTGACCTAGCTTTCAAAAGTTCTGAGCCTCATACTGTTGTTTAGTTGCCTGACCTTGCAGGTAACCATCTGTTGATCCCCAATTTTCTCATCGGCAAAGTGGCTATATTTCCAGCCCTGCTTCACTGAATTTTTGGGACTCTCCAAGGAGATGATATATTCAAATGACTTACAAGTTTTTAGCCTGTAGCAATAAATTGTTTACCGAAAGAAATTCTTTAGGTTAAATGTGTGAGTCATCCCTAGGCAGGTAGTGAAGGTGTATGTCTGCCTGTTCAGAGCTTCCTCCCAGAGTCACTCAGCCCAGCCGGTATCCAATAGAAGTCTTCAGAGACACAGAAACAGCCAAAGCACTCTAAATGCTTCAGTGAGGTAGCTTTTGCCATATAAGCATTTACATAATTTTTCTTGGCGTGAGGGTTAAGTTTTAGTGCCCCTTTAGTGCAGTGGCTGGATGCTCTTGGCACAGAGGCCCATATAAGTGCTTGTGTTCCTGGAGCTCGGCCTATGCAGGGTTTGCTGGGTGCAAGACGATATTGCCCGATGAGATTTGTAGTCTCTCGGCTACTTTTCTGCATGCTCTAGTCCCATTAGCATTTTAGACATTGTCATCATTAGGCAAGTACAGACCTGCCCTGGACAAAACCTCTTGCCCATTGATCACACAGATGAAAAGTTCCTGTTACAATCTTCTGTCTTCTTCTTCCTTTATACTTTCCTATAGGTTAGTAAGACTGTGAAGATACTGCAAGAACATAAAGTATTTTTTTCTTTCTTTTTTAAAATTTTCTTTTTCTCTGGACACATAGGAGAATTTGAGTCATTTAGACCACTGAGAAAATGAACGAAAGACGCTTATTCTCAAAGAATCAAATCAGACTTTTGTTGGTTGTTCATCCAAGGAAAGAGTTGAGTGCCTCCTAACGAGGGTATTGAGTAGCTGGAAAAAAACGTTTTCAAGAGCCAGACTGTGTGGGTTTAAATGCGTTCCTTACTGTGTGACCTTGAGCAAGTTACTTAACCTCTCTAAGCGTTGGGTTTGACATCTGTAAAAATGGAAGTAACAAGAGTATCTACCACAGGATTGTTATGAGATTAAGCACTGTATATGAAAAGCACTTCGTATAGTACCAGGCACATGGTAAATGTTATATTAGTATTAGTGGTCATCATTATAGTTATTATTAGCTACCAGGGATTTTTCTAGGCTCTGGGGGCATACATACTGAGCACAAAAACAGATAAAGTTTCCCTATGGATATTTGTCAATTGCCAAATATTTTATTCCTCTCAGCTTGTGACATTCTGGCCATTGATAAGTCCCTGGCACCAATAACCCTGGTCCTGGCAAGGATGGCACCATAGTGGATGATGATGACTACTTCCTGTGTCTTCCTGCCAATACTAAGTTTGTGGTATTGGCTGGCAATGAGAAGTGGACACACAATTCAGGTAAGAAATGCTGGGCGTATATACAGTATACCCTCCATCGTGATTTACTTTACTACACGCGGCACCTGGTTGCTGTTTGGCTGGCTGTTTCAGCATATATGCAGCAAGCATTACTGAGCGCCTTCTGTATGCCAGAGTGACGCTAAGTCGGGGGATGAAGATGAATGAGATGAGGTCAGGTCTCAAGTAACTCATGGACCCACAGCAACTAAAACACAGCAGGGCAGAGAGATCTGGGCCACAGATAGGGTCAGACTACCTGGTCTGAATCCCAGCTCTGCCATTTACTTGTCATGTGACCCTGAGCAACTTATCTAACTTCTCAGCCCATTATTGAGACAGTAGTTATCATACCTGTCTCCTTGGGTTGTAAGGATGCGAGAACATAGTATGTATCAAGCCAGGGCTTCTCAACAATGCTGGTGACATGTTGGGCCAGGAAATTCTCTGTTGGGGGGGTGCTGTCCTGTGCATTGTAGGATACTTAGCAGCATTGCTGGCCTTTACCCACTAGGTACCAGTAGCATCTCCTCACCTTAATTGTGACAACCCAAAATGCCTCTAGATATTGTCACCTGTCTACAGGTGTGTGGTGAGCAGAATCATTCCCAGGAAAGAGCCACTGATAGAAAGCATTTAGATCTTATCTGGCATAGAGTCAGATAAATCAATACTCCCTGTCACTATCATTACCGTCATCCTCACCAGCCATACAGAGGGAACTAATATTGATGAGCAAGGATCAAAGAGCTAAAGAAGTGTTTTGAGGAGAGTCTCCAGGCCACCAAAGTGTGGAAATCACCCTTCAGCAATGACTTTCCCAACCACCTTTTTACTCGGGCCCTATGCTAAGCTAAGCTAAGCTAAGTCACTTCAGTTGTGTCCGACTCTGTGCAACCCAATAGATGGTAGCCCACCAGCTCCCCCGTCCCTGGGATTCTCCAGGCAAAAACACTAGAGTGGGTTGCCATTTCCCTTTCCAATGCATGGAAGTGAAAAGTGAAAGTGAAGTCGCTCAATCATGTCTGACCCTCAGCGACCCCATGGACTGCAGCCTACCAGGCTCCTCCGTCCATGGGATTTTCCAGGCAAGAGTACTGGAGTGGGGTGCCACTGCCTTCTCCAACTCGGGCCCTAGGGACCGCAAATGGTGGCTGCAGCTCCTCCAGTCAAGAATGAGACCTGAACTTTCCTGGTGATCCAGTGACTAAGACTCCAAGCTTCTAATGCAGGGGGCCTGGGTTAGATCCCTGGTCAGAAAACTAGATCCCCAATGCTGCAACTAAGACCCTGTGCTGCCAGATAATCTAATTAAAAAAAAAAAGAATGAGACTCATCCCGACAGTTAGGGAGTTTGAGATGGACATGTCCACACTGCTATATTTAAAATGGATAGCCTGCAAGGACCGACTGTATAGCACAGGGAACTCTGCTCAATGTTGTGTGGCGGCCTGGTTCGGGAGCTGGGGGAGGACAAATACCTGTACGGCTGAGTCCTTTTGCTGTCCACCTGAAGCTATCACAACATTGTTAATCGGCTATACGCCAATACAAAATAAAAAGTTTAAAAAGAGAGAGAGAGAGATCCATCCCCAAGCACAGAGATATGCTGATGAGGAGGAATGTTTTTGGATACGGAAATAGACAAAATACTAACCTAAAGGGAAGCATGGTGGCACCCTGGGTATGCATGACCACACACTGGATTTAAGTAGCTTTCCATAAAAGAATACAGAGCAGTTTCACACAGAAATAAATGGAAGATAGAACAAGTGGGAAAGTTAAGGCCCTAGATGGGGATTGGTTTTCCCATGAATCCCTGAGAAAACATGCTTCCTTCAGCATCAAAATTATTCTAAGTGGTCGGTCGGAAGGACCTGCTGACATCCTGGAGGTCTGAGTTGGGGGAGGAAGTGAAAAGAGCACTGCAGGTTAATCAGACCTTAACTGGCATTTTCTCCCTGTATCAGATGGAGGTACTGCTTGGATTACCCAAGAGTCCTTCGACAGAGATGAAACAGACAGCGGGGCAGGTTTGAAGTGGAAAAACGTGGCCAGGCGGCTGAAGGAAGACCTATCCAGCATCATCCTGCTGTCCGAGGAGGAGCTCCAGGTGAGCCTCCTCCACAGCCTCACTCACCTGGCCTCTGCTGCCCTCCGCGTCCTAGTTTCCATGCATCTTGCCACCATAATTTCATTATTCCTTCATTTTTAAGTAGTTCTCAGATGACAGCCAAGGTTCTTCATTTTTCTAATTCTCTTACCTGGAGTAGAAATTTTTTACTCCTCTCTCAGCATCAGAATCACCAGTGGAGCTTTTTTTAAAAATACAGATGCCACAGCCCCACGTAGACTATTTAGGTCCAAGGGATGGGACAAGGAGGTACTGCTAAAGAATGTGAGTTAAATCTCAGCTCCATCACAAAGACTATAGCCAGTCACTTACCCTCTCTGCTTACAGTTTCTCTCCAGTAAAACTGGGGTAAAAATAGTATGTGATAATTCAGAAAAATATTTATTGAGCCCCTTCCCTGTGTGTGGCATAGTTCTTTGCATAGAGTTACAGGGTTTCCCAGGTGGTGGCAGTGGAAAAGAATCCTCCTACCAATGCAGAAGACCTGGATTCAATCCCTGGGTCGAGAAGACCCCCTGAAGGAGGGCATAGCAAGCCACTCCAGTATTCTTGTCTGGAGAATACACACGGACAGAGGAGCCTGGTGGGCGGCAGTCCCTGGGATCTCAAAGAGTCAGACACGACTGAAGCGACTTACCACCCACAGTGGTGAACAAGCCAGACACAGTCCCTGCTCTGATGAAACAAATTCTGGTGGAAGGAGGCGGACAAAACCAGCAGTGTGCCCAGGTGAGGGGGGCTACTCTATAGATTGGAAGATCAAGGAAGTCTCCTTGAAGTAGATGACCTTTTGGTTATTTTTTAATCTCGTATATTTATTTTGAATAAATATACTAATACATTCACATGGTTCAAAATCCAAGAGACATAGCCAAAAATTAAAACAATCCAAATGTCTATCAGCTGATGAATAAATAAAATGTTGTCTATCCAAATAGTGAAATATTTTATTCAGCCATAGGAAGGAATGAAGTATTAATACATTAGGCTTCCCTGGTGCCTCAGACAGTAAAGAATCTGCCTGCAATGCAGGAGACTCATATTTGATCCTCGGGTCAGGAAGATCCCCTGGAGGAGGGAATGGCAACCCACTCCAGTATTCTTACCTGGAGAATTCCATGGACAGAGGAGCCTGGCGAGCTACCGTCCATGAGGTTGCAAAGAGTTGGACAGGACTTAGCGCCTAACAATGACGACAACATGGAGAAACTTTGAAAACATTGGGCTAAATGAAAGAAGCCAGCCATGAAAGGCCACAGATTTCATGATAGCATTTTTATGAAATGGCCAAACTATGCAAGTCTGTAGAGAGACAGTAGATTAGTGGTTGCCTGGGGGTTGGGTTTCTGGAGACTGTGAGTAGGAATGGAGAGTAACTACTGATGGGTACAGTTTTTTCTGGGCTGATGACTGTGTTCTAAGACTGTGGTTGTGACTGCACAATCACAAAAAAGCCCACTCATTTGACTAAACTCCACTTATTGATATGCTTCAATCAGTGAATTGTGTGGCGTGTGAAGTATATCTCAATAAAGCTATTTACAGAAAAAGTCTGACTTCTGTCCCCAGCCACCCAGCTTTCCTTCCTGGAGACAACCGGTCTGTCAGTTTCCCATTCCAGAGATAGCTTATATATGCTGTCGCTCAGTCGTGACCAACTCTTTGCAACCCCAGGCTCCTCTGTCCATGGAATTTATCAGGCAAGAATACTAGAGTGGGTTGCCATTTCCTACCCCAGGGGATCTTCCCAACCCAGAGACTGAACCCAAGTTTCCTACATTGGCAGGTGGATTCTTTACCACTGAGCCACCTGGGAAGCCCATTGTATATACAGTTCCATATATATGTCCTCTCTTCCACTTTCATCACACTTTCCACTTTCTTTTTCAAAGAAAATTTTGGAAAGTTTTCCAGATCACTTTACAAAAGATATCTTGTTCTTTTTCATCACTGAATAGTATTCCATCTCATGCCTATATTTTCTGTTTATTTATTTTGCTGTGCCAGGTCTTAGTTGTGACATGCAGGAAAATTTTTAGTCAAGGCATGTGAACTCTTGGTTACAACATTTGGGACCTAGTTCCCTGACCAGGGATTGAACCCAAGCCCCCTGCATTGGGAAATTAGACTCTTAGCCACTGGACCATCTGGAAGTCTCACTTATTTAATGAGTCTCCCAGTGGGGGACATGCAGGTTGTTATCAGTCTCACTATTCAGTCTGTGCTGCAAAAAAACTTAGACCAGTGTCTTTTTGCTCACGTGCTTATCCATAGAATAAATTCATAGAAGTTTAGTTGAGAAACATTGGCAGGTCCCAAGAGGGGACACAGAAGGAAACTGAAGGACAAGAGGTACCTGCCATGGAAAGGTTGGGGCCAGGCAAAGGAAAGGCAGGAATTTTTTTCTTCATTTTTTCTTAAGAAACAGAAAGGAGTCATGATATCCTTTCCCATCCCAACAGACTAGCAAATCATGATACCCTTAGGATAAAGGACATAACAGTCCTCACCACAACAGGGATGCTGGAACACAAGTAAACCCAGCCCTGACAGCTAGACTCTGCACAGGGAAGCTTAGGGCAGGAGCTTGCAGAGGCTGGCCACATGGCAGGTAGGAGGAAAATGGCAGGTAAAGGAACCACAGGGAGTGAGAATGGAAGGGAGAGAAGGGAAGAGCACAGGATCCTAAGGATTAGCACTGACACTGATCCTTGCAAAGTTATTAACTGCTCTTGCCTCATTTTCCTCATCTATGAAATGGTGGTAATACTAGTTCTTCCCTCATAAAGTTTGTGCCTCTTGAATGCTGGACCTTATGAATGTGTATTAATATTACTTGTTCAAAAATGGATGCAATATCAAAGTTAAGGGTAAATATAAAGTGGCTCCTCAAAGAAGCCTTTCACAAACTCCAGCAGCCCTCCTCGTCACTTTCTGTCCTAAGCGCTTTACGTCTGTTTTCTTGTGGTGCGTAGTGAGTGCAGCAGGTGGGATCTTAGTGCCCCAACCAGGGATCGAGTCCGAGCCTCCTGCCGTGGGAGTGCAGAGTCTTAACCTCTAGACCACCGGGGACATCCTGTTTTGTTTTTAATAAGGCACTAAAGGCAACATTTTCCTAATTCTTTCACCAGAGGGAAACTGAAAAGGTTGCATGCCTCTCTCCTGACCCTCGGGCTTCCTGAGGTGGCACTAGTGGTAAAGAGCTGGCCTGCCAGTGCAGGAGACTTAAGAGGTGCAATTCAGTCCCTCAGCCAGGAAGACCCCCTGCAAGAGGATTCTTGCCTGGAGAGTCCCATGGACAGAGGAGCCTGGCGGACTACAGTCCATGAGGTCGCAAAGAGCTCGACACAACTGAAGTGACTTAGCGCAGCACAGCACATCACTCCTGACTCTCAGGCAGCCATATTGTGCAACGTTGGGAACCAGATGAAATGAGTCTTTGAAATTGATGCATTTGAGAGACATAATATCATGTTTGGAAAGTACTTTCAGATATCTTAAAGCCAGTATTTGTTTGTCAGATGCTCATTGATGTCCCGTGTTCAGAGCTGGCTCAGGAACTCGGCCAAAGTCATGTGGCAGTCCAGGGGCTCCAGAACACCCTCCAGCAGGTGCTTGACCAGAGAGAGGAAGCCCGTCAGTCCAGGCAGCTCCTGGAACTTTACCTTCGTGCTTTGGAGAAGGAAGGTGGCATCTTGTCGAAGCAGCAAGGTAGGCATTGTGATCTCGGTAGGAGCCTTTCCTTGAGAGAGAGCCGGATGCTTCTCATGTGCTCAAGAAGAGTGATGCCACAGCTGTGGGTATTCTAAGATGGCAGGCTGCTATCTGCCCACCTGATGGCTCTGGCTGGTTGTTGGGGTGGCTATGTGTGCACATGGCATGCTGATGTGTCCTCTTCTCACATCTGCTTTGCAGAGTCCAGAGCTGACCTTGGGGACGAGAGGGATGCTGTTGACACAGGCATTAGAGAGAGCTCCTCCGAAGTTATGCCTGCGAGCCAGATCCTCTTGGCGCTGAAGGAGAAACCTGCCCCAGAGCTGAGTTTGTCTAGTCAGGATCTGGAGGTGGGCGAGCACCAAGGACCCTGACCTTTGCAGGGAGACACTTGTATCAGGGTTTTTTCACCTCTGCAGACCCTGAATCATAGCTGCCAATTTGCCTAATATTACATGCAAAGCTTCCCTTGTAGCTCAGTTGGTAAAGAATCCACTTACAATGCAAGAGATCCGGGTATGATTCCTGGGTTGGGAAGATCCCCTGGAGAAGGAAATGGCAACCCACTCCAGTATTCTTGCCTGGAGAACCACACGGACTGTAGCCTGTCAGGCTTCCCTGTCCATGGGGTCCCAAGAGTTGGACACGACTTAGCAACTAAACCAACACATGCAAAGTGTTCGCAAATGTCTCACATAATCTAAATCTTAAAAAAAATGGGTGCACTCTCTCAGATCATCCAATCTTATTCTCTGGTCCAGAGTAGGTAATGAAATGTCTGAGTCCGACAGGGAGGAATTACAGGACTCAGGCTTCTGAGATGCATCTGCCAGTGGTTGAAAAAGATCCACAGGCCCAGAGGTACATGAAATATTCCTGGGAAGGACCTGTGCAACGGGGTCATCTTGTACTGACTCTCAGACCAGGGAACTAGAAGGGAACCCATCAGAGTGGGTGCTCCTCCTTGTCCCTGTCCCCAGCACTACCTCAGTGTAGCTAGAAGGGAAAGAGGCTGTATTGAATTGAACTTGGCTAAATTTCCTGTGAGCAGAGGACTTTATGCTCCAAGTAAACTAGTCTCTAGAGGTCCTTTCCTGTTGTTGTACGGTGAGCAGAGGCCTATGACAGCTTAATAGGAAGGAAACCTGGCATCTCAGCATAAAGCTAGAGATTGATACTGCCAATTCTCACCTCCCCTAAAGAAATCGCGAGAGCAGCAGAAGGGCTGGTTCTCAATGGTTCTTCTTCTCACCACAGTCGGTTGCCAAGGAGGACCCTAAAGCACTGGCTGTTGCTTTGAACTGGGACGTAAAGAAGACGGAAGCCGTTCAACAGGCCTGTAATCAGGAGCTTAGCCTACGCCTCCAGCAGGTGCAGAGCTTGCGTTCTCTGAGGAGCATTTCAGCGAGGACAAGCTCGCTGCCCGGAGACGTGGAGAACCCCAAACGAACCAGACGAGACCCCATGTAGCTGGTGGCCAGCAGCATGCCAAAGAAAACCTTGGGCTTCATGTCAGTGTCAGTAAATAAATACCTTTAGCCTAATCATTATAGCTACTTACATACTCCTCTGCCCCCTGCCTTTCAGAATGTTTTCCTGGAACAGACTAAGAGACGGGCTTCAGGTCATCTTCAGAAAAGCCATTCCAGCTTTCTTTACATATTGAACCGTAAGGCTGCACCAGCTCCTCTAACTGCAAGTTCATATGTTCTCTGTGTAATAGTAGTTGTGAAGGGCGTGGAAAAGAAGCTGTCATGTTTCAGACCAACTATCCTTTTTTTTTTTCTTTTCCTTCTACATCAGACAAATGGTATATCTCTTTCATGATATAATCTATGCAACCATCATAGTAATGGACCTACTATTCTTTTCCTTTTTTTTTTTTTGATGTGGACCATTTTGAAAGTCTTTACTGAATTTGTTCCAACACTGCTTGTGTTTTATGTTTTGGTGTTTTGGCCCCAAAGCATGTTAGATCTTAGCTCCCTGACCAGTGATCAAACCCGAACCCCTGGCATTGGAAGGCGGATTCTTAACCACTGGACCGTCACAGAAGCCCAGACGCACAATTCTTATTCTAAAGATGGAACTGCAGAATTTTAAACACAAATAATGGTAGAGGAGGTGACGCATCAATGTTGATTATGGCCACAAACTTGTTTCTCAAGTTAATGATTTTTGTTTGTTTGTTTAAAGGCACATATTAAATTTGCAGACCATAGGGACTACAGAGAGTCTAATTCACCATTTCTAATATCTAATTCAGTATTGTGAAATTATATCCATTACCACTGTGAAACTTTTCAGTTTTCTAATATGTTTTATCAGCAGGGGGTATAAAAAGGTCATTAAATTGATCTCTGTGAGATACGACTCCAGGTCTCTCTAGGTGCAGAACAGAGACTTCTGGTTTATATTCCTCTTGTTTCTGTACTAACTTGTTTTTTCAAGTTTTGTAATCTACAATGCAATTTCTCTTGCAGGGGGAAAAAGATAATTAGTTATTGACTTATTTGACTTACTTTTTAAGCGTACTTAGAGGAAAACGGAATAGTATTAAGAATACATTGGCTAATTATTAAATAAAGAAATGTAACAATAAGTCCTAAGGTGAGGCAGAGATGCAAAAAACAAACAGAACAAAAAGAGCTATTTGCTTCTCCTATGACCTTCCTCAAGGAGGGCTCGGGTCTACTCAGCATACTCCTACTAATGCCTTATGCCATTGGTTCTCACTTGCCCCAATATTTTCTTTTTTAATAGCATATTTTATAATGCCTTCTTAATTATCCTTAAATGAAAGCCAGAGCTGATAACCTACCTACATGTATACTTTCATCAACACAATACCCCCAAATGGAAACAAAGAAAAATAATTTTCAATAAAATTGTCTGTATCCATCTCAGTATGCCCTTTTCTGTAGATGACCATCAAAAGGCAAAGGAAGCTCTCAGGTGCTTATCCTTATAATTGAATTACCTTGAGTTTGTTAGAAGCAGCCATGCATGGTACATAGTGATTGGTGACTCAAATCCACAAGCAGCATCGCCCTTCATAATGGGAGTTCCCAAAACAGTGACATTCTGGGCAGTATAACACATCTGTCCTTGATTTACAAGGTGGCTACATTCTTGACAAAGCCAGGGAATGTTAAAACTGGAAAAAAATACTTTGTATATAAAACAGAATTAGGTTTGGAGCTGATTTGGAATGGGTTTTCATTCCTGTGAACAGCCAGCATGACATAAAGTCATGTGGTGGGGGTGGGATGATAATTCACTATGTTGAACTGTCCTGTGCTTTGCAGGAAGACTAGCAGCCTACCTCCCACCCCACCCATTCAGTGTCAGTAGCAGCCTCCAAGTACTGAGACAGTTGACAAGAGCCCCCATGTTCTCAAAATGCCCCTGGAGGGGCAGTAATGTCAGTTGAGGATTCTTATGACAGTTTGCAGTCAGCTCTGTGCCAGCACCTACTACACTGGAGCCTCAAAACTGAGTGAGCTAAAGAGGGTGTGGCATGCCATCTCTCATTTTGTACATGAGCCAAGTTGTGCTCAAGAAGGATCAGTGACTTGCCTCGTGTCACAAGGCTAATTGGAGGGCCAGGGTTCAAAGGCAGGTCTTTTGGCTTTATTTTGGTTTGGGCCTTTTTTTTTTTTTGGCCATACCACCCAGCTTGTGGGATCTTAGTTCCCCAGCCAGGGATTGAACCTGGGCCCTTGGCAGTGAAAGCACAGAGTCCTAACTACTGAACCACCAGGAATTCCTAGGTCTTCTGGTTGCAATCCTGGTGTTCTTCCCACTTACTTGTATTTTCTCTTAAGTCTACGTACTCTTCTCTACATCCAGATCACTGGTTTTGTTAATTTGTAGTTCAGTCACTCAGTCGTGTCTGACTCTTTGTGACCCCATGAACTGCAGCACACAAGGCTTCCCTGTCCTTCCCTATTATTTTGTTTTGTTAATACCAAAATAATAAGTTGAATTCAGCTCCAAATGAAAAAGACCTAATATGTTTGCAACATGATTGCTAAAAGATTTCTAAATGCAGTCTTTGTGTTGGTAGTGTAAAAGAAAGAAATTAGCCTTGTGAACACTATAGTTAGCACAGTAGCAAAGGAAGCCTGGGTTCCAGAAATAATAGAACAGCATCTCTGTTTAACTATTGTGTCAGCAATTATCTCTATTCACCAATTATATCAGCATCTCCATCTTTGCCCTACTGAATGAAAAATGTTTTCTTCCACTATTTTCACCAAATACACAGAGAGCTTTAGTTGATGGGCCAGGTGTTGGTATTGGTCTTCTGTATTAGAAACAAACCTACTGAGCATCTCAACTGCATAGAATAGAAAAAGTACTTTGGCCTTTGGAACGAGACAAACCCGTATGGAGTCTAACCTAATGGGACAGTAGTTTCCAAAGATGAAAGGTTAGCCTAAGGCCCCAAGGTGGAAGGGGTTAAATTAAATGAAAGAAGTTGGAAGATACACCGACTCAATGGACATGAGTTTGAGCAAGCTCTGGGAGATGGTGAAGGACAGGGAAGCCTGGCGTGCTGCAGTCCATGGGGTCGCAAGGAGTCAGACAAGACAGCGACTGAACAAGTATGAGGAAGAGCACAGTACCAGCACAGCAATATACAGGGAATGGTTCCCTTTCATCTCCCCAGGGCCAGAGAGAGGTGGGTGGAACAGAGACTTTGGCAAACCCTAGACTAGATGTGGAGTCAAAAGTTATTTTGCCCTAAGTACCGCTTACCTCCCTATACCACTGTGCTTCCAGGCCTTCTAGAATAGAACGCAGCAGCAAAGCAAAAGTCTAAAAATAGGAGAGAGAGAGGGAGTAGGGCACAGCCGATGTTAGGAGGAAAGACTGTCAAAGAAAGCAGCTGGGACTAATGAACTCTTCATTAGCCATATTCCATTCTTTCGACTGAAGTCAAATGTCGGTCCCCATTAGGCAATTGGCTTTGACAGGAGCCATGCTAATTACCACTTACCAACCTTTAATTTCTGAGTAAAAGCAAAAGGAAAAAAACTAATGGATTTTTCATTTTCCAGAAAGAAAGGAATAAAATAATAGTAGTCTGTTAAAAAGTACATTAATTACAAGAATTATTAATGTGCCTTTACTCACCAGATTTTTTTATTTCCTAGTTAACTTTTATTATCTTTTTTTTTTTTTTGGCTTCAGCATTTCTTTTCCTATTTTGTTGTATTTTGCCTTGTTATTTTGGCTGCGTCTTATATTACTTGAGGTTTTTAAGGACCTTGGAAATTATCTACTCAAATATTAACTGCCTGAATCTGCTACGCAGCTGATAGCGTGAGGTCCTCTGCTCTGTCAGGAAGCCCCCAGTAAAGGGAACAGATCCCCTCCTCCCCAGGAAATGCACTGAATTTTCAGATTGCACATCCTTAATGTTGGCTGTTTGGTCAAACTAAGTCAGCACTTTCACAATTATCAATACAAGGAAATAACCAACAGGTTACTGCAGAGCTATTAGATTTTCTTCAGTATTCTCTAACACCATGTTACAGGAACTATCACCATGAAAATTCTAGCTTTTCTCCAGCTTACAGTTATTTTTAAAATAGTTTATTCATTTATTTATCTGACTGTGCCAGGTCTTAGTTGTGGCACACAGGATCTTTTAGCCGTGGCATGTGAACTCTTAGCTACAGCATGTGGGATCTAGTTTCCTGACCAGGGATCGAACCCAGGCCCCCTGCTTTGGGAGCGTAGAGTCTTAGTTGACCACGAGGGAAGCCCCAACTTACGATTATTTTAATAAGAACAGAATGTGTATCTTTTATCACTTAACTATTTAATTATAGACAAAAAGGATAAATTAGTGTTAATTTTTATTAAAGATATGAGAAGCTAGAAAAGGGGTTGCTCTGTGTCTTTGCCTCATTCATTCTAGTCTAGAAATAGAAACTTCCTTCTTTTTAACAGCTGAATGACATATCCTCTTCTGATTTCTTCAAGATCAAATCCCCGTCTCTACTGAAAAAGCTGCTGTTATTAAGATGTGGATAATCCCTTCAGCAGGCACTGTCAGGTCAAGGAGTATGTATCCCCCATGAGCTTACAGGCCTGAGTTTCCACTGAAATGGTTTGCTGTCAGCCCTGACATTCGAATACTATGAAAGGACTTCTGTTGAATGCTTATGTCACATCAGTTCCTCCTTAGCAGTTAAGGATCTACTCTGGCGACAAATGCTGGAAAAAAGTGTGAGAGAATGAGTTAGCAGCCGTCCAGGCCTCGATGTCCTACATCTGCACATTTGACTATACTGACCTACCAAATGCAAATGAAAGAAGGTCGCTCAGTCGTGTCCGACTCTGCGATGCCATGGACTATATAGTCCATGGAATTCTCCAGGCCAGGATACTGGAGTGGGTAGCCTTTCCCTTCTCCAGGGGATCTTCCCAACCCGGGGATCGAACCCAGGGCTCCCGTATTACAGGCAGATTCTTTACCAGCTGAGCCACAAGAGAAGCCCAAGAATACTGGAGTGGGTAGGCTATCCCTTCTCCAGCGGATCTTTCCAACCCAGAAATTAAACCAGGTGGGACTAAAGTCTACCAAAAACCTGATGGTAGGAAATTACCCTAGTTTACTAATGATGAGCATGGTAATCTAGTCTAACATGCAGTTGATGCCAGTTTACATTTTTCTAAGGCCCCTGAACTAAGGTGGGCTTAAACTTGATGGATTTCCTGGAGGTGCCATTAATGTAGCCTCAATTCCTTCAGATATTACTTAGTTAAAAGTTAAAATCTCTGGACTTTCCCAGTGCTCCAGTGGTTAAGAATCCTCCTGCCAGTACAGGGGACACAGGTTCAACCCCTGGTCTAGGAAGACCCCACATGCCATGGGGCAGTTAAGCCCATGCACCATAACTCCTGTGCCCGCCCGCCCTAAGCCCAGGCACCAGTGCTCTCTTGGTGACACCACTGCAGTGAGAAGCCCGACACCACAATGAAGAGTAGCTCTCACTCGCCACAAATAATGAAAGCTCACCCGCAGCAACAAGGACCCAGTGCAGCCAAAGATAACATTTTTTTAAAAAGTTAAAATCCCTGATCCTAAAGAATGTATACGTATGGTTCTAAGCAAACTGAAAGACAGGATGCTTTTCTTCTAGAAGAATCTTAAATCCTGAAGGTCAGCTGGCCTTTCAGGCAGGCATCTTCCACCAGTGAGCTGACCCACTTACAGGTCCCTGAAAGCTGCTGTGTTTGAAAATGAGGATGCTATTAAGACTCTTCCATCACATTATATTTCACGCAGCTAGTAATTATGAATATGAGCTCAGCTCTGGGAAGACGGAAAGGAACAGTCAGCAGTCATACTTTGTGAGTCTGTTCCCCTGGTGTCCAGAGAAGAAAACATCCTTGCAATGCCTTCCAGCTAGCCTTTGCCAGTTTTCCTGATACTAATCCTGACCATCAGAAACTTTCCTTAACTTCTGGTAGGAATCTCTAAGCTTTAAAGTTTAATATCTTAAAAAACCACATGCTGGAAGTTTTCTTTAGCGTCTAGGATTCAAGAGCCATAAACAAGGTGTGTAATCAAGGAAGGATTCCAGGGCTAATGGGGAGGATTAAAATTTGATTAGGGTTTGAACCTGAGCACATGTTTACTCCTACCTCCATCTGAGCAGACCCAGATCCTGGTCCATGTGAGGCTCAACAGTTGCTTTGTGTTATATCACAGAAAGAAACAAGAAAGGAATCTCCCCCTCCTTTCACCATGATCCACTTACTTCTGTGGGAAATTATTGAGGAATGGGAAAATAAAACATTTATATACATAATAGATTTCAATACATATGCCTCTGTCTCAGACCAAGTCCAGATCCTGCAACTCTGTAGGTCCCAGAGTTTGTTTTTCTGTTTTCTTTGACCTTGAGGCCTGGCTTGTAGGATCTTGCTTCCTCGACCAAGGATTGAACCCAGACCCTCAGCAGTGAAAGGGCAGAGTCCTAACCATTGGACCACCAGGGAATTTCCTGGAGGTCGTTGTATTAGAAGTTAAGGCAATCAAGCTACAGGCTGGGAAGCAGCACCGCTCACTCTATTTGGTTTGAAATAAACCTGAAGCTCTCTTCCATAAGAATTGTAACAGCAATATTAACTTACTGATTACAATTAGTACGGGTATTTTACAACAACAGGTTCAAATGGAACTTTTATAAGCATGTCATCATGATGTCGTCTTTAATTATAGCATGATATTTGTTTTTAAATTAACTTTAGCAAAAATATGAGGAATAATCATTTTGTTCTTTGAGAACAGTGTTTAAAAATTGCTTTTAATATGAGGGAAATATTTTTTACATTGACAGTTTATATCAAAGTAAACTGAAATGTTATTCTGAACACTTAAATATGTAGCTTTTACCTATTATAAATCAAAGCAAGGAAGATGAGGACAGAACAACTTCTAAGCACAATAAATGTGGAAGGAAGGCCCCATGGCTGCATTGACAATAATGGCAAAAACCACAAAAATCTTTATCAAAAATTCTCTTCTTTGATCAGAGCCGAGGTTGCCAAGGGGATGGGGGAGGGAGGGAGATGGACTGGGAGTTCAGGGTTGGATGCAAACCATTACATTCAGAATGAACAAACAAGGTTCTCCTCCATAGTACAGGGAACTATATCCAGTTTCGTGGGATAAGTCATAATGGAAAAGAATATTTTTAAAATGTATATATATATATATGTATGTATGCAGATGACACCACCCTTATGGCAGAAAGTGAGGAGGAGCTAAAAAGCCTCTTGTTGAAAGTGAAAGAGGAGAGTGGAAAAGTTGGCTTGAAGCTCAACATTCAGAAAACGAAGATCATGGCATCTGGCCCCATCACTTCATGGGAAATAGATGGGGAAACAGTAGAAACAGTGTCAGACTTTGTTTTTTTGGGCTCCAAAATCACTGCAGATGGTGACTGCAGCCATGAAATTAAAAGGCGCTTACTCCTTGGAAGAAAAGTTATGACCAACCTAGATAGTATATTCAAAAGCAGAGACATTACTTTGCCGACTAAGGTCCGTCTAGTCAAGGCTATGGTTTTTCCTGTGGTCATGTATGGATGTGAGAGTTGGACTGTGAAGAAGGCTGAGCGCCGAAGAATTGATGCTTTTGAACTGTGGTGTTGGAGAAGACTCTTGAGAGTCCCTTGGACTGCAAGGAGATCCAACCAGTCCATTCTGAAGGAGATCAACCCTGGGATTTCTTTGGAAGGAATGATGCTAAAACTGAAGCTCCAGTACTTTGGGCACCTTATGCGAAGAGTTGACTCATTGGAAAAGACCCTGATGCTGGGAGGGATTGGGGGCAGGAGGAGAAAGGGACGACCAGGATGAGATGGCTGGATGGCATCACTGACTCGATGGACGTGAGTCTGAGTGAACTCCGGGAGTTGGTGATGGACAGGGAGGCCTGGCGTGCTGCGATTCATGGGGTCGCAAAGAGTCGGACACGACTGCGCGACTGAACTGACTGATGTATATATACATGAGTCACTTTGCTATACAGCAGAGATTGGCACAACATTGTAAGTCAACTCTGCTTCAGTAAAAAAAAAAAATAAAAATAAAACACTCTCTGGGTTCCAAATTACTGAAGACATCTAGTAGTCGGCATTTTTAAAGTTTACATAAAAAGTGCTTTTCAGATTACATGAGAAAGAGAAGACAACCGCACAAAGAAGAAATATCACAGCTGCTTATTAATACATTTTATTCAGATCCACTGTTACACTTCTTTGCACGAGTAGTTATGGGTGGAGTTTTACTTGCAGGAGGAGAAGGTCTTCCAGAAGAAATTCTTGCAGGGCGTTTTATCTTGGTGCGTGGACTGATGGAGGGGTGCGCCTTCCTGCCGTTTGGACACCTCTCTGGCTTCCCCTCCTACGAAGGGCACTGCCCTGGCCTGGGAGGCCCACTCGTACCACCATGCAAGGAAAGTCAACAGGCTGTTTGTCTTTATTTCTGCCACTTCCTGCATGTGCTTTTAAAAAGAAGCAGAGGACAAAGGAAAGACAAATCAATCACCTGATTCAGCCAGCATTAAGATATGTAATTATTTCCTTTAAAAAAAAAATTCTCCAGAACAAACCATATTTCCATTTAAAGGATGAGAAAGTTAAGGGACACAACTGAAATGACTTAGAATGCATGCAAAGTTAAGAGAACACCTCAAGAGAATTGCTCTAATTAGAGAAAAGAAAAACTTGAATATATTCAAATCAAGGAAAAAAATCTGGTTGTTTTGCCCCTAATCTTTTTAATTATAAGAGGTTGGGAGATGTCTCCTTGCCCCTGACACGTGACTAGCAGTTAAGAAGCCCCTCAAGTTAGATGAGGCTTCTTTCGCTTGTTTCCCATCTCTCCATCTCTGGTCTTACTCCTACTGATACTGCTAAGTCACTTCACTCCTGGCTGTCCACAAATTGCTTTTTAAGACAGATCAGATTGAGACATTATATTCTGGCCTTTCAGACTCCTTAGAAAGCTTTAAGGAGTAATCTGATGATGAATGGCTTTTCTGGAACTCAGATGCTAATTTCAGAGAAAAATCCATTTTTAATGGTCAACTTTATGTACTCTTTCTTGGAAGTTTTTCAAAATGAAAAAAAAAGAAGTAAATCACCTCATAAAGTTACAACTTCTCACAATGGAAAATGTAATGATATCAATTAATCTAAGCCAGTGAGAGCCTGCGCTGTATGTATAAATTAAGATTCTACAAGTAAGTGTGACTAACACCGCAGTGGCAGCAGCGGTAGACCAATCGCACTGCAGTAGACCAGTGAGATGGCTTTGTTTCAAAGACTGGCAGATGGAGATCGCTAGCTTGAAGAAGCTCCCCTTAGTGTCAGCGTTTCCTAACAAGTTTCCTAATGACTGAAGATGATGGTGAGTCAATGGTCCATGTGGACATCACAGCACAGGGCAGCTGAGGGGCACACAGCAAAGTCTAGCCCTGCAGTCTGTCCTGTACACACACTTAGCCACAGAGAAGAGGGGGGATCCACGGGGTGGCCAGATGTGCCAAGGGAAGGGACAGCTCACAAGAGGGTGAGCACCCAGCCGAGTCAGACTACTTACCCTGCTCTCGTGGCCGGCGAGGCCGCCCTCTGGGGAGAGGGCAGTGGTGGCCCCAGAGGGCAGCAGCAGCAGCGGCAGCAGCAAGCAGAGGGGCAGCATCTTGCAGGCTGGCTGGCACTTCTCTCCAGCTCTGGAGCTGCTCATCTTGCTTGGCAGCCCCTGAAATCAGTGCTTTGTGGACTTGAGTCTCTTCTCTGCAGACCGAGGGGGCTATTTTCAGCTCAACCTGCAGCTGTGGTTTTTTTTTTTTTTTTTGGTATATATGCCTATCTAAAGCCTGTACCTCCTCTCCCTCACATTCAAGTGGTGACGCACGAGCCTGAGCAATCAGTGCCCACAAAAGTGCTTCAGGACTGGATTTAACCCCTTCATTAAAACCTCGGTGCTCTTCCTGTGTCAAGAGTGGATTTGCTCCTACTTGGGGATGCATGTGCGCTTGCCTAGAAGTTCCACCTCCCCGCAATTATGCCAAAGCAATCAGGAAGTCGTGAGAACAAAACCAAGTGATTTAACATAATACAAAATTAGCCTTGAATAAGGAGCTTATGGTGATGAAAACAGTCAGTCCTAAAGGAAATCAACCTGAATATTCATTGGAAGGACTGAAGCTGAGGCTGAAGCTCCAATACTTTGGCCACCTGATGAGAAGAGCTGACTCACTGGAAAAGACCCTGATGCTGGGGAAGTTTGAGGGCAGGAGAAGGGGGCGACAGGGGATGAGACAGTTGAATGGCATCACTGACTCAATGGACATGAATTTGAGTAAACTCTGGGAGATAGTGGAAGACGGGGAAGCCTAGTGTGCTGCAGTCCATGGGGTCGGACAGAGTCAGACGTGACTGAGCAACTGAACAACAAGGAACACCACCTGCTTGCCAGTGGCGCTAGTGGTCAAGAATCAACCTGCTAAAGCCAGAAACCCGGGTTCCATCCCTGGGTCAGCAAGATCGCCTGGAGAAGGGAATGGCAACCCACTCCAGTCTTCTTACCTGGAGAATTCCATTGACAGAGGAGCTTGGCGGGCTACAGTCCACGAGGTCGCAAGAGTCAAATGCGACTGAGTGACTAACACTTTCAACAACAAAGGATCTTAAAATCTACAATTTTGCCCACATGAAAGAATGACTGAATCAGCTCAACAAGGAGATGATGAGGACTCTGGGAGCCACTCAAAGCATCCACTGGTCTCACCAGACCACCTCGGGCCACCAAGTGCTGGCTCCCCAGCACCACCTCCCCACCAGCAGGCCACAGTCCTCTGGCCCAGCTTTCCCAAACTGTGATGTGGACCCAAATCACATTTTGTTGTCATTAATTGCTAAGTCGCATCCAAGTCTTTGCAACCCCATGGACTGAACACTCCAGGCTTCCCTGTCTTTCACTATCTCCTGGAGTTTGCTCAAATTCACCTCCAGTGATTCAGTGATGCCATCCAACCATCTCATCCTCTGTTGCCCTCTTCTCCTCCTGCCCTCAATCCTTCCCAGCATTAGGGTCTTTTCCAATGAGTCAGCTCTATTGCATCAATAACCTTATTAAGGTGGAAATGCAGATAGAGTCTTCTTTTCTTGGCCACATCTCGAGGCATGTGGAACTTCCCCGACTCGTGCCCGCTCCCCCCCTTTGCCCTGCGCTGCCTGCAGTGGAAGTGTGGAATCTTAGCCGCTAGACCCCCAGGAGAGCCCAGTGAATGCCCTACACTTAACCAGCTCCCAGGGTCTCCTCTTCTTCTGACGACAGCTTCACTGCTGAGAATCCACAACATCAAGCTGTCTCTGCCACCCCTGGTTCCTCCTTGCGGGTCCCAGGTTCAGAATCACACAGACAAATGTACAGACCCTCTCCACCTGAGACAGCTAGGAAAATCAGAAACATACACCACAAACCTAAGATGACATCAGAGGCCAGGCTCCAAAGGGAAGCAAAGCAATCAAAGAACTGACAGCACATTCCAGAAGTGAACGTGGACGCTTTCAGTTTTCCAAAGTGCTGGTTCACACCCCTCCACAAGGGAAATCTCAACTTTAAATTTCATTGCATCGCACATTTGTTAAGATGCTAGGTAAGATCGGCACAGCAAATGACCCACCGTGGGCCATAAAGTGCATCTTGCTTTAGTCCTTTTTTTAGTACCAAAAAAAAATTTTTTTCCCCTAATTCCCACAAATAATATTTTAAAACGTTTAGATATTCTTAGGGCTTCCCTGATAGCTCGGTTGGTACAGAATCCGCCTGCAATGCAGGATACCTCTGTTCGATACCTGGGTTGGGAAGGTGCCCCGGAGAAGGGAAAGGCTACCCACTTCAGTATTCTTGTCTGGAGAATTCCAAGGACGTATGGGGTCCATGGAGTCACAAAGAGTTGGACAGGACTGAGCGACTTTCACTTCCACTTCACTTTCATGTCTTTTAAATTTGAGACCAGTTCAACATTTTAAAAATTTAATGGGAAATAATGGAGGCAGAACCAGTTTTCATCTACCATCTTGACCGAGCCACGGAGGTGCATATAGTCCTTTCCCACTTTTTTCCTGAGTGTATTTTTATATATATTTTGTATATATACTGTATAA
The DNA here is from genome assembly GCA_006408695.1 of Aepyceros melampus. Lineage (NCBI taxonomy): Eukaryota > Metazoa > Chordata > Mammalia > Artiodactyla > Bovidae > Aepyceros > Aepyceros melampus. Next base: position 168,106 of record SJXQ01007074.1, read on the forward strand.
CCCATGGGGTCACAAAAAGTCAGACATGACTGACTTTCACTTCAGATATTCTTACAGATGAGAGAATCATGGTAGCTCACCCAGCTTCTTATAGCTTTAGAATATTTTGAAGATTTTGTTCCATGAACTCATTGAACACTGAACACCTAGCGTGTACTACATAGGACAAAGACCATCCACCCCGACAGGGCTGTTCCAGCCTCACTAAGGGGCAGGATACGTGCTCTGCAAATGAGAGAAAAGTAAAATTTCAGTGTGACACCTGCCAAGGAAGGTTATGAGCTGCAGGCCGGGGAAGGCTTTGTGTGATCATGTTACTACTGGCTGCTTTCAAGGAGGTGGCAATATATCTTAGTACTTCAAGATGAGGGCTCTAGACTAAAATCCTGGTTTTGCCATTTAATTAACCTCTCTAGGGTCTCACAGAGAAGGCAATGGCACCCCACTCCAGTACTCTTGCCTGGAAAACCCCATGGACGGAGGAGCCTAATAGGCTACAGTCCATGGGGTCTCGAAGAGTTCGACATGATTGAGTGACTTCAATTTCACTTTTCACTTCCATGCATTGGAGAGGGAAATGGCAACCCACTCTAGTGTTTTTGCCTGGAGAATCCCAGGGGCGGGGGAGCCTGGTGGGCTTCCGTCTGTGGGGTCACACAGAGTCGGACATGACTGACGCGACTTAGCAGCAGCAGCAGAATAGGACCTGGCACACAGAACGGGCTCTATAAATGCCAGTCCCTTTTCTTTGCCACTATTGTCCCAATGAGTTAAAAGACACGCTGCCCTGGCCCTCTAAGAAACCCCAAGGAGAAGACAGAAGACCTGGAATTCCTGGAAGCATCATCTCTCACAACCTGAAACAGAAGACGCATACTGAACTGTTTTGGAGGAGTAGTCAGACTTTCTTCTCAAGCAAAAGTTCCATCCAGTGTGGCCAACCACAATTACAAAATAGCCACAGAAAAGTCACATGAACTGTGACTAAAAAACAACATTGGTGGACTTCCCTGTTGGCTGAGGTTAGGATCCAGGGCTTTCCCTGCTGAGAACCCAGGTTCAATCCCTGGTTGGGGAACTGAGATCCCAGAAGCTGCATGGTGCAGCCAAAAAGGGACTAAATGCATATAGCTTTAGTCATCTTTCAGTGATTGTCAGCCTGAAAAATTATATAAAAGAATGAACATATGATAGAAAGTCAACCATATGCATTTGCTAACATAATTTTATTAATGCAATAGATACAATTTCCAACATATACCATTCAAACACATGCCCTTTTCATGTGTTTCATTAAGACATGGAACTATTTTGCTTAAGAGTTTCCACTTCTCTTTTAAACCAGCTTTTATAGTCAATGACTTGGACTAAAGCACCCAAAGCCTTTTGTCTTTTAATCTCCACTTATCCTTTCAGAACGCCCTATTGGCAATATGTGCTTTTAGCCACTCTGCCTGCTGAAGGCTGCTTTCTCCAAACAGCAACAGGGTTTAATTCTCACTTTCTTCTACACCAGCCTCTACTAACTCCACTGAGTTTCTGTTTTCATCCTCCAACTTCTTCTTCTTCTTTGCTTTTCTTTCCAGGTTAAGCTGAGCAATGTCTTCATTTTTCTCTGTGATGTATTTTAGCTACAAAAAATATTTTTAAATTACATTTTTACCTGATTGTAAAGCCATTGATAAGTCTAGTCGGGGAGAAAAAAATCTATGCCATTTCCCAAACACTCCCACCCGGGGTTACATTCCTTGGAGTTAAACACAGCTTCGAATTTTTTTTTCCTGGAAGGAATCAACGACAAAAGTCGCTCACTACTTACTCATATAGCAGTTCCCTGAATAATCAGAAGAATTAAAACTTATAGTTTACAAAAGGCATGCCAATCACAAATATACTCTACTAAGCACAAATAAAGTCAAAAGCCCTAAATTTTACCCAACTAAAATTACTGAGCAATTCCTGTGTACCAGATCCTAGAGACAGAAGGATAATAAGACAAGGTCCTTGCCCTCAGGGAAGATTTAGTCAAATGTAAAAATTTAGCTGCAACTCTTCAGTAACAGACTTCTGTCAGATGACTAAAATTTAACAGTCCAATACGCAATAAGCAGGAAACTTCCCAATTAATAGTCTAAGATGACTTGCATCGACAATTCCTTGCAAAAGATAGAAACTGCTTACTGAAGCTGACCAAGTTACAGTTCTGAGAGAGAATTTCGGAGGAGAGAAAAATGTCTTTTCCACTGATACGCAGCACCACCAGCTACTGGAGCTATTAGGAATCGTATCATCCTTAACCTTGACTTAAACTTTAGAGAAACTATATTAGAAAAGCAGAGACAGAAAAAAAAAGTCCAGTGGAAATAGTATTGGATTCAGGGTTTGAAGGTTAAGGGTCAGCTGTCAACCAGAAAACTTCATATTTAACTTTGGGAAATTACTTAACTCTAGTAGTCTGGCCTATAAAATGGGGCTAATTAGTCATGTTACAAAAAACCCTCATAGAGTGGCTGTGAGCTTTAAATAATGTGTGTAAAATATGACCTACAGAAGTCCTGTGTGAAATGTCAAGTGCTACACAACTTCATTCATTCAACAACTACTCATGAGCCCCTACTGTGGGTCAGGCCCTTTTTTAGGCATGGCAGATAGAGTTGAGAAGAAACACAAAAAACCCCTGCCTTTGTGGAGCTCACATCCTGGGGAGCAATGTTAAAGTATTTTGACTGCCAAGATCAGACTAAGTCAGGAAACCTCACAGGCATCCTGGATCTGCCATCAGCCACAGCCACTAGCCTGGGACAATCACAGCATCACCTGTAAAGTGAGGCATGGCTGGGATAACGTCTAGACGTCTCTGAAAAGACAGAAAATGTGCTCAACTGCCTGCACACCCCAGATGTACTGATACTCCTTCCGCACGTGGCCCACCAAAATTGTGGGCTCCATAACAAAAGCACCCCCTAGATACTCTAGCCTGTGACCTGTCTCTGACACCATGCTGTAGCTGAAACATGGGACCAAAGTTTTGAGATATTACAGAAAAGGCAAATTATGAAATCCAGAGAGCACTGATTAGAAAATTTCAAATTGGCTTAGCAAGATCCATCATCGTGAAAGAAAGACTGTAAATTACAGGCAGGTCGGAGTGGTTGAAGCGTGTCTCATTTTTAACGCAAGGTGCCCTGGGGGAATCACTTCATGGATGCCAGTGATTAATTGGGAATAATGTATTCTGATGGGAAAGAGGAGTGAGGAAAGAAATCCATCTCTCACCAGTGAATGACTCCTCCTGGCTAAGAGCTTCACGTCTTCAGTGTTAACCGTGCTTCTTTTCGCATGTCTGTAGAAAGTGCAGAAACAATTCGCCAAAATGTTTCATATTATTTAAAGTTTTGATGAAACACAAAAGTTCATGGCCAGACTTCACACCAGCAGGATCTCTAGGTAGCCCATCTTTTCAGGTGAGTGCCCATTAAGTGACAGTGACACAGGAATGAGTGAAGTGATGAGCCAAGATACCAATTAAATGAAGAGACAGAGCAAGCAGAAGCCACTGGAGGGCCGAGGGTATCTGGAGGATGTGAACATGGAGACGAGTGAGAGGCATCCCAGCCTTCCCAAATGCTCACAGTGGGCACAGCGACCACCACGCAAAAAGAAGCGGGTCTGTGAGGCACCTTCAGTGGAAAGAGAAAACAGCACAGAGCTCACAATACAAAGATCACTGCTGCTTAAATGAACGCTAAATAGAAGAAACAGAGAATTTCCACAAAGCACGGCTTCGCTAATACCAAGGTCCTAATGCTCTTACCCCAAAGGCTACATTACAGGGAAAAGCTTGTGCACGGTCCCTCCCCAACTAGCAAACAATGTGTCCTCGACAACAGCCCAGCTAGGACAAAGAACACCCTTTCAACTAGACTCTGTTTCTTGCTCACAACACGGATGCAAGTGCTTGTTCCAGTTCTCTTATCTCTGCTTTAAAAGGTAATCTGAGACAATGAGCTCTATTCAATAATTTATTACCCTAATTACACCCTTTCTTGCCATTTCTAACTTCCTCCAAAAATAAGTAGGAAATTTGTAAGTCGGAATAAGGAGGAATCTTTGTGTTCTTAATAACTATCAGCCTGACCAACACATGGCAAGTACTCACTAAATATCTGTTGATTTAAAGATAAAACTCACAGAAATTATATTCTGTAATTTAGCCAGATTAGTCCTTCACATCCTGCCAAATGTGAAAAGATCACATGCCATCTCATCATGACGGACAGTATCTGACTATCGTGGGATAATATCCATGTCAGAAGATAACTTCTCATTAGCCGCCTGCAAGGACTAGCACAGAGGAAAGGGGGCAGGGCGGGGGGTGGAGTCAGACAGAAAGTGATGGAATAGAGACCACAAAGCCGGTCCAGAGGTGCCCTGCGTGGAGGCCCTGCGTGGAGGATGTCAGCAGCAACAGACACACCATGGCTCTCGTCTGTATCACACAACAAGCTGCTCTGTTGGTGTTACCACCTTCCTAAAGGGCCAAAGAGTGAGGAGGAAGCAGCACTGAACTATTCAGCATAAGATCAGCGTATATGATCACAAGAGACATTCAGGAAACAGCAGAGCCAACCCTCTCCACCCCTTGACTGGTCATCTGGTTTCTCTGCACCATGTTTTAATGATACCACAGTCCCAGATGGAGGGGCAGGTACATCCTATGCCAGCCACTGCACACCACAGCCTCTCCTAAATCAAACCTCTGGCTCCAGAAAATTACTCTAGAGAACATAACAAAGCAATTTTTCATTCAACACATTTAGCAACACAGGTTTTAAAGACTATTCCCAAAATGCCCCTAAATATTCATTGGAAGACTGATGCTGAAGCTCCAATACTCTGGCCACCTGATGTGAAGAGCCGACTTACTGGAAAAGACCCTGATGCTGGGAACTGAGGGCAAGAGGAGAAGGGGGCAGCAGAGGATGAGATGGTTGGATGGCATCACCAACTGAATGCAAACTCCGGGAGATGGTGAAGGATAGGGAAGCCTGGCGTGCTGCAGTAAATGGGGTGGCAGAGGCTGACACAACTTAGCGACTGAACAACAACAAAAATGCCCCTAGAATTCATTTACCGTAGAATACCTATCTTCCTCAAAATGTTTCATCTTTACCATGTTAACATTAGGCGGCTAGACATTAAATGAACGAAATTCACAACTTAAGTGGAGAGATTATTTTCCAAAGTTTATAGGTGAACTGAGTTTATAGTATTTACAATTTAAGTGCATTTTTTTCATAGAAACATTGTTACAAATACTAGTTAGGTTCCCAGGCTCCAAAGACTACCTAATAGGTAGCCAACCTGAAATAGCAGTATATATTTCAGATTTCTCAAACTGGGGTAATATAGGAGCAGGGATTATGTAGCAGGGAAAACTCAAAACCACAGGATAAAGGTGACCCTCTGGGACTATCCATTTTATTCAGCAGTGGTGGTTTAGTCGCTAAGCTGTGTTCAACTCTTGCAACCCCAAAGACTATAGCCCGCCAGGCTCCTCTGTCCATGGAATTCTCCAGGCAAGAATACTGGAGTGGGTTGCCATTTCCTTCTCCAGGGTATCTTCGAGACCCAGGGATCAAACCCGGGTCTCCTGCACCGCAGGCAGATTCTTTACTGACTGAGCTACCAGGGAAGCTTTTTTAATTTTAATTCAGTGATAAACATTTTTTCCCCCACACCATGGCATGCAGATCCCCACCCAGGGATTGAACCTGGGGCCCCTTGCATTGGAAGTTTAGAGTTCTTAACCACTGGACCACCAGCGAGTCCTGTTCAGTGATAAACTTTAAAACATGATTTTTTTTTTAATGGAATAGACAATGTAAAATTAAAAAACAGACAAGTCTTCAAGAAAATCTGCACTTGAATTAGCTCAGAGTTCTTTGGAGGAAATCTAAGGAGTGCTGGTATACACCCCTGAGCACTACAGAAGAGGCAGCATCTCTAAGTAAAGCCTCTGACAGTCTTGCTCAGAGAGCATCAGCTGACGGCCTCTACACAGACTCCTTTACCCAAAAGATGAGTCCTTCCTTGTGCAGCTGACAGTCTAAGTGGTGCCCACACATCTCTGCCCCGTGTGTGCATGCTAAGTCACTTCAGTCATGTCCTTCCCTTTGTGACCCAATGGACTGTAGCCTTCCAGGTTCCTCTGTCCATGGGATTCTCTAGGCAAGAATACTGGTATGGGTTGCCACGCCCTCCTTGAAGGGATTTTCCCTACTTAGGTATCGAACCTGGGTCTCCTGCATTGGCAGGCGGGTTCTTTAACACTGTGCCACCTGGGATGCCTACCTCTCTGCCCCAGGGCCCAGCAAAAGGAAGTAGGCTTCTCAACTATAAAAAACACACAGTACCTGAAAACTTAACGTGTTACAATGCTAAGTAGCTCTATTTCATTTTTATTTCTAGTATTTAAAATCTGTCCTTGTCTTTTCCTACAGCTAACACAGAAACGAGGAGGAAGCTCACAGCGGGGGACTTGCTACTGGCATCTAGTGGGCAGAGGCGAGGGCCGCCACTAAATGCCCTACAACGCACTGGGCAGCCCCCACCAGAACAAGGGAATCATCCAGTCCAACATGCCAACAGTGCTGAGGTGGAAAAACTCTGATCTATGCTGGTAAACTCTATGCTCAAATCAAATAACCATTTGTCTACTAATTTACATTTTTGTGTCTTCCTTTGTAACATAAAAGACTCATATTTTTTAAAAAAAGAAGAGGGACTTCCTTGGTCCAGTGGTTAAGACACCATGCTTCCAATGCAAGGGGTATGGGTTTAATCCTTGGTCAGGGAACTAAGATCCCACAAACCCAGCAGCATGGTTAAAAAAAAAGAAGAAGAAGAAAAGAAAGGCAAGGGGTTTCCTTGGTAGTCTAGTGATTAAGAATCTGCCTGCTAATTCAGGGAACATGGGTTCGATCCCTGGTCCAGGAAGATCCCACATGCCCTGGAGCAACTAAGCCTGTGCATCACAACTATAGAGCCTGTGTGCCTAGGGCCTGTGCTTTGCAACAAGAGAAGCCACCTCAATGAGAAGACCTTGTATGGAAACTTGAGAAAGCCCAGGCGCAGCAATGAAGACCCAGTGCAGCCAAAAATAAAATAAAATAATAAATCTTAAAAAAAAAAAAAGATGGCAAGTAAAGGCAGTAAATGTATTTCACAGGAGACTTGGGGTGGGGGTGGGCGCAGGGCACAAGTAAGGGGCAACCACCTGAATTAACGATGATAAGACGCAGGAGCCATCAGTATCCCATATATTATCCTGATCCCTTCTGGCCAAGTTGAAGATGCTAAGCGGTTTTTAGGGACTCATATACACAGGAATAGGCAAGATTTAGAGCCTGCCCTCTGAGAACCTACTGCTTTAATTCATTCAGAATATTCTCAAAGAAACAAAGAGCTATAGGAGAAAGGTGAAAAGTATGGGGTGTGGGAGAGGCTGGCACCAAATCAGAAGTGGGAGCAAATTAGAAAGCTTTAGCCCTTTCAGGCCTTCGTCATTCAAATTGCTTCATAAAAGCAATTCGCTGCAATTGTTTTCAATTACCTGTGGAACTAATTGAAGAGAGGAGCATAAATCACCTGTAAAAGCTAACGCTTTACCAGCTGAAAGCCAGTCACACACACTTTTCAAGGAGCGTGTGTCTCACTTGTCGCCAGCAGGCAAATGCAGGGCTGATGGGGCCATGGGCTGTATTATCCCGACACCCGTGCACTGCCCCACAAAGCAAAAAGCAGCCTAGCTCGCGCCCAGCCTCACCCCCCAGCACCACACCACCTGCAGAAACAGTCTTAAAAGAAAGCGCACCATGCACAGAATCCTGGAGACATGACTCACACCTTTTTAACCTGGAAATGAATAACTTTACTCCCTTAACGACAAATACGAGTAAAACTTCAAAAAATGCCCAATCAAGTCTGAATGGACATGATTAAAGCAGATGTTCCATTCTTACAGAATCATGATTAGAGACTGAGTCTCCACAAAACATGGGGCGGGGAGGGGTTCAAGCTTCCCTGAAATTCACCACCAGATGGGGAGCATCAAAGCACAGAAACAAGCCCAGACAATCAAGCTCTCTACCCACCTTGCAAACATTTCAAGGTCTTTGGCAAAATTTTCTGAAAGAGAAGAAGAGATGTGCTTTAATTAGCCTATCTCAACCTTAATTCAGAAGCAGAAAAGTGAAATCTCAATGTCTACAGTAAGTGTAGTGACTACTACAAATCCTTTTGAAAGTGAGAGGAGGCCCTTCGGGAAGCTCCAATGCTGGATTCATTACGACCTCTGTGTCCTCCCTGCCACCTCCACCCTTCATTACAAACCTCTGGTAATTGTGGCTACACCTCTCCTCCCTAGAAACTATCCCTTAATTTTAAATTGTGCTAGGAGTTAGGGCTTGTGAAGACATTCATCTCCCCTGAAGTCAAGCAAATACCAGCTGTCAAACTGTGGGTGATAGAAAAAAGTTATAAAGCAATGAAACAAAAAATTCATGTCCAAGGAATTCCCCTGGTGGTCCAGTGGTTAAGAATCGGCCTTCCAGTGCAGGGGACACAGTTTCTATACCTGGTCAGGGTACTAAGATCCCACATGAAAGAAAGTGAAAGTGTTGGTTGCTCAGTCATGTCCTACTCTTTGTGACCCCATGGACTGTAGCCCACCAGGCTCCTCTGTCCATGGAATTCTCCAGGCAAGAATACTGGAGTGGGCTGCCATTTCCTTCTCCAGGGGATCTTCTCAACCCAGGGATTGAACCTGTGTCTCCCGCATTGCAGGCAGATTCTTTACCATCTGAGCCACCAGGAAAGCCCCCAAGATTCCACATGCCGCCAGGCAACTAAGCCAGAATGCCACAACGAAGACCCAGAACAGCTGAAATTAAATAAACAAATAGGCAGCCGGTCCTAGCCCTTGTTTTTAAAAAAAAAGTAATATTCTGGGTGGTTTAAAACAATAAAATAAAGGTGCTGATGCCCCAGTTAGTGTAACAGAAAGAAAAAAAATATAAATCTTGTAGTAGAAAAAAATACAGCTCTTCCCATAAACTGAATCTTACAGCCAATAGAAGAAACGTTTCATGGATGGTATCCAGTGATAATGTTCTCTAGGAAAGCCCCCAAGATTCCACATGCCGCCAGGCAACTAAGCCAGAATGCCACAACGAAGACCCAGAACAGCTGAAATTAAATAAACAAATAGGCAGCCGGTCCTAGCCCTTGTTTTTAAAAAAAAAGTAATATTCTGGGTGGTTTAAAACAATAAAATAAAGGTGCTGATGCCCCAGTTAGTGTAACAGAAAGAAAAAAAATATAAATCTTGTAGTAGAAAAAAATACAGCTCTTCCCATAAACTGAATCTTACAGCCAATAGAAGAAACGTTTCATGGATGGTATCCAGTGATAATGTTCTCTGTCTGTTGGTGAGATACACCACGGCACCCACCCGCATTTCTCCCAGGCAAAATCAACCTCCAGGCTTTCCATACACCCATAGGAAGACCAGGGCTGCGTACCACACTGTCCAAAGGTCACCTCTGAGATCGCTGCAATGGTTTGCTTGCTGAACTGCATGTCTTTGTCTGACGCAACTTCCTCACAGAGACACCCAACCGTGTAGTGAACCGCTGCCTTTAGCCGCTGAAGTAAAATCAAAACACTTCATGGGTAAGACTGCAAATAAGAGCTCTTCACATCTTAAAAAATGAAGACCAAGAAGAGGGTCTGCTCAGCCTAAATTCCTTCAGCACTTTCCGTAATGGCTGAGTGACTTTTCCAGTGTACTAATAAATCAGTGGGGCCTCTGGAATGTGACTTGTAGAAACATCACTTCCTAGTTAATGGTGATGATTTAGGTGAAGTAAAGATAAGGAACAAGGATGGCAGGTCAGCGGGGAGAGAAGGCAGACTGGTATCTGGGAGGTGCCCGTGTAACTTTACTCAGTTATTCCACATTTACGTGCCAAGTGCCTACTGGGTGAAGGCATGTGCTAACATGTTAGTACTAATATGTGCTACCTGAATGTTACTGACCCAAGATATTTCAATATTCACTACATAACAATTCGCTGGCCACAGGTGTTAGTTTCTGCAAAAAAATCCCGTGATCAATAATGTGCCAGGTATATGAGGAACGCAGTGAAAAAAGAGAGAGATTTTTGCCCCTAGATGGAAGTTAACCAAGCAAATACAGAAGGACTGGTCCCTGTGCTTCAAGTCCTTGCCAGTCCCAGTCCTGCACAAGACAAAGGATGAATGTCAGGACAACACTGGGGAAGGCTCCCGAGGGGATACTGGATCCTCCTCTGATTTGCTGGTTTGCTAGCCCACCTCAACAGGACCCTCACCGCTCCTTAGCAACACCTGCCAGTGCTGGAAAACACTTCTTCCCCATGCGGAGGAGTAAAGAAATGAAACAAGCCACACCAAGGTCTCGGTCTCATGTCAACGAGCTTGCTGAGCCCTGGGTGCACACCTGCTGGGGACTGAGCCGAACTGCACGTGGTGACAGCTGAACCCGAGTCAGCATCGCCTCTACCAGCAGGTGCTCGTGGCAGAGGCAAGACAAGGAGGGACTGCAAAAACACGAGTCCAGGGCCCCAAGGGGAAGCCAGACAGATAGGAAAGGGACCTACTTTCCTTAGTTTCAGATGTCACAAGAGCAGGTAAGTGCAAAGCGTCAGTGGAAGGAGACAAAGAGACCACTGGGAGAGATAAAGACCCTCCAAAGTCATCTTTTTTTAGGTATGTGTAGAGGTGTGGTTGAGGAAGGCTTCCTTATCTCTCCTTGCTATTCTTTGGATCTCTGCATTCAGATGCTTATATCTTTCCTTTTCTCCTTTGCCTTTCGCTTCTCTTCTTTTCACAGCTATTTCTAAGGCCTCCTCAGACAGTCATTTTGCTTTTTTGCATTTCTTTTCCATGGGGATGGTCTTGATCCCTGTCTCCTGTGCAATGTAATGAACCTCCGTCCATAGTTCATCAGGCACTCTATCAGATCTAGTCCCTTAAATCTATTTCTCACTTCCACTGTATAATCATAAGGGATTTGAATTAGGTCATACCTGAATGATCTAGTGGTTTTCCCTACTTTCTTCAATTTAAGTCTGAATTTGGCAATAAGGAGTTCATGATCTGAGCCACAGTCAGCTCCTGGTCTTGTTTTTGCTGACTGTATAGAGCTTCTCCATCTTTGGCTGCAAAGAATATAATCAATCTGATTTCAGTGTTGACTACCTGGTGATGTCCTTGTGTAGAGTCTTCTCTTGTATTGTTGGAAGAGGGTGTCTTCTATGACCAGTGTGTTCTCTTGGCAAAACTCTATTAGCCTTTGCCCTGCTTCATTCTGTACTCCAAGGCCAAATTTGCCTGTTACTCCAGGTGTTTCTTGACTTCCTACTTTTGCATTCCAGTCTCCTATAATGAAAAGGACATCTTTTTTCAGTATTAGTTCTAAAGGTCTTGTAGGTCTTCATAGAACCATTCAACTTCAGCTTCTTCAGTGTTACTGGTTGGGGAATAGACTTGGATTACCATGATATTGAATGGTTTGCCTTGGAAATGAACACCTACTTTTGCATTCCAGTCCCCTATAATGAAAAGGACATCTTTTTTCAGTATTAGTTCTAAAGGTCTTGTAGGTCTTCATAGAACCATTCAACTTCAGCTTCTTCAGTGTTACTGGTTGGGGAATAGACTTGGATTACCATGATATTGAATGGTTTGCCTTGGAAATGAACAGAGATCATTCTGTCGTTTTTGAGATTGCATCCAAGTACTACATTTCGGACTCTTTTGTTGACCATGATGGCTACTCCATTTCTTCTAAGGGATTCCTGTCCACAGTAGTAGATATAAGGGTCATCTGAGTTAAATTCACCCATCCCAGTCCATTTTAGTTCTCTGATTCCTAGAATGTTGACGTTTACTCTTGCCATCTCCTATTTGACCACTTCCAATTTGCCTTGATTCGTGGACCTAACATTCCAGGTTCCTATGCAATATTGCTCTTTATAGCATTGGACCTTGCTTCTATCACCAGTCATATTCACAACTGGGTATTGTTTCTGCTTTGGCTCCATCCCTTCATTCTTTCTGGAGTTATTTCTCCACCAATCTCCAGTAGCATATTGGGCACCTACCGACCTGGAGAGTTCCTCTTTCAGTATCCTATCAGTTTGCCTTTTCATACTGTTCATGGGGTTCTCAGGCAAGAATATTGAAGTAGTTTGCCATTCACTTCTCCAGTGGTCCACATTCTGTCAGACCTCTCCACCATGACCCACCTGTCTTGGGTGGCCCCACACTGCATGGCTTAGCTTCATTGAGTTAGACAAGGCTGTGGTCCATGTGATCAGATTTGCTAGTTTTCTGTGATTGTGGGTACAGTGTGTCTGCCCTCTGATGCCCTCTCGCAACACCTACCGTTTTACTTGGGTTTCTCTTAACTTGGACGTGGGTTAGCCCTCCTCAGCGATCAATGCAAAGAAATAGAGGAAAACAACAGAATAGGAAAGACTAGAGATCTCTTCAAGAAAATTAGAGATACCAAGGGAACATTTCATGTAAAGATGGGCTCGATAAAGGACAGAAATGGTCTGGACCTGACAGAAGCAGAAGATATTAAGAAGTAGCAAGAATACACAGAAGTGTACAAAAAAGATCTTCATGACCCAGATAATCACGATGGTGTGATCACTCACCTAGAGCCAGATATCCTGGAATGTGAAGTCAAGTGGGCCTTAGAAAGCATCACTACAAACAAAGCTAGTGGAGGTGATGGAATTCCAGTTGAGCTATTCCAAATCCTGAAAGATGATGCTGTGAAAGTGCTGCACTCAATATGCCAGCAAATTTGGAAACCTCAGCAGTGGCCACAGGACTGGAAAAGGTCCGTTTTCATTCCAATCCCAAAGAAAGGCAATACCAAAGAATGCTCAAAGTACCGCACAATTGTACTCATCTCACACACTAGTAAAGTAATGCTCAAAATTCTCCAAGCCAGGCTTCAGCAATATGTGAACCGTGAACTTCCAGATGTTTAAGCTGGTTTTAGAAAAGGCAGAGGAACCAGAGATCAAATTGCCAACATCCGCTGGATCATGGAAAAAGCAAGAGAGTTCCAGAAAAACATCTTTTTCTGCTTTATGGAATATGCCAAAGCCTTTGACTGTGTGGATCACAATAAACTATGGAAAATTCTTAAAGAGATGGGAATACCAGACCACCTGACCTGCCTCTTGAGAAACCTATATGCAGGTCAGGAAACAACAGTTAGAACTGGACATGGAACAACAGACTGGTTCCAAATAGGAAAAGAAGTACGTCAAGGGTGTATATTGTCACCCTGCTTATTTAACTTATATGCAGAGTACATCATGAGAAAGGCTGGGCTGGAAGAAGTACAAGCTGGAATCAAGATTGCCGGGAGAAATATCAATAACCTCAGATATGCAGATGACACCACCCTTATGGCAGAAAGTAAAAAGGAACTAAAAAAAGCCTCTTGATGAAAGAGAAGAGTGAAAAAGCTGGCTTAAAGCTCAACATTCAGAAAACTAAGACCATGGCATCTGGTCCCATCATTTCATGAGAAATAGATGGGCAAACAGTGGAAACAGTGTCAGACTTTATTTTGAGGGGCTCCAGAATCACGCACTGCAGATGGTGATTGCAGCAATGAAATTAAAAGACACTTACTCCTTGGAAGGAAAGTTATGACCAACCTAGATAGCCTATTAAAAAGCAGAGACATTACTTTACCAACAAAGGTCCATCTAGTCAAGGGTATTGTTTTTCCAGTAGTCATGGATGGATGTGAGAGTTGGACTGTGAAGAAGGCTGAGTGCCAAAGAATTGATGCTTTTGAACTGCAGTGTTGGAGAAGACTCTTGAGAGTCCTTTGGACTGCAAGGAGATCCAATCAGTCCATCCTAAAGGAGATCAGTCCTGGGTGTTCATTGGAAGGACTGATGCTGAAGCTGAAACTCCAATACTTTGGCTACCTCATGCGAAGAGTTGACTCATTGGAAAAGACCCTGATGCTGGGAGGGATTGGGGGCAGGAGGAGAAGGGGACGACTGAGGATGAGATGGCTGGATGGCATCACCAACTCGATGGACGTGAGTTTGGGTAAATTCCAGGAGTTGGTGATGGACAGGGAAGCCTGGCATGCTGCAATTCATAGGGTCGCAAAGAGTCGGATACAACTGAGCAACTGAACTGAACTGAGAGATGTAGTTAGGGATAAGGGAAAAGGACAGTGATCCTTCTCATTGCTCCAGAAGATTCCTCCATCCCTCCATCCTTCCCCCTCCTCCACTTCCAGGAATAGGTTAAGGGCCTTCTTTAATAGAGGCTAAATCTTGGACTGCAAGGAGATCCAACCAGTCTATTCTAAAGGAGATCAGCCCTGGGTGTTCTTTGGAAGGAATGCTGCTAAGCTGAAACTCCAGTACTTTGGCCACCTCATGTGAAGAGCTGACTCATTGGAGAAGACTCTGATGCCGGGAGGGATTGGGGGCAGGAAGAAAAGGGGACAACAGAGGATGACATGGCTGACTGGCATCACCGACTCGATGGACGTTTGAGTGAACTCTGGGAGTTGGCAACGGACAGGGAGGCCTGGCATGCTGCAATTCATGGGGTCGCAAAGAGTCGGACATGACTGAGCAACTGAACTGAACTGAACTGACTGAAGTCATGCCTGCATGTGCTCAGTTGCCAAGTCATGTCCGACTCAGTGATCCATGGACTATAGCCCACCAGGGTCTTCTGTCCACAAGATTCTCCAGGCAAGAATACTGGAGTGGGATGCCATTTCCTCCTCCAGAGGATCTTCCCCACCCAGGGATGGAACCCAGGACTCCTGCAGGTCTCTTGTTTTGCAGGTGGATTTTTTACCAATGAGCCACCAGCTTGGGTCAGAGGTTAAGTCACCAGACTCTAAATTCCTCAAGGGCAGGACCCTTTAGTACTATTCATGGCTGTCCACCTAGCGCCAAGAACACCTGGCTGAGTGAACAGGGGGATCCTCCATCAGGTCACCACTGCATAGAGGATGAGGTTCAAATTTCTCAGTCCATCTTTGCAGCCTGACTCACTTACTCAGTAAGCACTTATTGTCTGTTGAGAGCTAGGCTCTGTACTAGGGGCTGAGAACACAAAACTGAAAAGAACAGTCCCTGCTCTCAAAGAGTTTATCTCCTACATCTTTGCCATGAATGGACTCTTCGAAACCACTAATGTCATGAAACCCAAAGGAGGTGGAGAACCGTTCCAGGAGAGACCAAAGCCAGGACTAGACACAATGCATGATCCCCAACTGGATCCTGGGTGAAGGAAAAAAGACCATGAAAGAATATCTTTGGGACAACTGGGGAAAACTGAATATGGATTCATATTAGATAATAGAATTTTATCAATTATCAAGCTTCTTGAATGTGATCAGATATTACGACCTTGAAGAAGCATGTTAAAGCATTAAAATTTAAAGGTGAAGCATCAAGTGTATTTAATTCTCAAATAATTTCGAGAAAAGAAGGAAGCAAATACAGCAAAATGTTAACTGGTTAATCGAGGTGAGGGGCACATGGGTGATGAATGCGCTAATTTTGCAACCTTTTCTGAAGGCTCGAACTTCAAAATAAAGGGAGGCGGTGGGTAAACAGCTTCTGAAAGTTAGGAAGCACCCCTTTCCTGAGCTCATTCTCATTTCTCTTCGGTTAATCCTCTGAGATTCTTGGTTTTTCTCACGGCTCTCCCACACGGTATTTATTCGCGGTGCTGATTGAAGGACTGAATACCAGCAGCTACGCCGAGAGCTGGTTATTATCACCCTGATTTTTCCACCTAGGAAAATGAGTTCGGAGAGTCAACACAACACTCTGTGCGGAGTCGAGATTCGAACCCACATCCGATGGGTTCCGGAGCCGGACGGCCGGGTTTGCACCAGGTTCCGAGGCCGTCTCCTCCCGCGCAGGATGGACGCACCGATTAGAGGAGGCAACATTTTTAGAGTTCGTGCCGCGTGCCTCAGAACATCCCTGTCCGAGGAGACTGAGCCTGTCAGAAAGCCAGAGGGGCCTCCGCCGCCGGACTCCCGGTGCACGGTAGGTATTTTCCCCGAACCTTCCCTCTCACTCAGCCAAGCCAAACTCCGACTCGCCAAACCAAGCAAACCGTCTCCCAACACCCCCCGCGGCAGCCGGGTCGGCTCATGCGCAGGCGCCAGAGGCCGGAGGCGGCCGAGCTCGACCTCCGACCCTCAGTACGAAGACGAGGCTGGGCTGAGGCGGCGCCTTTTTCCCCACAGAATCTCGACGCCGTCCTTCCCCAGCCCCGCCAGGACCCCATTCTCCTGTACCTGTCGGTAAGAGAAGCTTTGCTGCTCTTCGGACGATTCCTCCTCCTCCATCATCACCACGGGCGGATCCCGGCAGGCGCGCCAGGACAGAAAGACGCGGCCGCCTGGGAAACCTGGTCGGTTTTCCCGCCGCGGCGCCGGGCGACGGGCCGCGCTGGGGGCCAAAGCGCGAAGCTGCCGGCTGCCTCGCGCGCCCCCTGGCGGCGACTCTGGGAAAGGGGCCTCAGCGCGCCTGCGCCCGCCCGGCCCCAGCCAAGCTCCCCGGGGACCTTAGGCCCAGCTCTGCGCCCCGCACAGTTGTTAACACCAGCTCTCAGAAACATGTGTGTGTAGGGACAAGGGTTCTCAACTCGGTTGTAAATTCCATGAGGCTGCAACCTCGATATGCCTTGCAAAATCTAGCGTGAGTTTTTTATAATTCTATAGTGTCACAAAGTCAGATGACTGATAAACGTTTGATTTCTATACTCTTCAGCGAAAAGTTTCTCACCCCATTGCCGTTGCCAAAGGAATATAGTTTTGACCCAAGTGTTAGCTGATTTTCCTTTGTTAAGAATTAAGGGACTTATAAGGATTCCTTGGCGGTCCAATGGCTAAGATTCCTCAATTCCACTGCAGGGGGTGCGAATTTAATCCCTGGTGTGGGAACTAAGAATCCACATGCCAGGCGGCCATGAATTTAAAAAAAAAAAACGGAAATAAGGGACTTCCCTGGTGGTCCATCCAGTGGAGTTCAATCCCAGGGGCGGGAGCTAAGATCTCACATGCCTTGTGGCAAAAAGAGAAAACAGAAGCACTATTGTTTACCAACTGAGCTATCAGGGAAGCCTTGTAATAAATTCAGTGCAGACTTTAAAAAAAAAAAAGAAGTGAAAAATAGTGAAACCTAACAGTTAGATCTGCACTGCTTCCAAACTTTCTTCAGTTATTTTCCTCCTTCCCAGCTTCACTCTTTAAGTTTCACTCATTTTTGGATGATGTGAAGAAGGAACTTCTCTACTGAACTGAATAATTGTGGCAAGTACTGGAAGAATATTTCCTCAACTTATGCTATTCATGCTACAAAGGGCACAGACAACATGCACATTCAAGTTCAGTCTGCATTATTAACATCCACCTCCCCTCACTTCCGTAAGCAATCAAAAGGAATTAAACCCTGATTTGCAGGTTTCCTTGGTGTAAATACTCCCACTATTGCCAGATTTCAAACAACCAATATGAAGAAGCTGAACTCAGCATTTGTTACAAACTAGACTTTCATGCATTGGAGAAGGAAATGGCAACCCACTCCAGTGTTCTTGCCTGGAGAATCCCAGGGACGGGGGAGCCTGGTGGGCTGCCATCTATGGGGTCGCACAGAGTCGGACACGACAAGCAACTTAGCAGCAGCAGATTTGTTTGACTCATTGAAAAAGACCCTGATGCTGGGAAAGATTGAAGGCAAGAGAAGGGGACAACAGAGGATGAGTTGGTAGGACGGTGTCACCGACTCGATGGACATGAGTTTGAGCAAGCTCCGGGAGTTGGTGATGGTCAGGGATGCCTGGCGCACTGCAGTCCACGGTGTCACAAAGAGTCAGACAAAACTGAGCAACTGAACTGAACTGAGACCTGTTTGAGAGTTGGGCCATAAAGAAGGCTGAGCACCGAAGAATTGATGCTTTTGAATTGTGGTGCTAGAGAATACTCTTGAGAGTCCCTTGGACTGCAAGGAGATCAAACCAGTCAGTCCTAAAGGAAATCAATCCTGAATATTCACTGAAGGACAGATGCTGAAGCTGAAGCTCCAATACTTTGGCCACCTGATGAGAAAAACTGACTCATTGGAAAAGACCCTGATGCTGGGGAAGATCGAAGGCAGTAGAAGAAGGGGACAACGAAGGATGACATGGTTGGATGGCATCATCAACTCAATGAACATGAGTTTGAGCAGGCTCTGGGAGATGGTGAAGGATGGGAAAGCCTGGCGTGCTGCAGTGCAGTCCATGAGGTCACGAAGAGTCAGACATGACTGAGTGACTAAACAACAACAGGCTTGTTTGCCCCACAAGCAGCAGGCCTGACACTGAAGTTTGCAGCAGAGAGAGTTTGCTGATGAGGTCATCACGAAAGGAGAACAAATCACAGATCCAACTCTGAGGGTCAGAGGCTTGAGATAGTAATGGATAAAGAAGCGGGGTTGGGGGGGGGGGGTCCCCAGTCATCCAGTGGTTAAAACAGTTAAGACTCCGTCTTCCAATGCAGGAGGGTGCAGGTTCGATCCCTGGCAGGGGAACTAAAGGCCCACATGCGACAGGGCACGGTCAAATTAAAAACAGCAAAGTGGTCTTAGGCACGAGGAAAGACGATTGGAGACAGAGGAAAGGTGAGGTAATCTGTGTCCTGTACCAGCCCAGCTTTAGGCTCAGTGGTCTGTACTGGGCAGGACCCAACTCCAAAGTTCTGGAAAACAATGTAAAACCTCCGTTACTATAGTGACCCATACATCAGAAGCATTATCTGTAGGGATGGTTTCAAAGTCTAGTGATACATTACCTTGCCTAAGTGAAGCTTAGAGGGTATGCAGCTAGAGAATGGGGGGAAAAAGCAAGTCAGCAGGCTTAATCAGTAAAGAAGCTGCAAGCAGGAAGGTTTCTGACACACTGTTCTCTTATCTGCTGTTCTGTAGGACACACGCCGAGCTTCTGTTAACCCTTTGGATGTGATTTCACACAGGGAAGAGATGCTGCACACCCACCATTCAGACACAGTAGCTGGAGATAACCAAGAACAGATGATAGAAAGATGTGCAGCACAGTAACATCATTAAGAAGTGATGACTTTTGAGTTTTTACTGCCTTTGTTTTTAATACAATTTTTTAAAGTTTGAATTTATGTAACTTAATTTTTTTTACATGTCTTTATAAAAATCTGTTTGTTGGACTTCCCTGGTGATCCAGTGGTAAAGAATCTGCCTGCCAATGTAGATATGGCTTCAAGACCTGATCTGGGAAGAATCCACACACCATGGGGCAACTAAGCCTGTGCACGACTGCTGAGCCCATGAGCCACAACTACTGAAGCCTGCGTGCCCTAGAGCCCGTCCACAGCAAGAGAAGCCAACTGCAACCATAAGAAAGCCCTTGTGCAGCAACAAAGACCCAGCTCAGCCAAAAATAAATTTAAAAAAATCTGCCTGACCACAGGGCTGTAGGATCTTAGTTCCCCAACCAGGGATCAATCCCCTACCCCCTGCACACACTTCAGAGTCTTAACCACTAGACCTTTAGGAAAGTCACGTTGTAACTTAATTCTTAGTAATGACTGTGTCTGTCTCTAGTTTTCTCTTCTCTTGAAAATCAGACATTCACTTCTTGCTGTAGGAACTGGCTCTAGCACACTTCTGGCCTAGCACGTAGTATGCACTTATTAATCCCAAGTGGAAAGAATGTACTATGTTGAAATCAGTTTTTAAAGACCTGAGTGCCCAGCCTGCTTAACTGAGGTCCAGTGAGAGACCAGGGCCCAGCTCATGGTGGGGGCTCACTGAACGTTTGTTGAGGATCTAACTCACAGCAGCATCTCAGTGAGTCCTGAAAAAGCAGAGGCTCCTTAATAATAGACCAGCTCCCCAGGTCATCAGCAATGCAGGGGCCCCCAATTTTTTTTTAAAGAAATTTGACTGACATACAAGTATCCCCTGCCTTAGAAAGTCTGCAGTAAGCCTCTTCGTTTTTTAAAATATTTATTTATTTATGCATCTATTAATATTTGCACTGGAACTTAATTGCAGCATGCAAGACCTTTAGTTATGGCAGGCGCACTCTCAGTTGCAGCGTGGGGGATCTGATTCCTGATCAGGGATCAAACCCCAGCCCCCTGCATTGACAGCATGGAGTCTTAGCGACCAGACCACCAAGGAAGTCCCTCAGCCACTTTGTTTTTTTGTTTGTTTGTTTGTTTCACGAAGTTCTCCATTACTGTGGTTGTGGCTTTTTTTCTGTTAAAAGTGAAAATTCTCTTTCAGTTTGCAAAAACAGGTGCTAAGGTATGTGTTCAGTTGCTCAGTTGTGTCCGACTCTGTGACCCCATGGACTGTAGGCTCCTCTGTCCATGAAATTTTCCAGGCAAGAATACTGTGGTGGGTTGCCATTTCCTCCTCCACTGAATCTTCCCAACCCGGGGATTCCTTACCACTGTGCCACCAACTGGCAGAACTTGAACTTTCAGACGGGGGGCCTAAAGCTTTACTGCAGTCATCGGGGAAGTAGTATTTTCAGACCCTCTCACACTTCCTTTACAGTGTAGTGCTGTGTTTACTTTTAACTCATGCTGAGAGCCCCTAGAGGCCTCATCACATCCCAATCCTTTCCTCTTTTCCAGCACCTTCCCACTGCAGATTAAAGTCAACTGGCTTTCTTGACAAATATAAAACTACCAAGGAGAAGAAGGGTTCAGAGTTTGTTTATTTGTGCTTAATTGGAAGAATATACAAGCAGCCTCCCTCTTACTACCTCTATGGAAGAGTCAGGAATAGAGGAGAAAGAGAGAGACTGTAGATGAAAAGTCATACAGTTTCCTTTTGACTCCTTAGCCCACAGCTACCCCTCATCTCAACTGAATCCTAAGCAGGGGAGGGGTGCTGAGGAGGCAGAAGTTCAACATACAAAGTCATTAGGGGTTGATTAGGGCTTCCCAGGAGGCTTGCCTGCCAATACAGGAGACATGGGTTCAATCCTTGGGGCGGGAAGAGCCCATGGAGAAGGAAATGGCAACCCACTGCAGTATTCTTGCCTGGGAAATCCCATGGACAGAGGAGCCTGGTGGGCAAAAGTCCATAGGGTTGCAGAGTCCAACACGACTGAAGAGTCCGACACGACTGAAGCACACACAGAATCTGAGAAGGGCTGAATCTGCAGGTGCAGACCACAGATTTGGAGGATGTAATGAGTATAAGTTATACACAGATTTTCAAGGGCGGGGTGGGGGTGGTGAGAACCTCACCCACCTCCTGTTTAAGGGTCAGCTGTTCGGTAGGAACTGTTTTTACTGGATGAAAAGCTACCATGTAAACTGGCCGTTGTGCGCTCAGTCGCTCAGTTGTGTCCAACTCTTTGCCACCCCATGAACTGTAGCCCTCCAGACTCCTCTGTCTATGGGACCTTCCAGGCAAGAACACTGGAGTGGGTTGCCATTTCCTTCTCCAAACTGGCCACTATGTGGCAGCATTGCGTTACACCAGGAAACAAGGCCTACTGGTGATCACCAGGGATTAACACTCACTGAGCACTAACTTTCGGAGAAGGCAATGGCACCCCACTCCAGTACTCTTGCCTGGAAACTCCCATGGACGGAGGAGCCTGGTAGGCTGCAGTCCATGGGGTCGCTAAGAGTCCGACTCGACTGAGCCCCTTCACTTTCACTTTTCACTTTCATGCATTGGAGGAGGAAATGGCAACCCACTCCAGTGTTCTTGCCTGGAGAATCCCAGGGACGAGGAGCCTGGTAGGCTGCAGTCCATGGGGTCGCTGAGAGTCCGACTCGACTGAAGTGACTTAGCAGCAGAGCACTAACTTGCTCATGAATGTGCTTCAGGTGCCCTGCACCTCCGAGGTAGGTACTATTACCCCCATTTTATATTTGAAGAGGGTCCCACAGGTGAAAGAACTTTGCCTAAGGTTAAAACTGGCAGGAAGTGGTAGAGCCCAGATTTGAAGCAGCCTGGCTTCTGAGTCCACAGACTTATCCTCTGCTCTGGTCCCACTGCCCTCACCATAAACAGGCAAGCACAGGGCAGGCTTCCTGAGCCCTTTCCAGGTGCATTAAATAGGGGACCATAAATGTTGAATCGTTCATTTCTTCCTAAATTTGCACTGTAAAATGTCAATTCAGAATTCCGTCTCCATCAGCTGTTACATATATTCTAGGAGCTCCTGGCCTTTTGGCTAAGATCAAGTGTAGTGCAAGGGCTTCCCAGGTGGCACAGTGTTAAAGGTACCACCTGCCAGTGCCGCACACAGATACACAGTTTCGATCCTGGGTCGGGAAGATCCCCTGGAGGAGGAAATGCCAACCCACTCCAGTATTTTGCCTGGACAAAATATTCCATGGACAGAGGAGCCTCTCAGGCTACAGTCCATGAGGTCAGAGAGTCAGACATACCTGAGTGACTGAGCACAAGAACTCAAGGGGTCAGGAGTTTCAGATTTTCTCACCACCAAACGGTTACAGCAACGTGTAACTATACCCGTTGAGCTAACTGAGTGGTAGGATAGCTGGTAGTTATGTGTGTGGATTCTGGCTCAGACTTTGGTTCTGCAGGAGCTCTGTGACCTTGAACAAGTTACTTCACATCCTCAAGCTTTGTCTGTAAACTGGGAATAGTGACAGTGCCTCTTTCAGAGGAGGTTGTATTAAACAAGTAAACTTAAAACAGTGCCTGGCACACCCTCTGTTAGCTATTATTATATTCTTATGTGTGCCATTGATTACTATATGAGACCCTCAGGAAAATCCCCAAATAAGGCCAGAGTTTCCAACCTTCCCGTGTCACAAACTGTCCTTTTCAAAGGAAGCATATGTGGCAGATTATATTTGAAAAAAAAAAAAAAAGGAAAAATCTCTTGACCCACATGCTCCTCTAGAACTTTCACTCCACCGTCAAGAGGTAAAGCCTAATGCTCCTTCCCTTGAACTTATGACTCGCTTGTAACTGATATAATATGGCTGAAATAATGCTTTGCTACGTCCGTTGTTGTTGTGTAGTCAGTCACGTCTGACTCTTTTCAACCCTATGGACCGCAGCACGCCAGGCTTTCCTGTCCTTCACTCTTCTCCCAGAGCTTGCTCAGACTCATGTCCATCTCATCCTCCGTCGTCCCCTTTTCCTTTTGCCTTCAATCTTTCCCAGCATCAGGGTCTTTTCCAATGAGTCCGTTCTTCACATCAGGTGCCCAAAGTATTGGAGCTTCAGCTTCAGCATCAATCCCTCCAATGAATATTTAGGACTGATTTCCTTTAGGGTTGACTAGTTTGATCTCCTTGCAGTCCGAGGGACTCTCAAGAGTCTTCTCCAACACCACAGTTATTTGGTGCTCTGCTTTCTTTATAGTCCAACTCTCATATCCTTATGTGACTACTGGGAAAACCATAGCTTTGACTAGATGGGCCTTTGTCGGCAAAGCAGTCTCTGCTTTTTAATATGCTTTCTAGGTTTGTCATAGCTTTTATTCCAAGGAGCAAACGTCTTTTAATTTCATGGCTGCAGTCAGCACCTGCAGTGATTTTCGAGCCCAAAAAATAAAGTCTGTCGCTGTTTCCATTGTTTCCCCATCTATCTGCCAGTATGGCTAGGCGTTAAAGGCAAGGTGGTGTTTGTTTTGTTAGCTGCAACACTGAGCCACCAAGTAAGAGGTTTGCCTCAGCAAGGCCAACTGAGGCCACATGGTGAGGCCGCCATGTACCTTTCCAGCTGATAGCCTGGGCTGAGGTCCCAGCCAACACTGGCCACCTGATGAATGAAGACAGACACCTCCACATGGTCCCAGCCATGGAGCCACCCCCAGCTTTCAAGTCTTCCTAGCTGAGGCCCCCAGATATTGTGGGACAGAGATAAGCCGTCACCCTGGTATCCTTCCAAATTTCTGACCCTCAGAATTAGGATAAAAAAATGGTAGTTATGTTACACTACGGAGTTTGGGGTGGTTTGTTACACACTGGGCAGAAACTGGCACGGGGTATCCATTACTAGACAGTGAATGTGTCTGTGCTAAGATGCACGCTAAGCATGGCATATACATCCTGACAGTCTCTCTACCCCTCCTGAAAAGATGGCTTCCGTCTGCCTCGAAGATGACAGCTGCAAATCCCCTGACTAAAGCCTCTGCTGAGAGGTCATGTCTGCTCCCTTGTCAGATCCATGTCTTTTTTTCCTTCAATTGAAGTGTAATTGCTTTACAATATTGTAAGTTTCTGCTGTACAACAACATCGATCAGGCCTCCCTGTGTATATATATCCCGACCCGCGTGAGCCTCCCTCCCCCCCATATGTCTTTCTAATTAACTCCTTTCTGTCCCAAATAAAGCAGAAAGAAGTTGTGGCTGACATCATAATAGACCTACAGTTTGTTGTTGTTGTTTTTTTTTGCCAAGGGAGGCCCTTTGCCAGAACAGCCACCGGATTGTCCCTGCAACAGTTGTGCTGGACAGGACCCACCTGGCTGGGAGCAGACCCATCTGTGTCCACCTCCACCCACTTTTAGAATTGTTCAACTACTGCACCTTCACCAGGAGGTAGGTAATAAAGAGTAAATCATAAAAGGATTCACTGTGTGGCAAACACTAATCTCAAAAGCACTCTGTGACACAGGTGCTATTATCATCTTTTTACAGACAAGGCAGCACATAGGTCCCTAGATTAAGGAGCAGAGTAACCATGAATTAGTGGTGAATCTAAGGTATGGGCCCAGGCTCTAACCACTGGGCTGGGCTGCCTTTACTAGAGCTAACGTAGCGAGTTTTTTATCAATGTATTTTTCTAATAAGTCATGGTATATAAAATTTCTAAGGCATGAAATCATATATAGTTTAAAAAAAAACACCCAGGCAAAGGACTCATATTAACAATAAAAATATCTTGCCCTTCTTGTGCCATAATGGGAACCTGGGAGCTTGTTAGAAATGCAGAATATGTACACAGGTATACCTGTGGCTGATTCATGTTGATGTATGGCAAAAACCATCACAATATCGTGAAGTAATTATTCTCTAAAAATACTTTTTAAAAAGAAATGCAGACTATGGGTTCCCTGCCCCAGACCTGATGACTCAGAGCCTAACTTCCTCCCACCCCCAACCGCTGCCAAGCTCCACCCCCTGGCAGGGTGGTGGTTAGTGGTATATTCAGTGAAGAGCTGCTTAACTTACACACCTGAGCACACAGAGGAGCCCTGCCAAGAACTATCTCGGGGCTGGTTTGTAAAGTGAACTTACCAGTAAGTGCCAGAAGGAACATTTGGTTTCTTCAGAAATACCACTGCGTCCAGGTCAGGCACACCCTCAAGTGGTAATTATTCCCATTACCAATAATTACCAATAATAGTAATTATCATTTATGGAGGTGCTTATTCTGTGTCAAGTGTTCAGTTTTTACCAGGTGTACCTTCAAAATAGCCTTAAGGAGGCCAGAATTCTGCAGGCCAGAACACTGGAGTGGGTAGCCACTCCCTTCTCCAGGGGATCTTCCCAACCCGGGGATTGAACCCAGGGCTCCCAAGCTGCAGCTGGATTCTTTACCAGCTGGGCCACAGGGGAAGCATCTTAGGGAGGCCGGTATGATCATATCCCCATTTGACAAATGAGAAAACTGAGGCAGGTGTTAAATAATCTATTCGTCTTAAGTCATACAGCTAGTAGGTCATAAGCTAGTTCACTCACTTCTTGACTATTTCCTCACCCTTCCCTCCAGAGTTAATCATTACCTATGGTGTTTCTGGTTTTGTTTTTTTTTAAGAAAATAAAGAAGAAAATATTTAACAAGACTAAATAAAGGAAATAAACTAATTCAAATGTAATGAAATTGGGTGCACATCTTTTTGCCAGTGAGGCTGTGGCTCAGTGTGGATGAAGTAAGACTATTAAAGAGTCTGGAGAAAAAGCATAAATACGATTTTTTGGGTGTGTGTGTGTTTTTTTTTTTTCTTTTATTAAGTAAAAGGAAAAGGAGTTCAGGTGTGTGATACAAAGGTTCCAGTTTGATCAAATTCTACAAAACCCTTCCCCACCCTGATGAGAGCCGCTTCCTCCCCCACCCACAGGGGACCTGCGGGGAACGCTGCTGCTCGGGGAGCTGTCTCGCACACACTCCACTCCTGCTCCGTCCCAAGAGGCGAGGGCAGAGGGCGTGCTGGTTCTCTTAGAACTACTTGACACACAGAGACTCGGGCCAACTCTTCAAAGGAGTCTCTTATGACACACGATATTTTAAAAGATCTGAGCAGAAAGTAGGGCAGAGGGCCATGTAAGCAGTGCTGTGTGGCAAATGGAATGTCCCGGTCTGCAGAGTTGTGGATTGGAACAGAAGCCCATCAGGCATTGTACGACGACGAGGACACGCTGCCCCCGTGGCCCGTCCAGTTGGTGTGGATGAACTGGCCCGGCTTGGCCAAGAGTTCGTAGGTGTGTGCCCCGAAGTAGTCGCGCTGAGCCTGGAGAACAAGGGACAGGCTGGTTAGGACAGAGGCAGGCACGGGACCCCGGGCACCACCCAGGTGGATGTTCACCACCCCCCCTAAAGCTTACCTGGATGAGGTTGGCCGGCAGCATCTCGTGTCTGTACCCGTCATAGAAAGAGAGAGCAGTGGTAAGCAGGGCATGGGAATGCCTGCCTGGACACCAGTACTGATGGCCCGCCGCCAGGAGTCCTGAGCCGGAAAAGCAAAGCAGAAACTAGTGACTAGCTCTCAGAAAAGACAACAGACTTTCAGACGTGCATGAAAAAGTAGATGCCCCTCAGAGCAAAACCCACTGAGACGGAACTCTCGTACCACCCAGCTCTGGGCTACACACCTGGCAGTTTTCCACAGCTGACTTAAAGAAGTCATCCAGCAATAGATTCTGAAGTCCTGGGTTTCGATCAAACGCATCTTTTATCTTTCCCAGGAATACACTGAAATAACCGAGAGAGAGAAAGTCGATGAATCTCAAGTAGCAGGCTGACGGCCTGGCAGAAAGGAAGGGAAGTAACAGAAACCCCAGCGAGCTACGAAGGCACCTGTCCTCCCGACCCTACCCCCAAAACTTGCTGTATGGACCAGGAACACTGAAGCCCAGGTCGCGGGAGGTCTGGGCAGAGGGCACGACGGTGCACACGGAAGCACTTTAGACGGGGCAGTGTGGACCCTCGAGTAACTGATACACAGGAAGAAGGTGAGGTGACACCTAAAGCTGCCTGGTCGCCAGCGAGAGGACTCTGTGTACAGCTCCAGGAAAGCCCTTCTGAGAGCGCCTGAGCCCCTGGTTCCCCCACCAGCACTCACCTCCTGATGATGCAGCCGCCCCTCCACATCAGGGCGATGCCGTCATAGTTGAGGGTCCAGCCAAATTCAGTGGCTGCCTGTCTTAACAGCATGAAGCCCTGAGTGTAAGAGATGATCTTGGAAGCATAGAGGGCCTTTTGAAGGTCCTCCAGGAATGATTTCTTATCTCCTTCAAACGGGATATTTTGAGGCTCCTTCAGCTTTTTGCTGGCTTGGATCCTCTCGTCCTTCAGAGATGATAAGCATCTCGAGAAGACGGCTTCTCCGATGAGGGTGATGGGCACGCAGTACTCCAGGGCAGAGATGGCGGTCCACTTCCCGGTGCCCTCTGCCCTGCGCTGTCCCGGATCTTTGGCAGCAGGTGTTTGCCATCAGCATCTTGGAACTTGAGAATATTGGCTGTGATTTCAATCAGGAATGAGTCCANACCAATGTGCACACACAGAACCCGAGGAGGAGCGCTGGAGCCGGAGTAGGTGAGGGGAGCAGAAATGGAGCACGACTTCAGTTTTACAAAGAGCTGACAGTTTCAACCTTAGGCCACCAGAGTTAAAACAAACTTTCAAAAGAAGCTCGAATCAGTTAATCTGAAAATTAAAAGTCCAAGTCAGTCTTCCACATAAACGTGGGTATTCAACCACAAAGACCACCATGAAATTCAAAGGGGGTGCTTTAAGGGGAAAAACGAAGCAGCAAAATCACTATTATTAAGAATGAACTCCGTGTTGGTCCAACAGTAAAATTTGTTTCAGCTGGGAGGACTTTAATTTTAACATGCTCATCAATAACTCAATTTTATTTTCTTTTAAGCACTAATACGCACAACTTCCAGAGAAGGCAATGGCACCCCACTCCAGCACTCTTGCCTGGAAAATCCCATGGACGGAGGAGCCTGGTGGGCTGCAGTCCCTGGGGTCGCTAAGAGTCGGACACGACTGAAGCGACTTAGCAGCAGCAGCAGCAACGCACAACTTTGAAACAACCAGTACATTCAGAAGTAACACAGACTTCAACCTTCATAAAATTACATTTTCTAATTCTTACAGTTTAATTTTCGGTATATCCATGAACATCATTGCAGTTTAACAGTTTTATTTCATTTGAGTAAAAAAAATTTCAATATAGTACTTTATCTTTTTGGTGAGGCAGGTGGCATAGAGGATCTTAGTTCCCTGACTGGGGATCGAACCCATGGTGCCTGCAGTGGAAGTGCAGAGTATTAACCACTGGACCTCCAGGGAAGTCCCTCAGTTTAGTATTTTAATATTAAGACCATTTGGTATCTTAAAAATCATCACTTATAAATATTCGCCCAATTGACAATTTGCAAAATTAGAATAATTGACCATTTTTCCCAACAGACAAAATGAAGTAAAACCTTTAGGAACTAACAGGGGACTCGATTTTGAGGAAAGGATTCTGGCTATAGACTTGAGAGCGGGTGTCTCCCGGCCTTGTCTGCCTCTCTGGGCTCCTGCACACACATGATGACTTAGCAGTCTTGGGTAGAGGCTTCGAAAAACAAAAGGCACAAGAAGGCAAGCGTGATGTAACCGCAGGGTTGCTTAAAGATTAGACAGAAGACTTGCTTCCCCATTAGTTCAGCAAGCAAGAAATGGCACCTGGCCAGGGAGGAAGCCTGCCTGCCGTCCACTGGGAAGGGACAAAGTCTCTGAAACATCCGAGTAGGACTCTCTTGAGGACTCTAACACTCATATATTTGAGTCAATGATGAATGAACCGCTCCCAGTTACTACTGGTCCTGTGGCCCGCCCCACCCCTGGATGGTATTCAGATTAGCTATATAGCAGTCCACTTCCTTCTCTGTAAAGCTGGACTAACTGCTTCCCTCCTCACCAGGCCTGCAACCACCCTGTTCAATGTGAACAGTGAAGTGTAATTAACCAGGAAACCAAAGTGGGAGGAGATTAAGAGGGAAAGGCAACCCATGTCTGGAAGAGCCAACAGTGCTGGGGAACCACTCTGCCAGGAGCAATGAACAGCCTGTCAGTAAACAGGCCAGAGTCTGCCTTCATTCTTCTTTTCAATCTTGCCAGATGTATCTATTTTATTCCTTTTTGTTTTGTTTTGTTTTTTTTGCCACATAGAAAGGCATGCGGGATCTTAGTTCCCCAACCAGGGATTGAACCTGTGCCCTCTGCAGTGGAAGTCCCTATTCTATTCTTAAAGAACCATCCTGCAGTTCTGTTAATCCTCTTAGTATTTTTATCTCTGCTGATTATTTCCTTCTCTCTACATCTTTTTGAGTTTGATGTTTAGCTCATTAAGATGAAAAAACAAGGGTGGGAAGAATATAAGACAACTTCAGGACAGCAGTACTCTTCTAAGAACTTAGGAAAGAAATATTAAAGGACTGGAAATGCATAAGTAATATTTTATTAGATAACTGAGAAAAAACCTTAGCAAAATAGTAATAAATGTTGAGTAGCTGAGCTTTTATTATTGTGTGACTGTCATATGAAAAATTCCATTACAGTTACCTTTCCTATTAAAAAGACCTTAGGTCACTGACTATAATTTAATCACTAATGTTAAAATGATCCAGGGACTTCCCTGGCAGTCCAGTGATTAGGACTCAGTGCTTTCACTGCAGGGCCCCAGCTTCTGTCCCTGGTCAGGGAACTAAGATCCACAAGCTGAGCAGTGTAGCAAAAAAAAAAAACCCTCAAAGTCAAACTGCAAAAGACAGATAGTGATTCTGGAATTCATCTCAAAGCTCACGACTGGCAGAAGGATTACAAAGAAGAGATTCAAAGGCAGCTTCAGTCCCTCTCACACTGTAACCTTATGCAAATGCAGAAAGAGCAGACTGCACTTGATCAAAACCGAGACAGAGGTTCAGTCAAAAGCTGAGCATTACCGATGAGGGTGACGGGCACGCCGTACTCCAGGGCAGAGATGGCGGTCCACTTCCCGGTGCCCTTCTGCCCTGCGCTGTCCCGGATCTTTGGCAGCAGGTGTTTGCCATCAGCATCTTGGAACTTGAGAATACTGGCTGTGATTTCAATCAGGAATGAATCCAGCTCTGTCTTATTCCACTCTTCAAAGGCCTGTGTGTAAGACATGAAAGAAAACAATATGAGAGAAACCAGGGTTATACAGGAGACACTCCCTTAATGGACTCATCCTTCCCTGTCAATGCTGATGGATGCTCACAACCTGCTCAACACCTGAAACTAACCAGCTCCTCTCCAGGGCACCTGAACACTTCTCCCACCAGCTAAGTTTTATGCTAAGAGTCAGCTGCGTCTGACTGCAGCCTGTTGATGCTGGTCTTCTGATCACCAGACTGTGCTTCCCTGAGCTGGGTGTACCCTCACCTCACATGGGTCTCCGTACAGTCACCTTTCTCCATCAGTCAATCTGGAGAGCGGCCTCTTACATCCCTTTACTTTTCTTTACAATAATGATCATGAAGTAGCTTTTTATAATCAGTCATTACTGTCTTCTCAAGATCCATGAGGGCAAGGACTTGTTTTTTCCACTAATACATCCCCAACAGAGAAGAGTGCCTGGCATATAATACAATACTCATATTATGTAAACGAATTAAATACGAACACACACACAAAAGTAATGTTTCTATGAAAACTAAGTCATTGTTTTTGAAAGAACAATACAGAAAAGTCAGTAAAACAACGTAAATGGGGATGACACATTTAAAAATTAGGAAAAGTAGAGAATCTGGAAGGATTCTGCACTGTGTACCTTGCAAGTAAGCGTCTTTCAATCATGTTCCACTGGAAATAACTGAAAAGACGAACTCTAGATGAGAAGGTTGACTAGAATGCTGATCAGCATGGCCATACTTAAAAGGACCCACTCATAAAATGTGGGTGAATGAACTTTTGAACATAGCTTCCTATATTTTCTTTTTTGGGGACTGCGCTGTAAGGCATGTAGGGTCTTAGTTCTCCAACCAGGGACGGAACCCATGTCCTGTGAATAGCTCAGAATAGGGGACTTCATTGGCAGTCCAGTAGTTAAGACTTCCACTGGTCAGGGAACTAAGATCCCACCTGTTATGCAGCCAAAAAATAAATGTTTGCCTATTTAATGATGCTGAAGTATCTAAAGAGTACTAACATCTGCAGTTTACTTTGAAGTATATATTTCAAATATATATAAAATATATAAAACTAACAGAGGGACGGACAGATACTCAATAAAGCAAGTACTCAATATAGTGAAGTGTTAATGGTATAGTCTAGGTTGTGTGTATGTGAGTGATCACTCACATTCTCTCAGTTGTGTTGCATGTTTGAACGCTTTCATAATAAAATGTTGGGGGAAATACTTGTTTCCGTCTCTAACTTTTTGATTAACTGTCAGCCTGTCCCACCTTGATCAGAAGAACGGGCTTCTGTTGCTCCTCCCACGAGGGACCCTGCAGTTGAGTGCCGCTGGCCTAAAATACCATCAGGGCCCTCGTGAGGGTGGTGATTATCATCAAGAGCCCCTGGCTGAGTGACCACCTGTCAGATTTTGTGATCCATTACTGAGAGCAGCTCTTGGATTAGGCTGAGTCCAGCCAGGCCACCAGAATGATCAAGGGAAAAAAGAGTGAGCAAGGATTTATTGCTACCCACCTTGGGGCTTCCCAGGTGGTGCTAGTGATTAAAAAAAAAAAAAAAAACCACCTGCCAATGCAGGAGATGTGGATTAGATCCCTGGGTTGGGAAGATCCCCTGGAGAAGGAAGTGGCAACCCACTCCAGGATTCTTGCCTGGAGAATCCCCATGGACAGAGGAGCCTGGAGGGCTACAGTCCATGG
Organism: Aepyceros melampus; assembly: GCA_006408695.1. Taxonomy (NCBI): domain Eukaryota; kingdom Metazoa; phylum Chordata; class Mammalia; order Artiodactyla; family Bovidae; genus Aepyceros; species Aepyceros melampus. The sequence continues at coordinate 200,348 of SJXQ01007074.1, forward strand.
GGTGGCAGAATCAGACACGACCAAGCGCGCAGCACTCCCGCCCCTGCCCACCCTGGCCACCTCCTCGTGCCATCTCACCTTGGCCATCTCCTCGTGCCCCATGCCCAGGACGTCCTTCATCAGGTGGTAGGCCTCACAGATGAGCTGCATGTCCCCATACTCTATGCCGTTGTGCACCATCTTCACAAAGTGTCCCGCACCCTCGTCCCCCACCTGTTAGAGCCACAAGCCAGGAGGCCTTCAGGGGCCACAGAATACACCAGAGGAGCCCGTGTCCAATTCTTTGGCCAGGCTCCCTCCCCAGACAAAAAAAATGAAGAAGTATCTATAGTATTTTCAACCGCAAGGGGAAAAGAAGCTGGCCAATTAAACCACTTGTACTTTAAACAATATAGAAATGGTCTGTAGTTGTAATGGCCACTGAGGGGTAAGGAGACCTCAGATGCAAGGTCTGGCCCTCAACCATGTAAGCCCAGAAATGTGTTCTTGCCAGGGTGCCAGAGTGGACAAGGTACAGATGTATAATAAAGCCACAATACCAGTCTATAAATTTATGATGAGAAATTTAACTTAGTGTGGTGACCAGTGTTAGTCCAAGTGACACCCTCCTCTGTCCCTGTGGACAAGCCACAGGGGAAGCCAGAGTACCTGAACACTGGCTGGAGGGCAAGGAGTCTGGACAGGGAGGGTGACGGGGCATCAGACTGCACGTCAGGTGCTGCCATCTCCAGGACAGGGACATCCGGGACGTGCCTGCCCGTGGACGGTGCTGGTGGCCCAAGCGGTGTCCCCACAGCCGTACCGCCAGGAGGAACGCTGTCCCAGGTTACACGGAGGCTGCCTCTGCCCACCTTTCCACTGCTGACCAACTCCATCCTGGTTTTGACACTTTCTTTGGCCGTGAAATCACATGGCTGATAACACCTTGCTTCACCCCTTCCTTCCTGTAACTTCAGTACTGAACTAAGGGGGGCCCGCTTTTAGTGTCTAGACCAGTTTTTTCAATAACCTAAGGGTAAGGCTTGGTGCTATGGAAAATCAACTAGAGTTGACCAAGATACACAGGCAAGTACTGTTATTTTCTCCATGATTATGTTCTAAATGTATCTAAAAAAAAGTTACTGCCACTGTACCTTCATTTTGACTGTAGCAATTTATTCAAGGAACAAACTCCCTTCCCAATCCTCCACACTTGTGAGGAACTTACTCAGTCCTCTGAATCATAGCACCAGCCCCTCTTGACACAAGGGGTTCTGACTGACCTCAGTGACCACGGGTTAAAGTATGAGGGCAGCTTAGTCACCAGGCCCTGTCAGGCCCAGGCATGGCGAGGACTCCTCATTCCCTGTGTCCTTGAGTTCTTGTTTCATCCCTATCTTTTATCTCATGTAAAACAAAACATCATAAAAATGGCAAGTAGAATAAAATTCCAGGGGATTAGGAGCTAAAACGATCTTGGAGGTCACCCAGCCCAATCCCTATATTTGACAAATGAGAACACTGAAGCCCATGGAAGACAGGGACTGAAGCCCAGGGGCCACAGGGACCACCTAATGTCACAGTTCTGGTTAGTGGAGAGCCAGCAAGACAACTCGGGTGTCCCCAGCCCAGCGCTCTGTTCATTGATGGGATGGACTGAGGCTGTAACAAGAGACAGAATGTATTTTATTCATAACACTAAATATAAGAAGGGGAAGTATTAGCCTTGGCCTCTGTCCCATTCAGTGAGGGCAAAAAGCTGCAGCTTTTCTGTGCTAAGCTAGCCAGAGTACCCATCCCAGGAGCAAACTCCACATTTGATGGTGACATTCTTTTTATCGGCTGTGCAGCTTGTAGGATCTTAGCTCCCTAACCAGGGACTGAACCCAGGCCAAGGCAGTGAGGTCGTAAAGTCCTAACCACTGGACCTCCAGGAAATTCCCTTGGCATTCTTTCTTTAGCCATGAAGTAATATGACTAAAAAAATCTTAGTTCGCCTTGTCTTTCCTGATCCTTTTTTAAGGAATCCATATGTTAGAAGAATTAAGAAGGGCTGCTTTCAATATCAACCTCCAGTTATGAATATTAAGATATAAGGAATGTACAATAGACACATTTTAGACACCAGCTATGCTAGTGACTTAAAAGACTGAGGCACTCATGTGACAAAGCAAACCACCGAGCCTGCAGCGATCCTTTGCACCCTCTGCCCGTGGTGCCAACCAGCCTGAGCGGGCCCAGAACCTACCCAGTCACAGCAGGCTTCTCCTGTCCCCACTTTGGCGGCGATGCCTTGGAAGATGGCCTTGATGTGGGGCCTGTGGGAGGGAAGCGCGTGGTTCAGCTGCCAAGAACAGAAGGGCTGAGGGCTCCCTTAGGTTCTCAAGGATGGCCCCTCCCACCCAATTTTTCCTTTCTCATGGAAGGTGGGAGTGCCCTCGAAAAAGTCACGAATAAGCTAAGTCCTCAAGGTAAGGCAGTCAGAGGCTGCGGACTATCTGATTTGAGATAGGAGACAAAAAGCCTGGGCGGAAGGGTCAGCAAGGCCCCAGGAGAAACTTCTGTGCGTCTCAGAAGACGCTCGATCCCCACCATTCCCACAGAGCCTTCTATTGTCTGGAATGATGTTATCACGGATGGCAGGATCCTGGACAGACAGAATCCGGAAGCGCTTCCAAGAGCTGTACTCCTTATCATTGGGAGAAAAAGCAGCTGCTCTGCATTCCTCGCATGCCTCCTGTACCTCCCGACACCTGTTCCTTCTGTTCTCACTGCTAGCCAATACAGGCTATCACAAAAGGGATTTGTGAAGACACGAAACCTGACAGGGCTGCACAGGATGAGGGGCCGAGGCAGCTCCACTTTAACCCCTTGGAGCTTCCCTGAGCTTGACTCACTTTTTCAGGTAAAAGGACCATTTCTGCTCCTGACGGGCCAGTCAGGAAAAGGTACTCATGGGAACTGGAGCACTCATGAATATCTGTATAGCACTTTCGTGTGTACTGTCTGCAATTCTAACAGCCCTCACTGGGCAGTACCTAAGGTAAATCTTTTTAAGCTTTTGAGAAGCAGAAAGGCCTCTGCCTCTAGATTTTAACACATTGAAGAGAATCATTAGGGAAAGACTGAAGGCAGGAGGAGAAGGGGGGACAGAGGATGAGATGTTGGATGGCATCACCAACTTGATGGACACGAGTGAATAAGCTCCGGGAGTTGGTGATGGACAGGAAGCCTGGTGTGCTGCAGTCCACGGGGTCACAAAGAGTGGGACATGACTGAGCGAATGAACTAACTAACTAATCATTAGGGGAGTAATTAAAAGAATAACCTTCCCCAATAAACCCCTCATCTCTGGATTTGATCACTCCTTTTTTAATAAATTCTTTGTTGTTTTTTTTTAACTTTTTTGGTCCAAGCCTCAAAGCATGTGGGACCTTAGCTCCCCAATCAGGGACTAAACCCAAGCACCCTACAACAGAAGCTCAGAGTCTTAACCGTAAGACTGCCAGGGAAGTCCCCTGATCACGCCTTACTTTATTGCCTAATATAAGTCTACAGTATTTGGAAACCAAACTCATTCAAAAAAGCACATTACCTGTCCATGTCTCCCTCACAGGGATCCTTCCTTTTCTATTTCTTTCTCTTCTCCTCCATCTATTGTCCTCTGTCTGGCTTTCTCTTTTCCTGCAGCCTCAGCAGTGGTGTTTCCCTCAGTCTAAGTTACACATAACTAATTACTTGCATCTTTTCATTTTAATCCTCGGCCTGGCTTATCACCCCAACCCCTGTGTTTCATACAGCCCACCTGTTACATCATCACAAGAGCACCCCCTTCCGGCCGACTACCTGTCCTCTTACACACAGCACAGTGAGCAATGTAAAACTTGTTTCTTCCTTAGTTAAGGAAAGAACCTGGTTTCCTTCTCTACCTGGTTTCCAGCGAACGGAAGCGGCCCCATCTGACTGCCATTACCCACAGTGATTAACTATACCATATCTGAGCTGAAGAGGCAAATCTTACTCCTAAGTCCAGACAGTGCATTATCTGAGCTGCCTTCTTTAACCTCTGAGCCACCAGGGAAGCTCCTGAGCTGCCTTCTTAAAGCCTCTGAACCCTTGAAGCCTACTTAGAACTTTCATTATCGGTATTGGAGGAAATAACAGTGGAAAAAAGGAAAAAAGAAACAGGCACACACATTACATCAAAGCAACAAAACATAAAAGACTATGTCCAGCATCTCCCATTCCCATCACTCAGACTGCACAAGGAGAGTGGGTGGCAGGGCTGGCCTCCAACCACTGATCTTGCCCACGGTACTCACCAAGCCTCCTTGTTCCCTCCTGGCATAAGCGACGGGCCATACCGGGCCCCGTCCTCTCCACCACTAACTCCGCTCCCCACAAACAAGATGCCCTTCTCCTTGAGGTCTCGGCACCGTCTCTATAGGAAAGAAAAAGAATTTCATCATGTTTCCTAAAATCAGTTTCTCCCATCATATGAAACAGGTATGGACATCCCACATTTGACTTCAGTGACCCAAGAATCCAAGAATAACCTGGCCATTCAAGATATTTAATTCCCTCAGTTTGGGAACTTAAAAAAAACAATCCATGGACGTTTAAGATAGCTACTGAAAGGGAGGGCTTCCCTCGTAGCTCAGCTGGTAAAGAGTCTGCTGGCAATGAAGGAGACCCAGGTTCAATTCCTGGGTCAGGAAGATCCCCTGGAGAAGGAAATGGCAACCAACTCCAGTATTCTTGCCTAGAGAATCCCCATGGACAGAAGAGCCTGATAGGCTACAGTCCATGGAGTTGCAAGAGTAGGACACAATTTAGCAACTAAACCAAACCACCCAAAGGGCAATAATAAAGCCAAACATACATTCTCACCTTACAGACCTTGTACAATAAGACTCAATAAAGAGGCGGTCTAATACAAGCATGACTTACGGCCATTCGGCACTTAGGTTGTACCGGGACTTTCCCAGCACATGAAACCATTAGAGCAGCGGTCCTCACCCACACTGCCCAATGACGTATCACGGATTGGTGAGGAGAAAGGGACATGAGCATAAATGCCCAGCCTGCTGAGTCTAAGCAGCAGTCATCCTTCTGAGTTACATGCGTGACCAGTGAGAACCTCATCCATCAGGTATGTCTTGATGGCCAGTCCCCAAAGAATCAGCACCACAGAAGGATGTCCACTCTTCCGTTACACGTGCAGCGCTGCTACTTTTTTTTCTAAAATGTTCCCAGAACCTGGAAGAATGTGGACTGAGGAACACTCACCATGGTATCCCTGTATTCAGAATTTCCTCCATCAATGATGATATCACCAATGTCTAGCAAGGGCACCTGTTGACCAGACACCAGCATTAAGGCAAAGAAATGAAAGACAAAAATACATATACCTTGACCAGTTAAAACAAACAAGAATTTATCCCAAATAAACCCAGCCTGAAAGTGTGTGTGTATAAAGTTTAATCAACAATCCTCTTTGACGCTAGAGTTGAAAGTCAAAGTGTCAATCATTCAGTCATGTCTGACTCTTTTGCAAACCCTTGGACTGTAGCCCACCAGGGTCCTCTGTACATGGAATTCTCCAGGCAAGAATACTGGAGCAGTTTGCCATTTCCTTTTCTGGAGGATCTTCCCAACCTAGAGAGAGAACCCAGGTCTTGCACACTGCTGGCAGATTCTTTGCCATCTGGCCACTAGGCCAGGGAAACCCTATTTAAACTCTCCACAACTGAAATAACTTTTTTTAACTAAGATTTTTACAACAAACAAATCCTACTTGGAAAATTTTTTATTTCCAATAGGTACCACATGTCTGATTTATATTCCTAGATTGGGTTAGTTTTAAAAGATCTTAAAATCTCTGCCTGGAACAGAAAGTGGGTCCAGTAAATATCTAATGGTTTGGTATATGAATAAATGATTTGATCACCACCGTTTGAAGATGGCAGGAAAAGACCAGGCGCTGAATGAGAATATCTTCCTATGGCTCACCAACTAAGCTGGCTTTATCATTCAGTATCCTCCCACTAGGGAGATTCATTATTCAACTTCCCCCCACAAGGCTCCAGTTTACATTACTTAATACTGTCCTGTGCTGAAAAGTGGACTTCCATGGTGGCTCAGATGGTAAAGAATCTGCCTCCAATGCAGAAGACCCAGGTTCGATCCCTAGGTCAGGAAGAACCCCTAGAGAAGGGAACAGCTACCCACTTCAGTATTCTTGCCTGGAGAATTCCATCGACAGAGGAGCCTGGTGGGTTACAGTCCGGGGGTTCCCTAAGAGTCAGACTCTCTCACACATACACACTGAAGAGTACTCTGCAATTTTCCAGTTCATTCTGTCCGAACTAATCCTGGGCAGCCTGACATCTTACTACACAAAAAATCTGGTGTGTCATTTATCACAACGTTCTTCTTCTCTAGGTCATTTTTCTTGTTTAACAGAGGCATAGTGGAGTCTTAACCACTGGACCTCTAGGGAAGTCCCAGACCTGGAAGTTTTTTTTGAACATCAAAGATAGAGTTCACTGAGATTACTGTTATTTCTATTCTGGTTGATAATAAATTCTTACTGACACGTCTCTTGCCTCAGAATTTTATATACAAAGAATTATTACCACCCAAGGATATACTGCTACTTAATTAGCACCAATTGAGTTAACCACCACTGAGTCGTTAAAGCAGCAGTTTTGTCAGAAGTGAGAGACTGCATCTAGAAACTGAAAAGGGACAAAAGTTCTTCACCAAAAAGCAGTGAAACAGCTAAAGTCCTGCCAGCTGAGTGGCAGCTGGGAGAGAGCCAGCCTCACCAGTTTCTCAATGAAATCATCAACGGCATGGCCAGCCTTCACAAGCAGGATGATCCGCCGTGGCTCTTCAGCTTGGACACCATTTCCTCCAAGGAGTGAGCGCCAAGCACCTTGGTGCCCTTTGCCTCATTAGCCAAGAAGTCATCAACTTTGGAGACTGTCCTATTAAAAGCACAGACCTACAAGGATGAAGGGCGTGATTAGGAGACCTAGGACACAGGAGACCTTCAGACTGAGGATCAAGGGACAATGGGTTTCTATACAGCCCAAGGTTTTGGGAAGGGAGGACCCCGATTCTAACTTTTCTCCACCCAAGTGCTGATGGATCACCGTATAGTTAATTATAATCGGATAAAAAAGCAAAGGACTGGATATAAGCAAAGGTCAACTGCCCATAACATACTAGGCCAGAGCCTGTCACTATTTGGTTAGGACTTAAATCTGGGAACCGGCTAGTTCCAATCTGTAACCTTTTGTCACTGATAATCCTTGTATCTAAGCCAGTTTAGTACTCACACTTGAACTTTTCTCCAGATCCCATTAGGCAACAAAGTTAGAGATCTACACTTTGGGAGGAATTTCTCCTCCTCAGGAGAGGGGCAGGTTTACTCAAGGCCACCTTACAGAATGGGCAGATCCATTCAGCAAGACTCCTTCCTGAGAGGACTGCAGAGTGGGCCCTCCCACCCCCACATGTAAAGTGGGGCTTCTCTCTCTTGCAAAAATGTTAAGCAGCAACAGAGCACATAGAAAGAGAACCACATTCCAGGTTACAAGGGATCTTCCAAATCAGAACAGCCCCCAGCACTCAGGCTAGGCACCGAGGACCCCTATGGGAAGAGTGTGCCCCTCCCCACTTACCACAAAGCCATGGTCATTCATGTTCAAAATTAAGTTCTGGCCCATGACAGCCAGTCCAATCAGGGCAATGTCAGCTCTGAAAGAGGGGAAGAGGAACAAAGAAAACTTGTCAGTTGCACTTAATTCATCACAACTCAGAGTTTTCTAGCTTTTGATACAATTAACAACTCGTCTTAAATTTCCTCTAGCCCACTCCTCCCTTTTGCACTTTAGACCCCGGGGTTGCGCCTTCAGGCCACCCCCCCATCGACCACTTCGCGGGTCCCCAAGTTCTCCTGGGCCAACGACACGTGCACAAGGAGGGGTTCACGGCACAGTCTTTTCTGCGCTATGGCCGAGCTGGTGGTGACGCGTCCGAGGCCTTCCGTCTCCGCAGGCGGGCCGTCCAGGGGCCCGAGCTGACCTCGGCCACGCCTGTCCCCTCCTCTCTCTCCTTTCCTAGGAACGGGATCCGCCCGCGTCACCGCGAGGCGCAGAGGGGCTGGGTCCCAGGAAAGGCGAAGCCGCGGGGCTGGCATGGGGTCCGGCGCTTCTCTGGAGGTCCCGGGCTCCGGGCGCCACGAGGCCGGGCTCTGGAGACCCCCGGGGCGAAGCGACGTCAGGGGCGGCTCCAGTGTCCGCGCCGGCCCCCAGAAAGTTCCCTGGCCACCCGCAGGGTCACTCACTGGGCCATGGCGGCGACGGCGGCGGGGGCAAACCGAGCTGGAGCAAGCAGACCCGAAGCGCAGAGAGTGCACGGCGAGGATGACCCTGGCTGGGTCCCGATCCAGCTCACCCCCGGAGGCTCTGGCCGCGGCTTTCAAGAGCTGGCCAATCGGAAGAACGGGGCGGAGTCTTGATGCCACCCCATTGGTCCGGCCCGGCGCCTGTTAGACCACCTGAGGAAAGCAGGCCCGCCCACTCCTAGGGCCGGTTCAGGAGAGCGCCGAGCACATCGATGACATCGCCTGCTCGCCCGCGGGGGCGTGGCGCGGGCGGTGGGCGCGGGTCCCGGGCAAAGGACACGTAGGGCCTGAGTTCTGCTCTGAGCCTTGGTCCGGAAATGTGGTGGCTCACGTCGGGCCGCCCTTTCCAGTGTAGCGGGCACTTGGACGCCTGTTGTCCAAGTGTCTGTCCATCATTCCCTCCCTTCACCGCGCGCACTCTGGGGATTATGCGTGGAATTGCTCCACCCTGGACAGGGCCCGAGGTGCATTCTTTCCTTTTTAAATTTTTATTTATTTGGCTGCCCCTGGCTCTTAGTTGCTGTTAAGGGATCTTTAGTTCTAGTTGCATCATAAGAACTCTCAGTTGTGGCATGGGGGATCTTAGTTGCCCCACCAGGCATCAAACCCAGACCCCGCAGTCTTAGCCACTGGAGCACCAGGGAAGTCCCCGGAGGTGTATTCTTGTCTGTAGACACGTGTGACAAGTGCCAAGAAACGTTGCTCCTCACCACGACCCTATGGGGAGGATGTGTTGCCTCTTTTTACAGGTGAAGAAACAGCCTCAGAGAGCAGGTGGGGATGTACTTGCTGGGCTGCGATGGGGCCTGGCTGGGAGCTCGAGAAGCCACGTAAGGGTGAACGGGCAGTTCAGGGCATTAAATACCATCTCCCACGTGCGCAGTCCCTGGTGCACGAGGCGTCTTCACTCTCAGCCCTGAACCCTGCCCCTCCTGTGCAGATGCCCGTGAACGAAGCTTAGCTCCTCGGGTACCTTTTAGAGTTTTGCTCTGTTTTCTGTGGTTGCTTGGTATCACCTAACAGTGCCTTGTACATAGTAAGTGCTGGGCAGCTGCTTAACTACTAGAATCACACAGCCAGTAAGCGGCTAGATAGTGACCAAGTTGTGACCCATTCAAAGCTATTTCCATGACACCAATTGCACAGGTTAATTTGTAACATAGGTTTTAACAGATATTGTTACAACTTCCACCTTAGCAGAGGTTCCACTATAGCACTTTTTTGCCTATTGAAAGTCCTGTGTTAGTTAAATCACAGAAACAATGTTTCTGCTAATGCAATGTTTCTGTTAATTCTGTTAAGGCAATAGTGGAATCTTACTCTGAAATTTTAAAATGGTATCACAGCCCCCTTTATCTTGTATATACTTATTCTATATGAGGGTTCCATTCTTTGTATCAGTTTTTTTTTTCCTTGAGTTGCTTCCATATTTGCCTGTTTTGCGTTGGCGATGACTTATAACACTTCTTAGTGTACAATTTTTCTTTTCTTTTTACTCTCCTGTTGCTTGTCAGGCACGTTCATGGACTGTGGTTGACTCACCGCCAGATGTCTAGGTGGGGCCAAGCTTAGCACAGAACTTCCTCCTAAGGGCAAGAGCAGTCCCTGCCCATGGGTCCCTTCTTGCTTCTATGGGTGCAGAATATAGCTGTAAGCAAGCCTCGCATTTATTTTAAAGCTATAAGCAAGGTGCCCAGCTGCCCTCAGCACTACCCTGAATGGGAAGTGACTAGGGAGATATGAACTGATAAGCCAGGCAAACCAGAGCATGAAAACTGACCGCCACAGTGAGCCCTGCACTGAGACCTGAGCCTTAATCCCATTTCTACCCAAACAGGGGATTTGGTAGCTTTAGATGAACCAGCTGGTCAGAATCTTGGAGCTCTTTCAGCCCAGTGTCCCCAAACTCCAGTGGTATTTATTGGCTCATTAAATCTTTGTTGCAGCATTCAGCATTCAGGCTTCTCTCTAGTTGTAGTGCTGCAGGCTTAGCTGCCCCCCAGCATGTGGCATCTTAATTCCCAGCCAGGGATCAAACCTGCATCCCTCACATTGGAAGGAAGATTCTTAACCACTTGATCACCATGGAAGTCCCACAGGGAGCTTGTTCAAAGTGAATTCTGAGGCCACAGGTCTGGGATAGGCCAGGAAATGTGCATTTTGTCAAGACTCCCTGATGATTCTGAGTGCTGGAGGAAAGAATTCTCAAAGAGTGATCAGGACCTCTGGAAGTCTTTGAGACCCTTTCCAGGGAAGTGGAGACAAAGCTATTTCCTGGTATTATTTGCCTTCTTCATTCTCTTTCTCTCACAAGTGTACTGTGGAGTTTCCCTAGGGGCTGCCTCACATGTAACACAGACCAGATTAAATGTAGGAACAGATATGAGAATCCATCTGTCTTAAGCTGTATGAAGCAGGGTGTCCGTTAGATTAAAAAAAAACTGTCAAACAATACCACTCATCTCAGCAGGAGACAGGGGTTTGATCCCTGAGTTGGGAAGATCTCCTAGCAAAGAGAATGGCAACCCACTCCAATATTTCTGTCTGGGAAATCCCATGGACAGAGGGCCTGGCAGGCTACAGTCCATGGGGGTCACAAAAGAGTCAGACATAGCTGAGCACGCACGCACCGCTCATCTCACTACATTACCTTTTCTTTTGGAAAATTGTTATTCCAAAGTTTTTTTTTTAATGATAAATATTAATAGACATAACTTACATAAACAAGAGCTTGTTGTGTCTTCAATAATTTTTAAGAGTGTAAAGTTGTCCTGACATCAACAAGTGTGAGAACCACTGATCTAGCCCAACTCCTATTTTAGGGAAGGAGGAAATCGGGGCTTGGAGAGCCGAGACTTGCTGAGTCACACAGTGAGACACTAGAACTACCTGGTGGGATGGACTGACTGGAGGCTTTCCAAGTCCTGCTCAGTAAACCTGGAATCAGGAGACAGCCTCAGTGGTTGGGGGCCTGTTGACCCAGAAGTCAGATCGGATGGCTTCTCGAATGATCCAAAATGTCTTTCTTGGAGGCTACTGGCTGAAGAAGGAAAAGCAATAGGTTTTGGTGGCACTCTGACCTTAGCTGGCTCCAGTTCCAGTTCTTTCTAGCTGTGCAACTGGGGCAAATTATCAAATCTCAGAGTTTCCTCATGTGTGAAACAGGATTGACAAGATCTCACAGGGAAGCACTAGGGTTAAATGAAGCCCACTGGACTTGCGTCTGGTACTTAGAACTCACGTCTTAGTTTCTCCCTTTGTTATGAAAGTCTCAGAAAGGAGAGACATAAACCACAGTGGAAAATAGGGCTGAATTTAAAAATTGCTCTCAGCTTTCTTGTGAAAGCTTCTGGGGAGAGGGGTAGAAAAACACTCTTGCAGCTTCTTGCCATGCTCTCACAGATCAAACCCATCTGGTGAGAAAGTGGTCTGTTACTTGAATTGTTTACTGTAGAAAATATTCCCACTTGGCAATGACACGCCCATGCATTTCACAACATCTGTTTTTCCAATCCAAACACATCATTCCAGGCATCTCCTCCTTTTCCCCATGATCATTACCTCAGTTCTACATCCTTTAGGATGCACCGCATAACTCCCCCTTTTAATTTCACTTATTGGCTGTACTGGGTCTTAGTTGCAGCACACAGGATCATCTGCCTTCACTGGGGCACACAGGGTCTTTAGCTGGGGCATGCAAACTCTTAGTTGTGGTATGTGGGATCTATTTCCCTGCCCAGGGATTGAACCTGGGCTCTCTGCATTCGAAGTGCAGAGTCTTAGCCACTGGACCACCAGGGAAGTCTCAGTACATCCTGTTCAAAGTGCTTTTTTCTCCCCAGAGGATCCCAATTGTCTGGAACATATGCTTAGTCTGAGCTTGGTCCACAGGGCTGACCAGTGTGACCGACTTAGTCATGACCGACTCTCTGCGACCCCATGGACTGTAGGCCGCCAGCCTCCTCTGCATCAAATTCTCCAGGCAAGAATACTAGAGTGGGTAGCCATGCCCTCCTCCAGATCATCTTCCTGACCCATGTCTTCTGTACTGCAGGCAGATTCTTTACCATCTGAACCACCAGGAAAGCCCTTCACACTAACCAGGGAGGTGAACACAACCCTTTCTATGCTAGATTTCCAGCCCAGGTAATAAACTTTACTTTCAAATTCAAGCAAGGACTGCCATCTTCTGCACCGCCACCCTGCCCCAGTACACAACAGTGTGAGACAAGGACTCACTTCTGTCCTCTTCTCTTAGGCTGTGTTCCAGACACGGAATTGCTTTCTGGTTCCAGAGAAGGGCCTGAGTTGCTGCCTGGCCTGCTCTTGTCCTTGCTACCTCCTGCCACCTTGCAGTCTTGGCTCACGGGTTCCTCTCTTTTCCCAGGACGACTTAGAGGCCATGTGCCTGTGGGAACAGTGCTTGCCGCAGCCTGCCTTCATTTCCAGCTCCATCACTCTACCGTTCATCCAAGGGGACAGGGACCACGTCTGCCTCATTCCGAAGTGTGTTTCTATCACCTGCCTATGCCCTGCACGTAACAGACGGTCACTAACGGTTGCTAATGAATGACAGTTTTATAAAAGGGGCACCATTCAAGCCAGTCGGTCGGGACAGTCCTTTTTCACACCTATTTTCTTACATAGTTTTCACAGAAATCACTTTCATTTCTCACACTTTTTCTGGCTTGAATGACATATTGGCAACCTACTGTAAAATGATATTATCACTTCTTCATAGTACTGTACTTTAAAAAAAGGATTTATTGAAGTATAATTTATATGCAAGCCAATTCATCCATTATAAAAATGTACAGTTGGATGATTTTTAGTTAATTTACACTGTTGTGTAACTATCACCACAATCCTTTTGAGAACACTTCCATCACCCCCAGAAGTTCCAACACCCCCAAAATGCCTTTGTAGTCCATCTCTGCTCCCTCCCCAGCCCCAGAAACATGTGATCTACTTAATGTCTGTATGCTGCTGCTGCTGCTAAGTCACTTCAGTCGTGTCCGACTCTGTGCGACCCCATAGACGGCAGCCCACCAGGCTCCCCCGTCCCTGGGATTCTCCAGGCAAGAACACTGGAGTGGGTTGCCATTTCCTTCTCCAACGCATGAAAGTGAAAAGTGAAAGTGAAATCGCTCAGTCGTGTCTGACCCTCAGCGACCCCATGGACTGCAGCCTACCAGGCTCCTCTGTCCATGGGATTTTCCAGGCAAGAGTACTGGAGTGGGGTGCCATTGCCTTCTCCAATGTCTGTATGGTTTTGCTTATTCTTAGAAATATGGAATAATATGTAATTTTTGTGACTGGTTTCTTTCACTTAGCATAATGTTTTTCAGGCTTATCCATGTTATTGTATTTACAGAGTAGTACATCCCTTTTTATTGCTGAGCCATATTCCATTGTGTATAATTTGTTTATCCCTTTATCTGTTGGCTTATTTGGATTTTTCTAGTTTGGGCAATAAAGAAAAAATAATTCTGTTTGGAACATTCATGCACAAATCATTGTGTGGCCATATGTTTTCACTTTGGTAGATGCTTGGGAGTGAAATTGTTGGGTTATATACTAAGTGTATGTTTGACTTTTTAAGAAGTGCTAAACTATTTTTGAAGTGGCACTACATTTCCCACAGAATATGAAGCTTCTAATTTCTCCACAGCCTTGCCAACATCTGATACTGTCTTTGTGACTATAGCCATCCTAGTGGGTGTCAAGTAGTATCTCCTTGTGGTTTTAATTTGCATTTCCATAATGACTAATAAGGTTGAAGACATTTTCAATTCTTATTAACTATTCATGTATCTTCTTTAGTGAGTTAAAAAAAAAAAGACACCCATTTAGACCCTTCCCTTGTTCAATCTGGGGACTTGCCTGGTGGTTCAGTGACTAAGACTTGGCACTCCCAATGCAGGAGGCCCAGGTTCGATTCCTGGTCAGGGAGCTAGAGCCCAAAAGCTGCAACTAAAGATCCTTCCTCCCACAACTAAGATCCCGAGCAGACAAATAAACAAGTATTTTTGAAAAAGTACAATTTTCCCACTAACACATTGCTCCTGTTCTGCTTCCTCCAGAACATACGTCACCATGTCACCTTAGTTCCTCTGGGTTATGACACTCTCTGGTCTTTTCTTATTTTTTGCTTTTATGACCTTAACAGTTTTTAATTCTAGGTCATTTGCCATTTCCATATAAGTTTTAGAGTCAGTTTGTTGATTTCTACACAAAATGCCCCTAGGATTTTATAGAGAGGGTACTGAAGCTATAGATTATTTGGAAGAGTTGCCGTCTCCATTGATTCAGATCTCCTTTGCTTCAGCGGTGTTTTGTAGTCTGAGTGTAGAGTCTTTGCTTCTTTTGTTAGATGTATTCCAAATACAGTTTTTGCTCTTACTGTGGACGAAATTTTTCTAATCTCATTTTCAGATTGTTTATACAAAGAAACACAACTAATATTTGTACATTGATCTTCTGTCTGGAGACTGTCATCTGCAAGCATCTCATCTTTTAATAAACAAAATTTTACTTCTTTCATATCTGAACATCTTTTCTTTGCCTGCTGTAGTGGCTACAGTCTCAAGTACTGTGCTGAAGTGGTGAAAGGAAACATACTTGCCTTGCTCCCATCTTAGAGGGAAAGCATTCATTTTTCACTGTTAAGTATGTTAGTTTAGGTTTTTCAGTTGCCTTTCACAAGGCTGAGGGATTTCTCTAGTCCTAATTTGTTGAGAATTTTAATTGTGAATTTTCAGCTGTCCATTTCTCTTTTCTATTAAGATTTACCCCATGTATTTTAACTCTTTTAAGTTCTGTAAGATTTTGCTTCTGAAGCTAGATCCATATATATTTATAATGGTTATAACTTCCTGAAGTTTTGACCCCCCCTTATCAACATGAAACATTGTTTCTAATATTTCTAACCTCACTTGTTTTGTTTTTTTTTTTGGCTGTGCCGGGTCTTCATTGCTGTGAGGGCTATTCTCTAGCGGTGTGTATGGGTTTCTCATTGCAGTGGCTTCTCTTGTTGCCATTCCTGGGCTCTAGAGCACAGGCTCAGATGTGGAGGACAGGTTTAGTTGCTCCGTGGCATGTGGGGTCTTCCTGGACCATGTCTCCTGCATTGGCAGGTGGATTAACTACCACTGAGCCACTGTGAAAGCCTTAAGTCAGTTTTGTGGGTGTTAACATAGCCTTTAAAGCTCTCCTGTGATTACTGCTTATGTGGTAAAAATTTCACACTATTTGTGTCTTTGAATCTAAAGGGTCTCTTGTAGACAACATATGGTTGGATCTTGCTTGATGTACTCTGCATATAAGTTAAATAAGTAGGGTGACAATACACAGCCTTGATGTACTCCTTTCCCAATTTTGAACCAGTTCATTGTTTCACATCTAGTTCTAACTGTTGCTTCATGACCTGCATACAGGTCTCTCAGGAGGCAAGTAAAGTGGTCTGGTATTCCCATCTCTTTAAAAAGTCAAAGGCTTTAGCTAGTCAATGAAGCAGAGGTAGATGTTTTTCGGGCATTCTTTTGCTTTTTCTATAATCCAGCGGATGTTGGCAATTTGATCTCTGGTTTCCTCTGCCTTTTAAAAATCCAGCTTGTACATCTAGAAGCTCTCGGTTCACATACTGTGAAGCCTAGCTTGAAAGATTTTGAGCATTATTTGCTAACATATGAAAGATTTTGAGCATTATCTTGCTAACATATGAAATGAGTGCAATTGTGCAGTAGTTTGAATATTCTTTGGCATTGCTCTTCTTTGGTATTGGAATGAAGACTGATTGGAATGAAAAGTGGTTGTTTAGGGATTACAATATGCATCTTTATTATAATGTACTTCAACTTAATATTGAAAGTTTCACATAAATATAGAATGTTTGCTACAATATAGCTCCATTTTCTCCCTCTCCTGTTTTCTATTACTGTCATGTATTTTTTACCAATATATATTGTAAATCCAATAACACGTTATAATTACTAGTTCAAATAATCTGATATATTTTGCAATTAAGAGAAGAAATATAAAGAGAAAAAATTAAGAGAAAAAATATTAAAATATATCTTATAGTTTATGTATTTTTTTATTCCAGAGATCTCCATCCTCTTCCACAGACTGCATTTGACACCTCAGTCTTGTAGCAAATGAGAGAGACCCAAAATCAGAAAATGCAAAGAAGCTTCATAAGGGCAAAAAAATGGAACCTCCCCAAACTCCTGCCATCATCTAGGGGTTAACAGTCCCTTGACCACAGGGCACCACTTTGTGTGTGTCCTGCTTTCTTCCTCATATCAGAGTAAGCTAATGTCTATGAAAGTGCCATCACTTTATGGCAAACAGAAGTGGGAAATGTGGAAGCACTGACAGATTTTATTTTCTTGTTCTCCAAAATCATGGTGGACAGTGACTGTAGCCATGAAATTAAAAGACGCTTGCTCCTTAGAAGAAAAGCTATGACAAACCTAGATAGTGTATTAAAAAGCAGAGATATCACTTTGCTGACAAAGATCCATGTAGTCAAAGCTGTGGTTTTTCCAGCAGTCATGTAGAGATGTGAGAGTTAGACCATAAAGAAGGCTGAGCGGGATTTGAACTGTGGTGTTGGAGAGGACTCTTGAGAGTCCCTTGGACTGCAAGGAGATCAAACCAGTCAATCCTAAGGGAAATCAATCTTGAATGTTCATTGGAGGACTGATGCTGAAGCTGAAGCTCCAATAATTTGGCCACCTGATGCAAAGAGTCAACTCATTGGAAAAAGACCCTGATACTGGCAAAGACTGAAGGCAAAGGGAGAAGGGGGTGGCAGAGGATGAGATGGTTAGATAGCATCACTGACTCAATAGACTTGAGTTTGAGCAAACTCTAGGAAATAGTGAAGCACATGGGAGTCTGGTGTGCTGCAGTCCATGGGGTTGCAGAGAGCTGGACAACTGAGCAACTGAAAAACAACATGAAAATTCCTTGAGAATTTCCAATGCTGTATGATTTCAAGATACGACTATTAATATTGTCTAATTTGAAATAAGAAACTCAGCTCAGGGAAGTTGACTTTCTCAGCTAATTTGTGGCAGAACTGAACTTTAACCCAAGTCTGCTAGAGCTGAGCCCAGTACTCTTTCCTAATCAGATAAGCAACAGATACTTAAGCAAATTCACAGAGACATACTGTCACAGAGAAACTGGGTGTATCTGTATGTTAGAGACATGTAGTTGACCTAAAGTGGAAAGGTAAATTGAACTTGCAATCACTATTTTTGGGGAACAAACAGCACTTGTAATAAATTTACAAGGCAGAACTTAACACAATTGTAAGTGCTTTCTTCAAGAGGGCCTTCATGCCTCTCAGAACTTTCAACGTTTTTGCAACTATTTCCTTTTTCTGCGAGGCTCTGTTACAAAGAAAACCTACTATCAGATTTTGCTGCAGGAAAAAAACTGATTGCTCTAGTCTGAGATTTAGCAAGGAAGAAATTTTGCTGAGTCAATGTGTCTAAACATCTGGACACACCCAAGCTACTACTGTGAAGCATCATTTTAGGCAAATATGTTAAACATCGAATTAAACTGCCAATCCGTTTTTCTTCTATTATTAATGGTATATGCTACACAGCCTCTCATGTCTTTGTTAAAGTGCTAACAACCAGCAAAAAAAAAATACTGCTTCCCAATATGGTTGGAAAACTATTGCAGACTGGTTTAAAGAGAGCAGGCTGGGAGAAAGCCAAGTCTCCCCTAAGATGAAGGGGGTAGATCCAGGATGACTGGGTCATGGCTCCAGGCTGACCTTTAGTTTTTAGAAAACCTCAAGTTCTTGGCTTATAATGTTAAAGTTAACTCATTTATCTTTTTTTTTTTTTGCCTTGCCCTAACTCCCCAGATCCCAAATCAAAGTCTAAGCAGAAATTCTACAGAAACAACCCTTTACTGCAAACCTGCCCAGGTCAAATCCTTTGCATGACCTACTTACATAAGATAGTTGGGGTGGATTTGATTATACGGTCTCTCATTTACTGTACAATCCCCACAGCTGATCTCAAATGGCTTGCTTATACAGTAGGTAGAAAGAAAGTGTGATTTTTGAAAAAAACCCAGAGACTGTATTTTCTTGGGCTTGAAAATCACTGCAGATGGTGACTGCAGCCATGAAATTAAAAGATGCTTGCTCCTTGGAAGAAAAGCTATGACAAACCTAGACAGCATATTAAAAAGCAGAGTCATTACTTTGCCAACAAAGGTCCATCTAGTGAAAACTATGGTTTTTCCATTAGCCATGTATAGATGTGAGAGCTGGACCATAAAGAAAGCTGAGCGCTGAAGAATTGATGCTTCTTAACTGTGTTGTTGGAGAAGCTCTTGAGAGTCCCTTGGACTGCTTGAAGATTCAATCAGTCAATCCTAAAGGAAATCAGTCCTGAATATTCATTGGAAGGACTGATGCTGAAGCTGAAGCTCCAATACTTTGGCCACCTGATGTGAAGAACTGACTCACTGGAAAAGACCCTGATGATGGGGAAGATTGAAGGCAGGAGAAGGGAATAACAGAGGATGAGATGGTTGGATGGCATCACTGATTCAATGGACATGAGTTTGAGCAAGCTATGGGTGTTGGTAATGGACAGGGAAGTCTGGCATGCTGCAGTCCATGGGGCTGTAAAGAGTTGGACACGACTGAGTGACTGAACTGATATATTCTAAAAGCAATACTGTAAGCATGTGATGTGTTCTGAAAAGTAAAGATTTAGGACTGTGCAGAGACCAGAAGTTTCTAAAATTGAAAGTGGAATGCCAAGAAAAATCAGATGTGGGAGTGATACTTTAAATGAACACACACAGTTCCACAGACCCTCCTAATGCTTGGTGCCGTCAGCTTTGTGAGCACTGTGGTGGCTATAAGACCCTGTATGAGGCCAAGTGCAGGGGACAACCTGCTTTATAAAAACTAAGGCAGTTTAAGCAAAAAGTCCAGTGGAGTTCAGGAAGACATGGCCTAGAGTTGACCAGTGAGTCCAGGGACAAACCAGTGACCAGGACAACCTGTTCCAGCTCTTTCACTTAACTGTCTGTCTAGGGGCTGCCCACAACTTGGCATCACCTCTTAACACTCACAATAAACCGTGCTGCTCCCCACAGGACCTGGGTCTGACCTCCCCTCACCTTAGCTCCAACCTCACCAGCCACATCCAGGGGTTCACACCACCCATCATGTTTCCCTTCCAGTTTATTCATCCCCATCAGCAGACACACATGCTGGCCCATCACCTTGCTTTAGAATAAAAATAAAAACTTCTCCATAACCCCATGTCTCCCCTGCCCCCCTCCCCACTGTACTCCTCACTCAGCCTTCCCTCCTCCCACTTTCCCTGGCACCTACTCCAGCTAGACTCTCTTTGGCACCACTCAGAAGAGAGTCTGCTCACCAAAGACCTCACCCGAGCAGAGGCACCACTGAGTTCTCCTCCCATGTGAAGTGACTCTGTTACTGGATCATTCCTGCTTCCATCAGCCCCACACAAGAGAGAAATGAAACTGCCTGAGTTTGGAAGGAGCCCCTGGCATGGCCAAGCCAGCCATTTTCTCTCTCTGGGAATCTCGGCTGCCATCAGGGAACTTCTCACCTGACGTGGAAGCTTACGAGACATGCAGGGTCTCAGGCCCCACTCCAGGACTCCTCAATCCAAATCTGCATTTAGTACGACCCACAGGAGTCTAGTGCACATTAAAAGCTCAAGACACACTGCTGCCCACCCCCTAATCTGACATTCAGGATTAGGGAATCCATTAACCCCAGGACCTAAGCAGCACTCTCCAATCACAGCTTTAATGGTAACGAAGGTGGGATTTTGATCGCCCTTCCGCCTTCTCAGTTGGCTCTAAAATTGGGAAGCAGTGATGGCATTCCACTGGTGCCTCAAACTTCTTAGAACCTCCTCCTTGTTGCCAAAACTTGTGGTCACTGCTCAGTTCGTATTTAACCAGTCAGCTGAACCGGACACAGCTGTCACTTCCTCCATCTTCACACACTTCCTTAACTTGGTTGCCCAATAGCACGCCCTCTTCACGACCACTTCTCCTGGGCTTTGCTGTCGTCCCCTCTCCTGACTGCCCCAGGCCGCAGAGCCCTGACTCTCACCAGCTTCTCACTCCCCAGATCTCCTCACCTCTTGCCTTTATTGATTTACTTGTTTTTGGCCCTGGTGGATCTCAGTTGCAGCTCGTGGGTTCTTTATTGCGGTGCTGGGCTTAGTTGCCTCGTGGCATATAAGCTCTTAGTTCCCCAACCAGGAACTGAATCCTTGTCCCCTGCATTGCAAGGCAGATTCTTAACCACTGGACTGGCAGGAAAGTCCATGTTGCCTGTATTGTCACCTTCGTGTGACAGCTCCTAAATGTGTCTCCAGGTTGGGCTGCCTCAGGGAGCACACTTGCAGGTGGGAGCACTGATCTCAGAGTGAACAGGCCACAGCCAAGTCATCCACGCAGTACCACCCTCCACCGTTCTCCTCTAGCCCCCTTCACCCTGCTGCTGCTAAGTCGCTTCAGTCGTGTCCAACTCTGTGTGACCCCATAGACAGAAGCCCACCAGGCTCCTCCGTCCCTGGGATTTTCCGGGCAAGAGTACTGGAGTGCCTTCCTTCTCCTTCACCCTAGGGAAATGCAAGTCTGTCCTGTTTGCTCGGGCATGCATCCCGGGAGTTACCTTCCTTCTTTCTCTACATGCAGTCACTTGGCAAACTCCAAGTTCTAACAGGATAACATGTCCTGAATCTGACCCTTTTCCCCAGATTTGCTGCTCTCAGTCCAAGCCTCCATCCCCCATCCCCACTCCTCAACACTAGGGTAACAACTTCCCACGTGGTCCCTCTTCCTCTATATGCCCCTGTCTCTACACACATAGGCTGCTTTCCAGAATGGCCCTTTTAAGAACATAAATAAAGGACTTCCCTGGTAGTACAGTGGCTAAGACTCCCTACTCCCAACACAGAGGGGCCAGGTTCGATCCTTGGCCTGGGAACTAGATCCCACACGCCATAAGAAAGAACCCGCCTGCATGCTGCAACGAAGATGGAGAATCCCAACCAGAGCAGCCAAATAAATATTTAAAAGATTTAAATGAACAAAACACACAAATAAGATCATGGAATGTATGTTCTCAAAATCCTCCCTTGGTTCCTATTTACTCTAATGAAATTAGTTACCTAAGCCCTTGAAACCACCCAGGCCCAACTACTTCCTGTCTTCACACGGGCCACCTCCCTATTCTGGAACCTTCTGAGGACATAGCTGCCTCAAGTACTTATTACCCCTGTTTGGAGACCACCTTTGTGCCCAGGGATTTGCATGGCTCGGGCTTCCCAGATGGCGCAGTGGTAATGAACCAACCTGCCAATGCAGGAGACACAGGTTCGATCCCTGGGTGGGGAAGACCCCCTGGAGGAGGAATGGCAACCCACTCTAGTGTTCGTGCCTGGAGAATCCCATGGACAGAATAGCCTGGCGGGCTAGAGTCCACAGGTCACAAGGCGTTGGCCACGACCGAGTGCTCACACACCTTGCACAGCTCACACACCTTGCACAGCTCACACACCTTGCACAGCTCGCACACCTTGCACAGCTCGCCCGTTCATCCACCCTGAGTCTACTCTAACGGCGTCACCCAACAGCAGCCTTCTCTGCCCACACACCCAAAAAGACGCCTTTTCCTCCCATCCCTTCTAACATTTTATTCAGCCTGACTTTGCTCTGTAACATTTTAAATTTGGGTAACAAATATCTTCCATTACCAGAATGGGAGGGCACGGTACCAGGCCTGTTTGGTTCGCTGCTGAGTCATCAGTATCCAGACACACGCAGGCACAGGTGGATGCGTGTGAACTGAGTCGATGCTTTTCGCCTGAATGTCACTTCAACTCCCTGCTTCCACTCTTCCCCACACACCCAGAACAGTGAACAGCTCACAACAGGAACTTGTTAAACTGATAGTGAAAATCCCAACCACTGTACCACCTACAGAATCACTACCATACCACACACTACAAACTCACTGATAGGTTTACAGAGAGAGGCCTCAAGAGAAAAAAGGGACAAATCTTCCATCTAGAATACCCACTCCCATACTTGGGAGGAGAGTACTTTCAAAGAAACAGTACCACATTAGCTACATAATAACTGTTGTTTGGAATTCTCAGAAAGGAATGTGTAGGTCATGGCATTGTGATCTTTTTCCCAGAAGAGCAGTATCTTTTCCAGTCAAGAAAAATCTTTGTGTAAATACCTTTCAAAGGGTGCAAGAATAAAAGCACATCAAGAGCCTTCTGATGCACTGGTTGTACCTTTATTAATACGACCTCGTTCACTAATAGTTCCGTGATGCAAGGTTACCATACACAGTTAAATGTCTGCATTGCACATCTAAGGCTATACAGCAAAAGAACCAGAATTAGTACAAATACAAGAACTATATTTACATTCTGTATACTCAAGCTCCGACCGTCAGATCATATTTACATAATAAACCATGAAAATGAAAATCCGAAATTAATAATGTACATTGTTGCTAATGTGCTCAACTCCTTCCCTGGGGAGAGATCAGTTTGCAAAGTCTTGGTTCAAAAAGGCCACTTATGCTTCACGGGTCTTATGGTTGTGCACGAGGAGGGTGAGGAGACCCGAACTCTCGCGGGACAAATGCTTCAGAACCACCAAGTTGGGGATGACTCATAGAAGGCTGCTGGGTTCCTCAGGTGAACTGATGTCAGGATGTGCAAATGAAAAGGATGAACTTGAAGACGTGAAAACAACACACGACAGCCAGGGTTTGGAAGAGACCAACATCAGCTAGGACTTCCTATCTGAGCACAGGCCATTTAGCTGTGACTCTGTAACATGAAATTTGCATCAACTCTGATTCCTTCCTTTAAGTGATCAGAGGCTTTCCTAAGATTTGATGGGGCTCAAATTCAAGTTTCATAAATGGCCTTTTGAACAACAGCAGCAGGGAGTCTCTCAGCTGATCAAGCCGTTTATTTACTAAGGAAACATGAGTTGATCCGTTCCCGCTGCACGATCGCAGTCTGGCTGCACCTTGGTGAAGCGTCACAGGCCATGGGGGACAGCTGCAGCACACAGGAGTTAGAGCCCTATTGAAAATACATTCAGCGAACCTTCTGAGAGCAGCAGCAGGATTAGTCTCTTCTTTTTAAAGAGCAGGTTAACAATCACATTTTAAAAAGGGAACCAAAAGGGAAAAACGAAGGACCCACATCAAACAAGAAACGGACAAGCCCTGATAGAGAAGCTGAGTGGAACTGGGATGAGAGGTGCCAAGTACCGACAGTTGCTACGAGCGCATCACCTTGCTTTTCCAGTTCAATGTGCAATTAATTACAGCTGTGTAAATATACAAATACCTTACAAAATTAAATATCCCTGTAAATTAGACAACAAGCAGCAGGCAACAAAGTCTTTGCTTTGATATATGTGCCAGGAGAAGTCGTTTTTACTTTAGGTACCAAAAGATCTTGCAGTGATTTAACTGATTCCCTCATCTTAAAAGAGCTGAAAAATCCCATTGAAAATGAGCAGTTGTTAAGTTCTATACAGCTGAAGGGGAAAAAAGTAGTGGTTTCTTGGCAGAAATCATTTCCCTCAACTTTCCTCACATTATAAAAATGGACTGGAATTCAAGTTCCCACCCAGCTGCCAGAGGCAGCCCCTCCCTGCGCTGGTGGCCGTGCACGGGCTGGCTGACCCTGCAGAGCCCAGCCCAGGAGCTGACCGACCCCTAGGCCGGCGCAGAGACAAGGAGGGTGCGGACGCCGGTCTGGTGGAAGCCTTGGGGCCGCTTTTGCTCTGACAGGAGAAAGGAGGACATGGGGAGGAAGGAGATGGTTACTTTTAAATAGCACTCATTTCTCCTTACTTTGTATGAGTGTTCTTCCTTGCTTGGTTGTTATTATTCTGCTTGCTTAAAAGAGTGCTTTAGGGGAAAACAAAAACCCAAAAACTACCTTAAAAGGTAGCTTCCTTAAAGATTTGAGTTCTTTCACTTTTCCTCTTCCATAAAAGCCTCATAATTCCTGCCATAAATTCCCTCTCAGAGTTTGAAAGTGGGGATGGGCCTACCTGGAAAGGGAATATCAACCCTTGCTCCAGCTTTAATTTGAAAACAGGCCCCTAGAGAAGAGGGGACCCTGTGGGGGCTGTACAGCTGAGCCATGGCCGCAGCCCCCACCGCCTCACCAAGCCTTCTGACCTCAGCCTGTCGTAGTATCTGACATCCCAAAGCAAAGACTTTCCCAGTCAGTTTTGTTTAAGTGAGAAGCAAAAACAAGTCATGTCAGTCTGTCACTTGATTTCTCTCTCCCTCCGTTTTCCCACCTCCTTCAGTCAGACATGGGTCCTCCTGTCGGACTTTAACAGCAGCAGCATCCATGACCTACCTCTAAACGTTAACCTTCGAATCTCATCTTTGTTCCCTGAAATTACTTAATTTCAGCCCAGGAAGCTGTCTCTAAGCACAAACAGACCCTGGGTTTGAGTAGACACTGGAAGGGCATATTGTGCCCATTAGATAAGAAACCTCTAACTACGTTAAAGTCTCAAGTACCACTTAGAAAACAATTAACATTAGGGTTAGTGACCTATGTTTCATTTAAGGAGAGCAAGGAAGTTTAAAAATCTGCTACAGTTTTTCTTAATAATTTTTCAGGTAAGGCCATAGCCTTTGATTACTCTTCTTTCTCTTGTTCAGCTCTCCAGTGACTTCCTTTTCCTCCTCTTTGCAAAGCAATTACGGATGAAGCCAGAAGATGAGCCCCGGCAGGGAGGCGAGGCCACAGTCTGGGTGCTGACGTGCATGCGCCTCCCAGCACCCGTTCTGAGGAGCGCACAGGCCCCTCCCCCTTGCTGCCCGAGAGTCAGTGCCCTCGATACTGGGGACCTCCGGTCTCCACAAAGTGGGAGCGAGCAGACACTTTCCTGATCACCTGGGGCATGGTGAAAGAAAGGTGTGAGTGAGGGCGGGAAAGGGTGGTAGAGGACACCCCCAAGTCAACTGGAAAGGAACCGAAGTACCCGGAGTCTCCTCTCCTGTTCACTCCTGGGACACTCACTGCAGCTGGAAGAGGAAGCGCATCTTCTGCCAAGGCCTCTGGCAGCAGGCGAGCCTGTTCTGTCACAGCAGGAGGCTGTGGGCAGTGGGCTCCTCTCCCCTCTGGCAGGATTTCCACAGAGGAGACAACCAACTACGTCTGGGAACAAGGTTCAGGTGGAACTGCTTCTCTGCCTCCAGTGGTACGAGGCAGTCTATTATAACCCTGGGGTCCAAAAAGCAAAACCTGCCACTTTCGCTTATTTATTTGTTCATGGAAGGAGACAAGTATCACTGACAGGATTTCCAGCTGGACGAGGATCACTGAAAACGGCCACTGGATTCAGAGGGAGGCTTCTGAGTGTATTTTGTTGTTGTTCAGTCACTTAGTCATGTCCGACTCTTTGTGACCCCCATGGACTGCAGCACGCCAGGCTCCTCTGTTCAAGTGCATTCTTAGAGCTACATTTCTTTGATTAAAGGGAGCTACGACCATCACAAGGTCACTACCCAGCCTTACCACAATCATGATGATGACAAAGACCATCAGGTTCATCACCAGGAAGGCAGACACACCCTCCTGGTGGGATATTTGTGCATGACATCATGGCAGGAATTCCAAACTGAGCCACCATCATTACTAACACCAGAACAGAACTGGGACTCAGAAGAGGCTCCCTCCCAGTGAGACAAACCACTCAAGGAGCCCTCCTGTGAGGGAACACCGGCATCCTCTGGACCACCACCGCCAAGGCCCCAGGGCCTGTGAGACCCATTGGCAACAGCCCTGGCTCTTTCTTCTAACATGGTCAACAGCAGCCACTATCCCAAACCTGTTGAAAAGTCCCTCTCTTCTCTTCTCTTCCACTATGTTAAAATTACATAGCTACATTCTAAATAAGCCCCAATTTCAGAGAATACACCTTCCCACCTCTGAGCTCACTACAACCATTTGTTTCCCTGAATGGAAAATGCAGAGATTAGTCATGGCAAGAAGCAACAGAAAGGGGAAGGGTAAGATTTTTCCCCTCAGGTTCTAAAAAGACTAGATGTCTCCTCCTTTAGTCTCTAAGCCACCCAAGAAAAGTTAAATTATATCCCAAACAGAGAAAAGAAAGTAGCATTATGGTGTCTTGAAAAACAGACAGAGATATCCAAACAGCAGCACAGATGTCAGTGGTCATATGGGGACCTATCATACAAAAGGAAGCCAAAGTACACCAAAAATAATTTGGATCTCCTTGGGGCTTTTGTGTGTGTTTGTTTTTCCCCCACTTTTGTTAGGCCACATGCTTCTAACAAGATTCTCAGCACAGGAAAAAAGAAAAGAGTACAGAGCAATGGGGATGGGGACCAGGAGCACCAGAAAAAGTGCTGGACGAGAGGGACGAGTAGTTAAGCCACAGGATCACACACAAGAGTAACCGTCAAGGATCACAAAGAGAAATGAGGGGAAACACTTCCTTTATCTCTCGGAAGGTGGGTGAGGGTGCTCAGCATTCGCCTAGTACTTCGCTTGGCTCGGGCATCTGCGAGAGAGTTTTGACCTGCAGACGACAAAGGGATGAGAGGATAAGATAGACACAGGGCTGGAAGCTGGGATTCAGAGGGCCCTGTCCTGTAGGTCTGCTGCTCTGCGCCCCCTCCTTCATGTCCTCCGTGCTCCCATCCTGCACTGCAGGCCCAGTCGTTAGGCCCCTGGACAAACAGGCCAGCCAACGGTCCTCCTCACTTTGGGAAGCCTGGCACAGAGGCCCCTCTCGGGGTCTGAGGTTGGATCACACGGCTGAACACTGGGGACCATTAAGGTTCTCCCAGCTACTCAGTCCCACAGCCTCTAGCTGCAGCCCCCTTAAGAAGAACAAGTCGAAGCAAGAGACTAACTGGGTTCAAATGTAACCAGAGTCCCTGAGCCCCTCAGGACACCTGATGACCTACCCCCACACTCACACTCCTGTCCTTCCTCCAACTTAAACGTGTTCGTAACAAGACTTCCTTTCCTGTTTATGTTGACGTCCCTGGAACCAACTGCCAAGGAGAGAAAGGAAACACAAGAAGAGCTTCTTACCGTATTGTGCCAGCAAGGAGTGGGTTAAAGGCGTACAACCAGTCGTTCACGTCTTTGTCATTGAGAGCCTGCAAAAGGACCCCACGGTGCTTGGTGCACACAGCAAAGGTGTTTGGTGTCTGAAAGAGACCCAGGAGAACAAGAAGGTTCCTATGGATACTGAACAATGGCGACCACCGGCCACACTCAGAGGGCACACAGCCCTTCACACAGATGGTTCAGAGACACCAAACACAAAACAGAGATTCTGCACCACACGACAGGGTTGAGAACTCAAAAGGGCAGGCCGTGAATGACAATGAACAGCGGAGAGGGCAGGACTGACCTTCACCATGGCCTGCTGGTCCTCGCTATACTCCACCTGGGCTGTGGACAGGTTAATGATGCCCCGCTCCACAGGGTCTTTGTCGCTGTTATAGATGAAGACGTAAGGGCGACGGACCACAACGAAATGTTTAGCCCAGTTGCTGGACAGGGGCTCCTTGAAATGCAGATATCCTTTCTTGGAGACCACTGAGCTGAAAGGACAGGTCAGCAGAGATTAGTTCCTCAGAAAAATAAAGTGATCATAAGCTGAAGGCCATCAAAACAGACTGAGGCCACGTCCCTAGGTTAAAGGAAACAGGCAATGATCTATTTGGCAGGCCGTGCCAGGTGAGGGGGACAGAGATACACCTGGAGCAGAACGCAGTCCCATTCCTGCATCCCACGTCCATCTGCATTAGACTTGAGCAGAACAGCTGGAAGTGAATTCCCACTAATCTGTCTTCTCTACCCAGCATCTCTGTTCCATACAGTACTCACCCTGGTCTAATTTCTTCAATATCCGGAACAAGATTGAGAAATTCATTTTTTCCTGCTCGGGCCAAATAGGGCGTTTCCACAGGTGGGACAATCTGAAACTGTTCAAATTCTGGGCAGGGACTAGAGGCCCGAGAATTGGCTTCTGGGGTCCTTGAAAAGAGACAGAGGTTAGGAAGAAAGGGGGTACCAAGAGCTTCCACCCCAGGCCACACCTAGGGCAGGGGTTCTCAAGGTGAGGTCCCTGAGCAGCAGCATCAACTTCACTTGAAAACAGTGTTAGAGATTCAGATTCTCCAGCTCCAGCTCAGACATGTGGAATCAGAAACCCTGGATGGGGCTCAGCCATCTGGGCTCTCACAAGCCTCCCAGGTGGTGCTGATGTCTCTAAAGTCTGAGAACCACTGCCTAAAGGACCAGTGGAGCATGCAACGAATGAGAAGAACTGGGTTCCCACGTGGCTATCTGGAGCAAAGCTGCTGTGAGAGACAATTCCTGCGCTCTGTGTTGTTACCTTTGTAGAGCAGCTTAGTCTAATCAATCGTCTCTCACTAACTCCAAAAAGCCCATTTTTCTCACACTTCATTGTTCCTCGAATTGGGATGCATCTTATAATTGATGGCATGTCACAGTGCAGTGACAGTGCTTTGGCTTTCTTGCACACTATGTGTTAAGTCACTTCAGTCATGTCTGACTCTTTGCGACCCTATGGACCGCTGCCTTCCAGGCGCCTCTGTCCAAGGGATTCTCCAGGCAAGAATATTGGAGTGGGCTGCCAAGCCCTCCTCAAGGACCTTCCCAACCCAGAGACTGAACCCATGTCTCTTATTCTCCTGCACTGGCAGGTGGGTTCTTTAGCACTAGTGCCAACAGGGAAGTTTTTTCAGTGGCATATAAAAATAATGTCTTACAGTTGACGGCAGTGAAATTCAACTAAATCACCCTGTTGTGTTGTTTTCTCCAGCCCACTGTATCAATACTGATACAGGAAGAAGACAGTCGGATGATAACCAGGTGGGTTCAGAGTGAGCGTAACGAATGGAGACAGGGCGGAGGAGACTGATGGCAACTGCACAGCAGTGATTTTAACGATTAAGTCTTGAGACCTAGACCTGGTCTCTATTACTCTTACCTATATATTTGGCTGTGTCATTAAAATATTTTTTCCAAAGTCATTTCAAAATATTTTTCCCTAAATGGGGCTTCTTGTGTCTGCTATGAATGGGGAGACAACCGGGGTTGTGAACTAAAGAACAAATCAAGCAAAGGGGGATGGAGAAGAGGAGTCAGTGATATGGTGCAGAGATTTAGGAAGGTGTGACATTCAGAGATGGCAGGAGCACCTTCCAAGCCACTGTGACATCCAGAAAAGGCTCCCACATATCTCCCAGAGCTGCCTGGGAGATGGTGCTGCCCTCGGCTGGGAACCCCTGGGCGAGCAAAAGGTTGGCAGTTCCCTTGGTTCTCTCGGTGAGGTCCGGGTACTTACTTCTGATCCAGGGAGTTGCTCCTAGCATCCACCAGAGAGGGGCAGGTAGAGGACGGAGTGAGGGTGGAACTGCTCAGACTGGACACAGAGGGGTCCCGGCCGACGGGAGAGAGGTCAGCCAGCTGGAAGAAA
This sequence comes from Aepyceros melampus, assembly GCA_006408695.1. Classification (NCBI taxonomy): domain Eukaryota; kingdom Metazoa; phylum Chordata; class Mammalia; order Artiodactyla; family Bovidae; genus Aepyceros; species Aepyceros melampus. The sequence continues at coordinate 230,334 of SJXQ01007074.1, forward strand.
GCAGAGCTTGCAAGTGAGGTCCAGGGCAACTCGAGGAATCCGCAGCTTTGGCAGCCAAGGACCTCATGCTCACAAATCTCCTGTGTTTCGGATCTTTCAAGAAAACAATTTCTACAAATATTTTATGGCCTAAGTGTCACAATAGGAATAAAGAAATTTACAAAAGAGGCAAGGCTTGCTTTTCATATTTATAAAATATGCCTATATTTTATACTGCTACAGCCTCCTTCATTGACAATGACCCTGTTTATGCATGCCGAGCATTGAGAACAAGAAGTACTATTCTAAGAACACGGCAAAGGCCCTGCCCTCCTGAAACGTACATTCTAAGTGGAGAAGGCAGAGAATCAAACAATCAACAAACACTTTAAGAAGTGTCAGGCAGGGATCGATGTACAGCAAAACAGAAAGCAGGGAAGCAGGTTAAAAAGTTTCAGAGAGCTGCTGGCTTCACAGAGGACAGTTAAGGGAATTCATTCACTTCAAGGAGGCAATATTTAAGCAGAAAGATCAAATAGCTAAGGAAGCCAATCATGGGACTATCTAGAAGATTATTCCAGACAAATGAACAGGCCGTGTACACAGACCCAAGGCGGAAAGCTTGGCGTGCTAAGGAAGAGCAGGAAACAGGATGATGATGGAAGGAGAGTGAAGCAGAAGTTCTCTCAAGTGTTCACCTCACTCTCTATTGAGGGCAACAAAATTTCATGCCACTAAGAAACTCAGAACTTGCTGTGCCCTGCCATATAATAACGTATCACCCTCAACAGAATATTATTCTCCAAGGGATCCAGGGAAAAGCCAAATGTTTCCCATCTGATAATTGGTCTAAGAGACAGAGAAGGATATGTTCATCTTTAGAAGTCAGTGTTCTGACTGAAAAATTAAATAAATAAATGCAGGAGGTACATCAGACATCCTCAGACATAACACCAGGCCCATCTCAAGCCACCAAAAAGCAGCAGAACCTGAGGACAGGAGACAGGAGCTGCTCACCTTGCAGTCACTGATGCTGCCGTGCACCTGGCTGAATTCTCGGTTGAAAGTGTGGGTGAGAAGTTGCAGGCACTAGGGAAGAGAATGAGAAGAGCAAGTTTTGATGGTTAAACAAAGCCCTGAATTAAAGCATGGAGGGAAAATAACATGCCAAGACCCACAGTGGAGCTCAGGTGCTGCTCAAATAACCTGGGAAATTAGCTAGGTATATAGCAAGGGAAGCCTTGGACCTGCCTACTAAAGATGATAATATGAGTGGACAAAAAGCCATTCTCAAAACTGCAAAAGTGAATTACTGCAAACACCACAGTTTAAAGTGTTTAAGAATGCAATGGCATCTCTAATTCTCAATTTGTGTTGGTATTAAAAGGTATGGAGATTTCTAGATGATATATGTTCCTAAATCACCTATATGACCATTGATTACTGAAACAATCACAGACTCCCTCTTATTTTTATATTCCATTGTCAGCCAGTTGCCCAGACCCACATGCCTGGTGGTCATCCCAAACAAGCCCTCTGCCCACTCCCGTGGTATCTAGGCACAAACAATGTGGATTCTACCTTCCAAACATCTCTCTCATGATTCCTCTTCATCCCACATACTCCCACCATAGTTAAAAAAACTCGATCATTTCTCATCTGGATTATGGAAATAAAGAATTCTTTCTGCCTCTAGTCTCCTCACCACAAATTTAGCCTCTTTATTACTGCCAGATAAATCTTTCTAAAACACAAATACCCAAGCATTTCCAGGTCACTGCCAGAATACTCTGAATGCTTTAGTCCAGCACCCAGGCTCTTCACAATCTGGCCCCTGGTCTGTTTCCCCAACTCCATCTCCTGTCCCTCTCCTGCACGGACTCCCTCACACTGGTCATGCAGGATGTTGCTGGCTCTCGCCTGTGTATCCTCCCCCCAAGGTCAGCTCATGAGTGCCCTCCTGGGCAGGCCTCTCCTCTGCCTCCCACAGCATTTCAGATCACACCTCTATTAAAAGCTGGCCACCACTCGCCTGTAAACTTATTAAGGGTAGAAATTAAGTCTTCTTTACTCCTATATTCACCATGTCAGCACAGGCCTTGAATCAGAGGCCCTCAAAGAAAGATGAAAATGCAAAAGAGAAAACAGAAAGACCAGCTCACAGAGCCTCAGGGGGATGTACTCAGCAGAGACGGAGACCCACCTTAGTAGCCAGCTCTTTCTCTCGATCCACCAGGCTTTCAATGTCTGCCGAGTCGTAGCCACTGCTCTCGCTGGGTGTGATGGCACTTTCAAAGGTGGTGGTTGAGATTTGAGAGGAGATGCTGGTGGAGGTGCTGAGGGTCCCGCTGCTGAGGCTGGGGGACAGCGAGTCACTCATGGATTTGGGGATGCTGTCACCCAGTCTGTCGCGGAGCAGCAGAAAGTGGCGGGTTTTCTCCACCTAAGAACAACAATAGACAGCCTCAGCAAATGCAAGCTCATCAAGGTCTTAATAAGCAAAGTATTATATCACACCTCCACTGTGAAGGAGAACTGCCAAGCCCTGGTCATAGGCAGCAGCTGAGCATAAGATGATATTTGGGGCATCTCGCTTGCATCTGCCTCCCCTCCAGTACCTCATGCAGGAGCTCCAGCTTCTCCAACTCCCACTGGTGCTCTAGGATTAGGCTGTCTCCCCGGGGCCGCCAGCCGGCCAAGTTCTCCTCCCCTCGCACGTACGCCACTGAGGTATCCAAGATTTTCCTTCTCCTCCGCTGCATGCCTGAGATAAGAGGAAACCACTTTTTTGTCCCCCACAGAAAAACCCAGGTCTAATTTTAGTGCAAAAGGAATGAATAATTTATACATATGGCACACTAGGACAGCTGTGTCTCAAGATACATGGGATATTACAATAAAAATATACCCCTTTCGCTCCAAAGCAACTGTCTGAACTTCTTTTAAAACTGAGTTTTATATTCTTAGATAATTATGAAGCTCGTAATGAACTTGAAAAAATGCTAGATATTATGTTAAGTGGAAACACAGAGATTAAATCATCTGCACATTATTGGTTCAAATATATAAAAATACACTCAAGAGGAAAAAAGTGGGAAAGGATTATATGCACCTCCCTCATGTTTGATGGCTCAGTCAAGATGGTAGATGACCAGCTGGTTCTACCTCCATTATTTCCCATTAATTTTTTAAAATGTTTTACTGGTTTCAGAAGTTCGTGACATTGTACAGGAGATAGGGATCAAGACTATCCCCAAGAAAAAGAAATGCAAAAAAGCAAAACGGCTGTCTGAGGAGGCCTTACAAATAGCTGTGAAAAGAAGAAAAGTGAAAAACAAAGCAGAAAAGGAAAGATATTCCCATTTGAATGCAGAGTTCCAAAGAATAGCAAGAAGAGATAAGAAAGCCTTCCTCAGCGATCAGTGCAAAGAAATAGAGGAAAACAATACAATGGGAAAGACTAGAGATCTCTTCCCAAGAAGCAATGGTACCCCACTCCAGTACTCTTGCCTGGAAAATCCCATGGGCAGAGGAGGTGGTAGGCTACAGTCCATGGAGTCGCGAAGAGTCGGACACAACTGAGCGACTTCACTTTCACTTTTCACTTTCATGCATTGGAGAAGGAAACGGCAACCCATTCCAGTGTTCTTTCCTGGAGAATCCCAGGGACGGGGGACCCTGGTGGACTGCCATCTATGGGGTCGCACAGAGGCGGACACGACTGAACTGACTCAGCAGCAGCAGCAGAGATCTCTTCAAGAAAATTAGAGATACCAAGGGAACATTTCATGCAAAGGTGGGCTCAATAAAGGACAGAAATGGTAAGGACCTAACAGAAGAAGAAGATATTAAGAAGAGGTGGCAAGAATACACAGAAATGTACAAAAAAGATCTTCATGACCCAGATAATCATGATGGTGTGATCACTCACCTAGAGCCAGACATCCTGGAATGTGAAGTCAAGTGGGCCTTAGGAAGCATCACTACGAACAAAGGTAGTGGAGGTGATAGAATTCCAGCTGAGCTATTTCAAATCCTAAAAGATGATGCTGTGAAAGTGCTGCACTTAATATGCCAACAAATTTGGAAAACTCAGCAGTGGCCACAGGACTGGAAAAGGTCCGTTTTCATTCGAATCCCAAAGAAAGGCAATGCCAAAGAATGTTCAAACTATTGCACAATTGCACTCATCTTACACACTAGTAAAGTAATGCTCAAAATTCTCCAAGCCAGGCTTCAGCAATACGTGAACCGAGAACTTCCAGATGTGCAAGCTGGTTTTAGAAAAGGTTAGAGGAACCAGAAATCAAATTGCCAACATCTGGTGGATAGTCGAAAAAGCAAGAGAGTTTCAGAAAAACATCTATTTCTGCTTTATTGACTATGCCAAAGCCTTTGACTGTGTGGATCACAATAAACTGTGGGAAATTCTGAAAGAGATGGGAATACCACACCACCTGACCTGCCTCTTGAGAAATCTGTATGCAGGTCAGGAAGCAAGAGTAGAACTGGACATGGAACAACAGACTGGTTCCAAATAGGAAAAGGAGTACATCAAGGCTGTATATTGTCACTCTGCTTATTTAACTTCTATGCAGAGTACATCATGAGAAACGCTGGGCTGGAGGAAGCACAAGCTGGAATCAAGACTGCCAGGAGAAATATCAATAACCTCAGATATGCAGATGACACCACCCTTATGGCAGAAAGTGAAGAGGAACTAAAGAGCCTCTTGATGAAAGTGAAAGAGGAGAGTGAAAAAGCTGGCTGAAAGCTCAACATTCAGAAAACGAAGATCATGGCATCTGGTCCCATCACTTCATGGGAACTAGACGGGGAAACAGTGGAAACAGTGTCAGACTTTATTTTTCTGGGCTCCAAAATCACTGCAGATGGTGACTGCAGCCATGAAATTAAAAGACGCTTACTCCTTGGAAGAAAAGTTATGACCAACCTAGACAGCATATTCAAAAGCAGAGATATTACTTTGCCAACAGAAGAATTGATGCTTTTGAACTGTGGTGTTGGAGAAGACTCTTGAGAGTCCCTTGGACTGCAAGGAGATCCAACCAGTCCATTCTGAAGGAGATCAACCCTGGGATTTCTTTGGAAGGAATGATGCTAAAACTGAGGCTCCAGTACTTTGGCCACCTCATGAGAAGAGTTGACTCATTGGAAAAGACCTTGATGCTGGGAGGGATTGGGGGCAGGAGAAGGGGACGACCGAGGATGAGATGGCTGGATGGCATCACGGACTCAATGGACATGAGTCTGAGTGAACTCTGGGAGTTGGTGATGGACAGGGAGGCCTGATGTGCTGCGATTCATGGGGTCACAAAGAGTCGGACATGACTGAGGGACTGAACTGAACTGTTCCTTAAAAGGGCTTCCTTGGTGGCTCAGATGCTAAAAGCGTCTGCTCGCAGTTCAGGAGACCCAGGTTCGAACCTTGGGTTGGGAAGATCCCCTGGAGAAGGAAATGGCAACCCACTCCAGCACTATTGCCTGGAAAAGTTCATGTATGGAGGAACCTCGTAGGAACTTCGTTCATGGCATTGCAAAGAGTGGGACACGACTGAGCGACTTCACTTCACTTGATATCCATAGAGACAGTGATTCTGAAGACCTGTTCTCTAAGTTCCTTGCTATGTTTTCTTGTAATATTGTCTTTATCTCATGTTTAATTCATGTCATCCACTCATTCACATGGTCATACTCTAGATTTTATTCCTAAAAACTTCACTATTCCAAATTCTAATATGCAAGAATCTTTATCATCTCTGTAATGTTTAACTCTTTGAGTGGTCAAAAGGGTTCACATACTCCTTAATGATCTCATGCAGTTTTATTACTTTAAATTTCATGTCCATGCTAATGAATCCAGTTTGAAGTCTACTCTTATACTTACTGCATAAACTCAAGAAATAAACCCTAAATTCAAGACCACTTACACTACTACTGAATTAGAATATCTAAATACCCTTCAAAAACCAAATCTTTGGTCTTTCTTCCATGCACAAGCAAGCTCCTTGGCTGTCTGCCCCACTTTAATAAATGGAATGGTTCTACATTTTTCCATAGTTCTGCAATTTCTCCATTTGGAGAAATGGAGTAGATTTCCATTTATCTGTGGTACTTCAATTTCTAGAGGGGGAAAAAAGGAATATCTTAATTTTTACTGTTCTGTTTGTCTCATTCATTTGTAATCTTTTAGGAAACTGTGCAGTTGCTTTTATTCAGAATGTCAGCACTCCTAGCCACCTTCACTGTTACTACACTGCTCCTCAGTTCATTTTAGTCACTCAGTTTTGTCCAACTCCTTGCAACCACATGGACTGCAACACACCAGCTTCCCTGTCTATCATCAACTCCCAGAGTGTGTTCAAACTCATATCCATTGGGTCAGTGGTGCCATTCAACCATTTTATCCTCTGCCATCCCCTTCTCCTGCCTTCAATCTTTTGCAGCATCGCGTCAGTTCTTTACATCAGGTGGCCAAATTATTGGAGCTTCAGCTTCAACCTCAATACTTCTAATGAATATTCAAGACTGATTTCCTTTAAGATTGACTGGTTTGATCTCCTTGCTGTCCAAGGGACCCTCAAGAGTCTTCTCCAACAGCATAGTTCAAAAGCATCAATTCTTCAGTGTTCAACTTTCTTTATGGTCCAACTGTCACATCCATACATGACTACTGGAAAAACCATAGCTTTGACTATGTAGACCTTTGCTGGCAAAATCATGTCTCTAACCATTTTATCCTCTGCCATCCCCTTCTCCTGCCTTCAATCTTTTGCAGCATCGCGTCAGTTCTTTACATCAGGTGGCCAAATTATTGGAGCTTCAGCTTCAACCTCAATACTTCTAATGAATATTCAAGACTGATTTCCTTTAAGATTGACTGGTTTGATCTCCTTGCTGTCCAAGGGACCCTCAAGAGTCTTCTCCAACAGCATAGTTCAAAAGCATCAATTCTTCAGTGTTCAACTTTCTTTATGGTCCAACTGTCACATCCATACATGACTACTGGAAAAACCATAGCTTTGACTATGTAGACCTTTGCTGGCAAAATCATGTCTCTGGTTTTTAATATGCCATCTATGTTTATAATGACTTTTCTTCCAAGGTGCAAGCATCTTTTAATTTCATGGCTACAGTCTCCATCTGCAGTGATTTTGGAGCCCAAGAAAATAAAATCTGTCACTGTTTCCATTGTTTCCCCATCTATTTGCCATGAAGTGATGGGGCCAGATGCCATGATTTTAGTTTTTTCAATGTTGAGTTTTAAGCCAACTTTTTCACTTTCCTCTTTCACTTCCATCAAGAGGTTTTTTAGTATCCTTTCCTTTTCTGCTATATGGCTGGTGTCATCTGCATATCTGAAGTTATTAATATCTCTCCCTGCAAGCTCTATTGCAGCTTATGCTCCATCCAGTCTGGCATTTCACATGCCATTCTCTGCATATGAGTTAAATAAGCAAGTGAAAAGGTACAGCCTTGACGTTCTCCTTTCCCAATTTGGAACCAGTTCATTGTTCCATTCCGGTTCTGACTATTTCTTCTTGACCTATATACAGATTTCCCCAGAGGCAGGTAGGGTGTCTCTTTAAGAATTTTCCACAGTTTGTTGTGATCTGTACAGTCAAATTTGTATGTGTGATTCACATACAAGAGCTTCTCTTGTGGCCCAGTTGGTTAAACAATCTGCCTGCAATGTGGGGGACCTGAGTTTGATCCCTGGTTTGCAAAGATCCCGTGGAGAAGGGAAAGGCTACCCACTCCAGTATTCTGGCCTGGAGAATTCTATGGACTGGATAGTCCATGGGTTTGCAAAGAGTCAGACACAACTGAGCAACTTTTACTTTCACTTCACACAGTCAAAGGCTTTAGCATTGTTAATAAAGCAAAAGTAGATGTTTTTCTGGAATTCTCTTGCTTTTTCTATAATCCAACTGATGTTGGCAATTTGATCTCTGGTTCCTCTGTCTTTTCTAAATCCAGCTTGAACATCTGAAGTTCTCAGTTCACATACTGTTGAAGTCTAGCTTGGAGAGTTTTGAGCATTACTTTGCTAGTGTCTGAGATTAGTGCAACTGTGCAATAATTGGAACACTCTTTGACATTGCCTTTCTTTGGGATTGGAATGAAAGCTGATCTTTTCCAGTTTTGTGGCCACTGTAGAGTTTCCAAATTTGCTGGCATATTGAGTTCAGCACTTTAACAGCATCATCTTTTAGGATTTGAAATAGCTCAGCTGGAATTTATGACAGATTTTTATCACCAGAATTATTGCAATAGCTTCCTCAATGTTCTTCCTAGTCAACACTTGCCACTCTTTAAATCATTCTTAGCCCAGAGACAAACAGCTATAAAAATATCAGGATCAGTTAAGATTAAGATTTGTGAATGGCTTAAAATCTAACAGAATGTAAAAACCAACATTCTTATAATGACCTGGAATGCTCTAATTGTTTTTGCCTTGTTAATTCTCCATTTGTTTTTGTAACGCTCTCCATATTTGTTGGCCTCCTCAAATATATTGGTCTCTTTTCTATTACTTTAAAATATGTTCCCCTTCAAAGAAATCAGGAAACTCCTACATCCTTGTCTATTCATTTCCACCTGTGTGTACCTACTGACCATACCTCTTTCCTTTCTTTCACCTAATATCACCTAGCTCAGCTTGCCTGTATGTGAAAACCATTAGTCCCATTTCAACTCAGCAACAGCCCCATCTTTGTTCTTGATAATTATCATGTATGAAACATGCTATTTGTCTGTGTATCTTCTGTTTTCTTCTCCTATACAAGTTCAATGAGAGAAGAACTTCATATATGTTAAAAAATTATCTCATTAAAATAATATTCTAAATGAAACAACAGCAGCAAGAGTGAGAATCAACTAATTCAGTGATAAAAATATTTCAATACTTGTTTCAATATGGAGCAAATAAATGAGGGATCGTGAAATATCTTACTGTACTTAGAAAAGGAAAAGGAAAATCTCTAGTGAAAAATAGTCTCAGGTACTAAATTGTGAACAGTTTGAAAAGAAAGGTGTGGTGATTTTTCAACCATGTTAGTACTCTCAATTTATATTTGAAACATTTGAATCTACACTCCTAAATTAAATTTGTATTCATTTTAAAGTATTCTCATCTGTTTTTCCAGTAAAATGCATATTAGTATTAGTTACTTAATCATTTCTACAGCTTAAGGATTTATTATGATTCACTTGTGAACTTCTCAGATTTTGTTGGTAACTTTTGCTAATAAGTTGATTTATAATAATTATTAATTCTTTGAATAAATGTAACTATTTTATAGGAATTATAATTTAAAGTTTAAAATATTTTACTGCAAATAATTATTACATCTAAGATAGTTTACTTATCCATCTTTTCTTCTGATTAATATTGCCAGAGTTTTGTGTTTTTACCTAATCATTTACAAATTTTAAGATTATGGATGCTGTTGAGAACCTCATTCTTCTTAAGTTGATATTCCACTGATTTCTGCTTTCATTTGATAATTTCTATTTATTTTGGTTTATTCTATTGTTCTTTATAAAAATATGGATTTAATTAATTTGTGATCTTATTTTCTAATTTATGCACATAAGATTTGTGGTAGAGATTGGTAGCTATAACAGGATTCTGTGTTTCCTTCTACTTGTGATCACAATGAAAAATTGTGTTTGAGAGTTAGGCATGGCCATGTGGCCAAATTTCAGCCAGTGGAACATGAATAGATATGAAATGTACCAATTCAAGTTCAAGAGTAGAAATGTTACATTCTATAATGCTCTCATAAAACAAAGATGTTGCATGATGTGTAGTAGAAATTATTTAGGAAGCTAGGTGTAATTTAATGAGTTCTGGAAAAAAGCAGAAACTTTGTCAAGAATACCATGATTTTATAAGCCAAGGAGTAAGTATGGACATTTTTATCAGATTAAGTAAATTCTATTTTTATTTATTTTTTTTATTTTTTAATATAAATTTATTTATTTATTTATTTATTTTTGCCAAGTAGAATGCAGTTAAATTTTATTTTATTTTTTTATTTTTTGTTTTTCTGTTTTTTTAATTAATTTTTATTTTTTAGTTTGTTTTGCTTTACAATACTGTATTCATTTTGCTATACACTGACATGAATCAGCCACGAGTGTACATGAACTCCTAATCCCGACCCCCACCACCCCCTTCCCGCCCCACACCTTCTCTCTGGATTATCCCCGTGAATCAGTCCCAAGCATCCTGCATCCTGCATCGAACCTAAACCGGCGATCCGTTTCACTTATGATATCATATATATTACACTGCCACTCTGCCAACTCATCCCACCCTCTCCCTCTCCCACAGAGTCCAAAAGGCTGTTCTATACATCTGTGTCTCTTTTGCTGTCTCATGTACAGGTTTATCATTACCATTTTTCTAAATTCAGTATATATGTGTAAGTATATTGTATTGGTGTTTTTCTTTCTGGATTACTTCACTCGGTATAATTGGCTCCAGCTTCATCCACCTCATTAGAACTGATTCAAATGATTCTTTTTAATGGCTGAGTAATACTCCATTGTGTATATGTACCACAGCTTTCTTATCCATTCATCTGCTTATGGACATCTAGGTTGCTTCCAATGTCCTGGCTATTATAAACAGTGCCGTGATTTTAATTGGAGGTTAATTACTTTACAATATTGTATTGTTTGCCATACCTGTGGCAGATTTGTGTTGATATAAATTCTATTTTTAGTGGAACTTGTCTGATTCCTGAGGTAGACATAAAGTTATGTTTGAAAAAAGGGTTAGATTTATGTTTCTTTCATTCAAAGGAACAAAATGAGAAAAAAAAATATATTTTGAAATTCCAAATTGAGGAAGTTCCCTGATGTTCCAGTGGTTGGGACTTTGTGCTTGCATTTGACTGAGTCCAGGTTCAGTCCAGGAAACTAATAGCCTACAAACCAAGGGGTGCAGCTAAAAGAAAAAAAAAACAGAGAGAGAGAGAAAAAAAAAGAAAGAAAGAAATCTCATGTTTCACATGAGATGAAATATGTTTCACATAGTGATGAAATATTTATAGAAGTAGCATGATTTTTCAGTTCTTTGAATTTGGGCTTACTACTCAGTGATGTTGGCTGATGAAGCAAGCAGATACAATTCAATCCAATATTTCATAACAATATAATTATGATATGTACTAGTGAGTTCAGACGTTAAACTTGTCAGTCACTTGGGTCCATTAAAAAGATGCTTTATATTAATTTATGCATTGAATTTTATTCTTACAAATATGATGAAAATGGCTGATAACCAAATGTAAGGCATTTCTAATGTTCACAAGATGTTTATACTTTAATATAATTAATTTTAAGAACATGAAAATCTTGTTATGGGGACAATGAAGAGGAAAAATTTACCATTTCTTTCATTAAATAAATCATCTACAATATATATCAGTTTTCAAATCATTTAATTTTAATTTGTATTGAAGAGCATTATCTATTTAATAAAATAATGAGGCAATTTTCCAAAAATGTAGAGAAGAAAAGTAATTTTTGTTAATGAACTTGAAAGAAATCTAATCATAAGAATAATAAACAAGTAAATTAAAAATGATCAGTTGCATTTCAGCTCTGTTTATGATACTACCTTTCTGTAGTACTGCTGTGAACTACATGTCTTCATAAGTGGATGTATAAACCCAACTCAATATATTTTCAGTATGCTTATTAACATGATGGAATCCGCTGATAAGTTCTTTTAATTAGCATGTGCTTGAATGACTCTTCCACTCTCTCTTTTCTATTGAATTTTAATTTCTCTTAAAATGAAATGATAACTGTTGGGAGTTCTGTAAGATAAAATGCACAATTAACATACTCTGTACGCATCTTATTCTGGTTCTTGACATCAGGAATGCACACTGTCAATTACCAAATCATTGCAGTGATAAAATAATCTAAATGAGACCACTATTCTCAAATTCATAGTGGATCTAAGATTACTTGTAAAACACACTAGTAGAAATAAACATTGTGCTAAACAAATGTGCTGATTAAACAATGTTTTAACACTTTTTCTGAATTCACAAAATTTTTTTTGGTATTTATTCTTTTTACTTTATCTAGTAATTATGTGAATGATTAATGAATGGACAAATGTTTCTGTTCCACCCATGGTAATAAAATAAAATAAATACATATTTATGATAATCATGAAGCTATCAATAAGCACTTTAACTGGAAATCTGTAAAGCAAATTAATACTAACCAAAAATATTTATTTTATTTCCATTTTGCTTAGGAATCATACAACAAAAACTCTTTAAACATTGCAGACATTAAATGTGGAATGTAAGATGATATAAAATATGTGAATGCCAGATACCTAGCATTAAGAAATTTTTATGGTGGTTTAGTCACTAAGTCATGTCCGACTCTTGTGACCACATGGACTTCAGCTCACCGGCTTCTCTGTCCTTGGGATTTTCCAGGCTAGAATACTGGAGTGGGTTTCTATTTCCCTCTCCAGAGCATCTTCCTGACCCAGGGATTGAACCGGGGTCTCCTGCACTGTAGGCAGTATTTTACCAACTGAGCTACTAAGGAATTCCCAAGAAATTTTAAATGAGTGATATATAGGTGTTTTGTACTTCTTTTTTATGAATATTATTGAACACAATAATATCAGGAAAAAAATCAAAACAGTGTTGCTATGTCTTTTTCTTCTTAATGTCAGAGCACATTATATTTCTTTATGTCTTCCATCTTTCTTAAATCTTCTACTGGGTTTTATTTTTAAAAGATATATGGATATGTTGTGTATATATTATTTTCTAACAGAGAGATAACTCCCTTTTATCAATCTGAGAGCCTCAATGAGATTTTTGTTCTAATTAGGAGTTTGAGTCAGTACTGTGGTATACCTTCAGTTAGTTTCAATATATTGAAGACAATATATATTTTGTATTATCACTGCCTCTTCCATCCTGCAAGATTTGGGGCTTTAACCGTGAGATTTATTTTTACCATCCAGTACAGCTACCCCAGATTCCTACACCATCATAAACTCAGAGGAAAAATGTAGAGGTGATTGGCAGTCTAATAATTATCTTGTATTTGAGTGTCTTAGACATTATAATATTAATATATCATATCAGTCATTTCAGTCTTAAAAGCTCTAATGGTTTCTCTTTACTCTTCTGTAGTCTAGTAAGGAAACAAGGAAAGCTTTATTCAAAGCTATTGCAAAAGGAGATCTCCAGTACACTCCATCTGAGTTCAGCCCTGTGAAAACAAAAACAAAGAGCAGGGAAAGGATTTTTAAATTCCAGGTGAAAAAGAGATCATGGGACACCTGTTTCCTGATTGTGTGTGTGTGTTAAGGCGCTTCAGTTGTGTCCTACTCTTTGTGACCCTGTGGACTGTAGCCCACCAGGCTCTTCTGTCCATGGGATTCTCCAGGCAATAATACTGGAGTGGATTGTCATGCCCTCCTCCAGAGGATCGTCCCAATCCAGGGAAAGAATGCCCACTGTTTATGTCTCCTGCATTGGCAGGCAGGTTCTTTACCACTAGTGTCACCTGGGAAGCTTGTTTTCTGATTAGTTTGCCCAAAGGAAAAATAAACTGTCATGCTAGAAAGTAGGTTTAAAACTCTTAGCAAAGCACCCAGAGAAGTTAGACTCCCACATTTCCACAGAGTCTGGGAAATGGGGAAGCTCAATCTTTCTTCATGGTTACATTTCAAAGGGATGGCTCCCATGCCCTTGAGAAAATAATCCTGTAGTGTGAAACTGGCAAGAAACTTTAAAACATATTCACACATTGAAGGGCCATAAATATAATCTGCAATTACAAGTTTTCTAAAGTAAATGTTCTAAGTAAAGGGAAATGAGGACCTAGAGTCTGGAAGAAGCTTGTATAAAGATTACTTAGGGGAGGGAAATGTTAAAGTCCCCTTGGCCAAGCTCTCCTTTTGTTTTCCCATTGAACAACTTAGGAAAAACTAGTTCTTACTTCACTTCAGGCAGATTTCTGTGGTTAAAGTGCTAGATGAATATTCTACCTAGACTTGATGATAAGGATAGTTGCTGGATGGTTTGAGCAGTCAGTCAGTCAGTGAGGGGAATTCTTGTGAAAAGAAAAAGTAAGATTAGTGTTGGGGGCAGACTACAAAACTCAGTTTCTGAGACCAGAAGTCAAGTCCAGAAGATTCTTAAGTGTTGGGCTCAAAGTGTCTTTAGGATGTAAAGTACAAGCAGCTGTGATAATCCAGGTAGATATTTAAATAAAGCCCTTATGAATGGAAAACTTATACAGTCTGTTTCTAGTTAGTTGATCTCAGGTGGTAGTTCTGGGCTCAGTGAGCCCTTTGAGAGACCCAGTGATACCATATGTATAGGCCAGTCATGTGACAGTGGGTCACATGACATGGGTGCTAATTCTATTACAGCAAATAAACTGGTATTTGGAAACAATTAATCTGGTCATGAATAAATATTGTACAATGCAAGTATAAGCACACCAAATAAATTCAAGGGAGGGATTGATATGGTTTTTCCTGTGGTCATGTATGGATGTGAGAGTTGGACTGTGAAGAAGGCTGAGCGCAGAAGAATTGATGCTTTTGAACTGTGGTGTTGGAGAAGACTCTTGAGAGTCCCTTGGACTGCAAGGAGATCCAACCAGTCCATTCTGAAGGAGATCAACCCTGGGATTTCTTTGGAAGGAATGATGCTAAAACTGAAGCTCCAGTACTTTGGGCACCTTATGCGAAGAGTTGACTCATTGGAAAAGACCCTGATGCTGGGAGGGATTGGGGGCAGGAGGAGAAAGGGACGACCGAGGATGAGATGGCTGGATGGCATCACAGACTCAATGGACGTGAGTCTGAGTGAACTCCGGGAGTTGGTGATGGACAGGGAGGCCTGGCGTGCTGCGATTCATGGGGTCGCAAAGAGTCGGACACGACTGCGCGACTGAACTGAACTGAACTGAATCCCTCGCATCTCTTTCATTCAATTGTGATAAGTAGCTGTGAACATTTCCTGAATGTGTAGTTTAATGTCAGGCATCCAGTCACACAGAGTACATCATGAGAAACGCTGGACTGGAAAAAGCACAAGCTGGAATCAAGATTGCGGAAGAAATATCAATAACCTCAGATATGCAGATGACACCACCCTCATGGCAGAAAGTGAAGAGGAGCTAAAAAGCCTCTTGTTGAAAGTGAAAGAGGAGAGTCAAAAAGTTGGCTTAAAGCTCAACATTCAGAAAAAGAAGATCATGGCATCTGGTCCCATCACTTCATGGGAAATAGATGGGGAAACAGTAGAAACAGTGTCAGACTTTGTTTTTTTGGGCTCCAAAATCACTGCAGATGGTGACTGCAGCCATGAAATTAAAAGGCGCTTACTCCTTGGAAGAAAAGTTATGACCAACCTAGATAGAATTTTTATTTTTTAGTTTGTTTTGCTTTACAATACTGTATTCGTTTTGTTACACATTGACATGAATTAGCCATGAGTGTACATGAACTCCCAATCCCGACCCCCACCTCCACCCTCCCGCCCCACACCCTCTCTCTGGATTATCCCCGTGCATCAGTCCCTAGCATCCTGCATCCTGCATCAAACCTGGACTGGCAATTCGTTTCGCTTATGATATCACACATGTTACATTGCCACTCTGCCAACCCATCCCACCCTCTTCCTCTCCCACAGAGTCCAAAAGGCCATTCTATACAACTGTGTCTCTTTTGCTGTCTTGCGTACAGGTTTATCATTACCATCATTCTAAATTCCATATATATGTGTAAGTATTGTAATAGCCAGGACATGGAAGCAACCTAGATGTCCATCAGCAGATGAATGGATAAGAAAGCTGTGGTACATATACACAATGGAGTATTACTCAGCTATTAAAAAGAATACATTTGAATCAGTTTTAATGAGGTGGATGACGCTGGAGCCGATTATACAGAGTGAAGTAAGCTAAAAACATATTTTAAAAAGATGCCAATCCACTGAAAAGTGTTCTTGTTTTCTAGTTCATGCTTAGAATCCTGATTCAAATAAATTGGGATAAGGGAGAAAAAGGTGGGGTCAGAGACAAAGAAATAATGGCTAGGTATTTTATAATACTTTGAAAATACTGTTGATTTTTATATGTGATCAATGGTATAAGATAAGGAACTTTCAATATACGTATTGCCATGTTTATAGAATTTATGTCAAAATAGTAAAGGTGAGGAAAGGGGATATTAGGTATCAGTTCAGTTCAGTCGCTCAGCTGTGTCCGACTATTTGTGACCCCATAAATCGTAGCATGCCAGGCCTCCCTGTCCATCACCATCTAGCGGAGTCCACCCAAACCCATGGCCATTGAGTTGGTCATGCCATCCAACCATCTCATCGTCTGTCATCCCCTTCTCCTCCTGCCCTAAATCTTTCCCAGCATCAGGGTCTTTTCCATGAGTCATCTCTTTTCATCAGGTGGCCAAATTATTGGAGTTTCAGCTTCAACATCAGTCCTTCCAGTGAACACCCAGGACTGATCTCCTTTAGGATGGACTGGTTGGATCTCCTTGTAGTCCAAGGGACTCTCAACAGTCTTCTCCAACACCACAGCTCAAATGCATCAGTTCTTTGGTGCTCAGCTTTCTTCACAGTCCAACTCTCACATCCATACATGGCCACTGGAAAAATCAGAGCCTTGACTAGACGGACTTTTGTTGGCAAAGTAATATCTTTGCTTTTTAATAGGCTGTCTAGGTTGGTCATAACTTTCCTTCCAAGGAGTAAGCATCTTTTAATTTCATGGCTGTAATCACCATCTGTAGTGATTTTGGAGCCCAGAAAAATAAAGTCAGTCATGGTTTCCACTGTTTCCCCATCTATTTCCCATGAAGTGATGGGACCAGATGCAATGATCTTAGTTTTCTGAATGTTGAACTTTAAGCCAACTTTCTTCACTCTCCTCTTTCACTTTCATCAAGAGGCTTTTTAGTTCTTCTTCACTTTCTGCCATAAGGGTGGTGTCATCTGCATATCTGAGGTTATTGATATTTCTCCCGGCAATCTTGATGCCAGCTTGTGCTCCCTCCAGCCCAGCATGTCTCATGATGTACTCTGCATATAAGTTAAATAAGCAGGGTGATAATATACAGCCTTGGTGTACTCCTTTTCCTATTTGGAACCAGTCTGTTGTTCCATGTCCAGTTCTAACTGTTGCTTCCTGATCTGCATACAGATTTCTCAAAAGGCAGGTCAGGTGGTCTGGTATTCCCATCTCTCTTAGAATTTTCCACAGTTTATTGTGATCCACACAGTCAAAGGCTTTGGCATAGTAGATGAAACAAAATTGGCCATTTTTGAATCTGGATGGTGAGTGTATGGTAGCTTATTGTATTATTTTCTCCTTTGTTTATGTTGGAAATTTTCTCTGTAAAAAAAACCCTTTCTCGGTAGTGTCATAGAGGAGTAAAGGGGAGTATATATGTATGAGAGAGAAATATCAATCTTACGATGCAGACTAATGAAAGACTCTTCCAAGAAAGTGACACTTGTTTTAGAACTAAATAATAGGTAGGAGCTATCCTCTTGACATGAAGTAGAGAAAAGTGTTTAATTTAGGGTAATAACATATAAGAAAATATTTGAAGTGGAGATTACTTAAGTGTATTATCAACAGCAAAAAAACTCCCAAAACACTCAAACTGAAGCTGAATAAAGCAGGGTAAAGCAAAGAGTGCTGCTAATCAGCCTATTTACTGAATCACACAGAGATTTAATGCCTTTTAAAAATATTATATACATATTATAATGAACAATTGGGAGCTATAAATAAATCAGGTCAGGTAAAAACACTACTTATAAGACACAAGTACTATAGACTGAATATTTGTGTCCCCTTCCAAAATTCACATATTAAAATATAATCTCTAGTCTAATGGTCTTAGGAGATGGAGCCTTTGGAAATGTTTAGGTCATGAAGGCGATGAGATTAGTGCCCTTATAAATCTGACCCTAGAAAGGTCCTTTACTCCCTCAGCCTGTGAGAACACAGTGAAAACCAGAAAGTGGGCTTTCATTAGACAACAAAGTTACCAGTGCAACTTGATCTTGTATTTCCCAGACTCTAGAACTCTAAGAAATAAATTTCTGATGTTTATAAGCCATCCAGTCTGTAGTACTCTATTATAGCACCCTGAGGTTCTATGGACTGAGGTTCATGACATTGTACAGGAGACAGGGATCAAGATTATCCCCATGGAAAAGAAATGCAAAAAAGCAAAATGGCTGTCTGCGGGGGCCTGACAAATAGCTGTGAAAAGAAGAGAAGCAAAAAGCAAAGGAGAAAAGGAAAGATATAAGCAGAGTTCCAAAGAATAGCAAGAAGAGATAAGAAAGCCTTCCTCGGTGATCAATGCAAAGAAATAGAGGAAAACAACAGAATGGGAAAGACTAGAGATTTCTTCAAGAAAATTAGAGATACCAAGGGAACATTTCATGCAAAATGGGCTCGATAAAGGACAGAAATGGTATGGACCTAACAGAAGCAGAAGATATTAAGAAGAGGTGGCAAGAATACACAGAAGAACTATACAAAAAAGATCTTCAGGACCAAGGTAATCACGATGGTATGATCACTCACCTAGAGCCAGACATCCTGGAATGTGAGGTCAAGTGGGCCTTAGAAAGCATCACTATGAACAAAGCTAGTGCAGGTGATGGAATTCCAGTTGAGCTGTTTCAAATCCTGAAAGATGATGCTGTGAAAGTGCTGCGCTCAATATGCCAACAAATTTGGAAAACACCGGTGGCCACAGGCCTGGAAAAGCTGTTTTCATTCCAATCCCAAAGAAAGGCAATGCCAAAAAATGCTCAAACTACTGCACAATTGCACTCATCTCACATGCTAGTAAAGTAATGCTCAAAATTCTCCAAGCCAGCCTTCAGCAATACGTGAACCGTGAAACTCCAATGTTCAAGTTGGTTTTAGAAAAGGCAGAGGAACCAGAGATCAAATTGCCAACAACCACTGGATCATGGAAAAAGCAAGAGAGTTCCAGAAAAATATCTATTTCTGCTTTATTGACTATGTCAAAGCCTTTGACTCTGTGGATCACAATAAACTGTGGAAAATTCTGAAAAAGATGGGAATACCAGACCACCTGACCTACCTCTTGAGAAACCTGTATGTAGGTGAGGTCTAACTGTTGGTTAGAACTGGACATGGAACAACAGAATGGTTCCAAATAGGAAAATGAGTATGTCAAAGCTGTATATTGTCACCCTGCTTATTTAACTTCTATGCAGAGTACATCATGAAAAATGCTCGGCTGGAAGAAGCACAAGCTGGAATCAAGGTTGCTGGGAGAAATATCAATAATCTCAGATATGCAGGTGACACCACCCTTATGGCAGAAAGTGAAAAGGAACTAAAAAGCCTCTTGATGACAGTGAAAGAGGAGAGTGAAAAAGTTGGCTTAAAGCTCAACATTCAGAAAACGAAGATCATGGCATCTGGTCCATTCATTCATGGGAAATAGATAGGGAAACAGTGAAAACAGTGTCAGACTTTCTTTTTTGGGGCTCCAAAATCAGTGCCGATGGTGACTGGAGCCATGAAATTAAAAGACGCTTACTCCTTGGAAGAAAAGTTATCATCAGCCTAGACAGCATATTGAAAAGGAGAGACATTACTTTGCTAACAAATGTCCGTTTAGTAAAGGCTATGGTTTTTCCAATGGTCATGTATTGATGTGAGAGTTGAACTGTGAAGAAAGCTGAGTGCCAAAGAATTGATGCTTTTGATCTGTGGTGTTGGAGATGACTCTTGAGAGTCCCTTGGACTGCAAGGAGATCCAACTAGTCCATTCTTAAGGAAATCAGCCCTGGGATTTCTTTGGAGGGAATGATGCTGAAGCTGAAACTCCAGTACTTTGGCCACCTCATGCCAAGAGTTGACTT
The DNA here is from genome assembly GCA_006408695.1 of Aepyceros melampus. NCBI lineage: Eukaryota > Metazoa > Chordata > Mammalia > Artiodactyla > Bovidae > Aepyceros > Aepyceros melampus. The sequence goes on from SJXQ01007074.1 coordinate 250,295, forward strand.
ATTGGAAAAGACTCTGGTGCTGGGAGGGATTGGAGGCAGGAAGAAAAGGGGATAACAGAGGATGAGATGGTTGGATGTCATCACCAACTCGATGGATGTCAATTTGAGTGAACTCCAGGAGATGGTAATGGACAGGGCAGCCTGACGTTCTGCGATTCATGGAGTCGCAAAGAGTCAGACACGACTGAGCGACTGAACTCACTGACTGATAGCAGCCTGGACAGAGAAAACAGACACTGTCACAAATGTGAAAATCAGGAACAGAGGCAAGAAGAGCTATATTGCTATCGCAAAGGTTGAAGTGAGCAATGATGGAAGCAAGGACCAGGAGGAAGTTACTATACATACAGAAAACTGGATGCAGTGAAGAAATATGGTAAAATGATAACAACTTGTGATTCCCCAGAGGAGTATAAGTGAGGGAGAAGTCAAAGAATACTCTCAGGCTTCTGGGCAGTAAATGTAAATGCTACAAGCTGCATGAAGCCACTATTCACCAAAACATGCAAGAGCCCACATAGGGGAAATAAGCATGTGTTTAATTTTGGACTTGAAAAGTTTAAGATGCTTTGTAACATAACAGAGGTAGGTTATAGAGGTCATTTTATGAAACAATATTCAGCTCAGAAGATGGATCTTTTCTGGCAAAAATTAATGTAAAAATCTTGTAAAGATGTAACCAATAAGGAAAAATGTATAAACAAAAGAACATCAATACTTAAGTCTCAAGAAGCTCCAAACTTTAGTATCCTAGCAGATGCCCTTTGCTTCCATGTAGATGTAGAAAGTTGAATAAGCCACCTAATATACACACTACAACAAATAGAAAAATCTATAGACCACACAAATCATATTTCAAAGAAACCAGAGCACCATGTGAGCCATAGGCACAAATGAATTGAAATCTCAGAGGCAAGGGAGCCAATCCAAATTGAGTTGGCTATCATGGGCCATTTTCAAGACTGAGGGCTTTGTAGAGTTTGGTCACAGCATGCTTGAGTGCTAAGTTTCTGTAGCCGTGTCTGACTCTTTGTGACACCATGGACTATAGCCCACCAGGCTCCTCTGTCCATGGGATTCTCCAGGCAAGAATACTGGAGTGGGTTGCCATGCCCTTTTCCAGGGGATCTTTCCAACCCAGGGATGTAACTTGAGTCTCCTAAATTGGCTGGGGGGTTCTTTACCACTAGCACCACCTTGGAAGCTGGTCATGGACTTAGTATCCATTTTGGTTCACACAGATTTAATAAAATAGTTGAAAAGATCAGCAAACTCTTGGCAGAGAAATAAAACCCTTGGAAACAGATTGAAAACTTACAGAGCCTTGAAAGAGCAGCCAGGGAATGATCAGGAGGTTTGGGGACTAGAAAGCATCTTCCAAAATGAAGAAGAAGGAGGAGAAGGAGAAGGAGAAGAAGAAGAAAACCTTCTACAACCTGTTAGTGCTTCATAGGCAAAATCTTGCCAGAGAGAGAGAACTACTTCAAGCACATATTTTGGATCTCCCTCAGATTTGCTTACTGAAGTTTCAAAGAAAGAGGCTAGAGAGCAAAGTTCAAAATGTCTGAAGGGTGGAGCTGAATATCCTTTATTCTTTTTGGAGATGAGGAACAGAGATGCTTCAGGATTGAAATAGCAAGTCAGGGAATTTCCAGTATGAGAAAGAGGGACAAACCAGAAGTGGCCTGACCCTTACTAAAACATAATTCCTCCAGAGTCTTAAAAGTCTAAGATCAAGATGTTAGCAGGGCTGATTACTTCTGATACCTCTCTCCCTGTTTTAAAGATGATTGCCTTCTTGCTGTGTCCTTATCTGATATGTCCTCTATACCTACATGTATCTGTACCTATATTTATCTTCGAATAAAAGAACATCAGTCATATCGGATTAGGACCCACCCATAGGATCACATTTTACCTTACTGTCACATTCAAAGTACAGGGAGTTAGTACTTCAACATATGGATTTTGAAGGGTTAAAATTAAGCCCAGAACTATATGTAATTTATACATCAATAAGTAACAAAAACATGTAAATCAAAGTAGAAAATTTAAAGGTGAGTAGGAAAAAAAAATTCAAAAATTGAGACTGAAATGAAACAAGTTCAAAATAGGAAAACCAAGAGTTTGTGAATTAGCACATCCAAAGGAAACATGATTTTGAAAGGACGATGTTCCCAAATGAATCAAATGTTCTTGAGATATTAAAGTGAGGATTCAAAAAAGTATTTTGTCTTTACAAAAGGGAAAGCCACCGTTGACCTTTGTGAGGGCAGTTCTACTGGAGTGGAAAGGGTTAGATAAATATTCAAGTTGGTTGAGTAGGAATGGGTGGTGAAAAAGAAGAATAAGAGTGAGGACACTTCATTTGAGAGATTCACCTGAGAATAAGAAATGAAATGGAAGTAGCTGGAGGGAATTATGGGCTTGAAAGTAGTTACTATGGTCTTAGTTTTGACTGAAATTTACCTTTAATAAAAGATGGAAAAGATGTTGCATGTCCTGTTGCTGGTAAAATGTGGGGAATAGTGAGGCAGTAGTGGAAGATACATAGAGGTCCACAAAAGCTGAAAGGGAGTTGGGACACAGAGCATCAGTTGAGTAGTTTGTGTTTGAAGAGATAGATGGTTACTCCTGCATTGTCTTATTGAAGTATATAATAAATGATCACTTTTACCATTTTTCCAACAATAAAAAAACTTTTTACAATTCTTACAAAATATCTTAAAACTCACAATCATTATCCTTACAGTTTTAGACAACCTGTATTTATTTAGATTTACTTACATTTTCCCCCCACCTCCACTTCACATTTCCCCCCCACCTCCACTTTACATTTCATTTGCTTCCTCTTTCATCTGGGATTATTTTCCTTCTAGCTAAATGACTTCCTTTTGTATTTCTGTTACTGTGAGTTATTCTGACACAGGCTTCTACATCATAGCCAAAAGCAAAAGTCTTAGCCATTGGTCCTTCATTATTGTTGTTTTTCATTCGCTAAGTCATGCCCATCTCTTTGCGATCCCATGGACTGCAGCATGCCAGGCTTCCCTGTCCTTCACTATTTCCCAGAGTCAGTCCCTCATCTTGAATTCAATAAATATTTATTGGGTACAGCTCTTTCTCTCACTGAGAAAGATGATGGGGAAATGAGAAAGAACTGCTGATAGCAGAGGAAGGATAAGGACCTGCAACCAACTGTTTGTATTCAAAGTTGGAATGTGTACTAAATAGAGGCAAAAGTACATTTGGGCAAAGATAAACAGAGGGAGGAGTAATAATAAAAGGTGATAAAAGACAATGAAGATGAGTGTTGATTCTTGTATCTGCAGATTTAAGTCCAAATTCCAAGTCAACCTTTATAAAATTGGTGACAATAAGGATAAACAAAATTTATATAAATTTCCAGTCCCAGTCCTCAAATAAGAAAAATAATGCTTTATTTTATGGAATGGATATGAAGATTAAGATAATAATATATTCAAAATTACAATATAATATATTCTACACATGGTACAAAGCCTGTTATATAAATTCAGCAATTATTAAAAATTCAAGAAGGGTTTCATGGACATTGTATAATGTATCATTGTAACATTGTATCATGAAAAATAAGTAGATCTCCAATAGGATATTATTAATAGACTCAGTAACTGCCTGGTAAAAGATCAGCAAGAACAATGACTGGAGGGGTGAATGAGACTACCATGTTCATGGCACAGCAAAGACAAAAATTGCTGGCGCTGGTGCCCTGAAATACTTAGTATAGCACAATTTTGGAGGAAATTTTTTTGTAGAAGGCTTTGGGTACCACGAGAAAGTAGTAATTCATAAGATAAATTGGAGGTGTGCCCTGAGTAGATTGAACATCATTATGGATAATGTGCAGTAATGATTAGTTGACCATCTTACCAAGCAAGTTCAGACTTATATATATATATATATATATATATATATATATATGTATGTATATATATACACACACACACACACATATATATATAATGCATGGTACAGAAAGAAAGATCATCCAGATCTTCTAGTTCTACCATTGCCTGCTCACATCTCCCACTTCTCACTTCACTGCTAGCCATCTTGGTAGACTGATGAGTGAAAAAAAATTTCACCAGGAATAGAATATTTCATTTATTTTTACCTTAGAAGATTTTAGATCTTTTTTTTTAACCCTAGTTCCCAGTTTTTCTTTTGCAACACCTTTTCTTACTGCACAAACCATCCCTTCCTCCATGTCCCCCTAGTCTTTTAAATAAGTCTTCATCCTTGTTTGTACATAATATATATAGATATAGGTAGATAGATAGATCAATATAGATCTACATTGATCTATCTATATACCTGCCACAGCTGTTAGAAAAACAACTTTGCAAATCAAAGATTCACCAAGGAGATTATGCTTTCTGCTTTGCTATACCAATGGAGAGTATATACCATGAAATAATCAATTTATCACCTCTGGTGCTAAGTGAAATTCTCTGGAATCAGAATATGATGATCCAGACACATGGCTTTGGGTGTGGAGGAGAGGTAAAGCCTTGTGCATGTGTGCGTTCATCACTTAGTCATGTCTGACTCTTGCAACCCTATGGACTGTAGTCCACCAGACTCCTCTGTCCGTGGAATTCTCCAGGCAAGAATACTGGAGTGGGTTGCCATTCTTTCTCCAGGGGGTCTTCCTGATGTAGGGATCAAACCCAGGTCTCCTGCATTCCAGGCAGATTCTTTACTGTCCAAGCCACTAGGAAAGCCTGAGAGGAAAAGCCTTAATACACGGAAACAACTCAACTTTTGTAATTTCTCTGCTCCCTCCCTCTACCACCGACCACCTTTCAGAATTATGACATATCTCATTCAAGTATACTTGAAAACCAATTCTGAGAGGGATTTCAGGAAGATTAGGCTTGGTTATATGATTCTGGACAACTCAGTTTCTGAGGGAATGAATTTATCCTCCTCATGTCAGGCAATGATTTGAAGGAATCCACAGAAAACCACTCATTTCTTCAAGTTCTATTTAAGGTTGATTTCCTACTATTTTGTAAATGCACTAAACTAAGTGTTCTCAGGAAGTGTACTCACAGAAAGTAGCAGTGGATATGGGCATAAAAATCATCAGTAACCCTGCTCTCCTAGGAGCATTTAAGAAGATACTTTCTGAAGCTGACAGATTTCAAAGTATGAGAAAGGTGGTCAATAAATATGTTTAACATACAGAGGGCCATAGAGAGGAAGAAGTTGGCTTGTTTACTATTGTCAAAAGCCATGGTACACAAAAGGTATTTATTGGTAGATATCATCACTTTTAGGCTTCCCTGGTGGCTCAGAGGTTAAAGTGTCTGTCTCCAATGAGGGAGACCCGGGTAGGATCCCTGGGTCGGGAAGATCCTCTGGAGAAGGAAATGGCAATCCACTCCAGTATTCTTGCCTGGAGAATCCCATGGATGGAGAAGCCTAGTAGGTTACAGTCCACGGGGTCGCAAAGAGTCGGACACAACTGAGCGACTTCACATCACCTCACCTCATCATCACTTTTGACTGTATAGATCACAACAAACTGGAAAATTCCTCAAGAGATGGGAATACCACATCATCTTACCTGCCTCCTGAGAAATCTGTATGCAGGTCAAGAAGCAACAGTTAGAACCAGACATGGAACAACAGACTAGTTCCAAATCGGGAAGGAGTACATCAAGGGTGTATATTGTCACCTTGCTTATTTAACTTATATGCAGAGTAAGTATATCATGCAAAATGCTGGGCTGGATGAAGCACAAGCTGAAATCAAGATTGCCAGGAGAAATATCAATAACCTCAGATACACAAGTGACATCCCCCTTTATGGCAGAGAGTGAAGAGGAACTGAGGAGCCTCTTTATGAAAGTGAAAGAGGAGAGTGAAAAAGCTGGCTTAAAACTCAACATTAAAAAAATAAATAAAACTAAGATCATGGCATCTGGTCCCATCTCTTCATGGTAAATAGATGGGGAAACAATGGAAACAGTGACAGACTTCATTTTCTTTGGTTTCAAAATCACTGCAGATGGTAACTGCAGCCACAAAATTAAAAGATGCTTGCTCCTTGGAAGAAAAGCTGTGACCAATCTAGACAGCATATTAAAAAGACATTGCTGATAAAGGTCAGTCGAGTCAAAGCTATGTTTTTTCCAGTAGTCATGTATGGATGTGAGAGTTGGACTATAAAGAAAGCTGAGTGCTGAATGACACTTTTTAACTGTGGTGTTGGAAAAGACTTGAGAGTCCCTTGAGCTTCAAGGAGATCCAACCACTCCATCCTAAAAGAAATCAGTCCTGAATATTCATTGGAAGGACTGATGTTGAAGCTGAAGCTCCAATACTTTGGCCACCTGATGCAAAAAACTGACTCATCTGAAAAGACCGTGATGCTGGGAAAGATTGAAAGCAGGAGGAGAAGGGGATGAGGAAGCTCTGGGAGTTGTTGATGGATAGGGAGGCCTGGAGTGCTGCAGTCCGCGGGATCTCAAAGAGTCAGACCTGACTGAGCGACTGAACCGATGGTCAGCTTCAGCTTCCCTGGTGGCTCAGACAGTAAAGGATTTGTCAGCAATGCAAGAGATCCAGATTTGATCCATGGGTTGAGAATATCTCCTAGAGAAGGGAATGGCTACCCACTCCAGTATTCTTGCTTGGAGAATTTTATTCACAGAGAAACCTGGTGGGCTCAGTCCATGGGGTCACAAAGTGTTAAATATGGTTGAGCGACTAACACTTCACTTGCATTGTCAGCTTCAGTGGACAGCTGGAGTTATGTACAAATGGACAGAGATGTAAGAAACTCCCCAAGAGAATTTCAGCCCATTTTACATGGCCATTCATTTGTGATGTCGTGATATCAATATATTTAATTGAATCAAATCACCTTAGAAGTCCCTTCGAAAATGAAAGCACTGTTTTAAAACCAAGGTGTACTTTGGCACATGTATGAAATCTCTCTTCTATTATTCCTAAAAACATCTTTTACTGTCTAATCTCCTCTTAATGTTAGAAATTTCTAAAAGCCAGGAAACTCTTTAATTGGCACTACTTGAGAATCCTTAAGCCCCATTGCAATTGTTTTTCAAAGTATGTTCTTAGATTCCCCTACAGAAAAATCACAGAAATAGTTTATTAAAAATATACATTTCTATATATCTCCACAGACATACTGAGTCAAAGTCCTTAGGGATGGTTGCCAGAAATATGCATTGTAAGAAGCCCTATTCTCTGGGATAAATCATAAAACTGCTACTGCCAAGAGCAAGGAAACTCAGCAAAACGGATCTATGGTTTCCAGTTTGGCTCCATATAGACATATCACTGAAACTTCAAAACAAATGCCTAAGCTGGACCCCACAACAGGATAATAAATTGAAAGCTCTAGGGCTGACATTGCATTTCCTTCCTTAGGAGGACCAATTTGAGTATCACAACCTTTGTAACTCCACGGCACTTTGTATAGAATGTTATTTTTGTACTAATCACATTCTTGTAGTTATTTATGTTTTAGTGTCTTTATCACACTTTCCCATGATCACCTAGATTGGGAACTACAACTTCAGTATACAAAGTAGGCACCAAGGGCATACACATATTTAATGGTAAGTGAAATAGTATAGAAATGTCTAGAATTTGTACATGCTCTAAAATAATTTGTGGATTATCAAAGTTTATTTTATGCTTCCTGGGAGGAAATTTTTGAACATATTTTTGGTAGTCTATTTCTCCATTTCTGAAGCTTAAGTATCACTCTAGCATATTTTAGACTACTCAGAAGTAGTAGCATATTTTGACTACTCAGAAGTAGTCTTTTGACTAAACATTAATAAAGTTTCTAAGTCATAAACAAACTAAGATTTATCACTTGTCCTAGGGTTGACATTGTCATTACTCTTAATTACTCCCTAACTCTCACACATTATTCATTGTGTCCCCAGAGAAAGGAAAAGAGTACAGAGTTCTGCTTTAAGAAAAAATAAATTCTTCCTAAGGTTACATCTTTTATACTCAAAATAGCTACCATATTTGTAAATGGATCACATTGATCTCTTTTAGGGGTCACTGAATAAGCAGAAAGGGGGTAAGCAAATATATACACACATATGTACATAGGTACCCACACATTTAAATGCCTGACTGGCAAAACAGCAACTCAAAATCTATGGGTATAATTTTTTTTTTTTTTTTATTTTAAAACCATTTAAAAGCCAATGCCTCATACTCACAAATTGACACCTGGCCCAAAGGCAATGCATGTGCAAATCTAAAGCCACAGAGCAAATAGCAGAATTTCATCTTCAAAATAAAGTGGAAACTCTTAAATGCAGTGCCTGGTGGCTTCTCTACATCTTCCTGGAGCTCAGCAGAGTGAGGGAACTTGGATGAATGGACTTTTGCTCACACTAGATTGAAGGCTCATTGGGAGCAAGAATCCCATCAGTTTTGTTGGCTACTGCATGCTGAGAACTTAACACGGTGTCTGTTACATAAATGTTTAGTGTTTATTAATGACTGGATGGAAGTCATGCTCATGAAGCATTGCACTGATAATTGATACATCAGAACTCTGTGAAATAAGAATATGGAAAAAGTCTTTCTAGTTCCTAAAGCCAAATGTTTTTTAGAGGGTATTTAAAGTTGCTTTAGAGTTTACTTCACAAATAAAATATAACCTGAAGGCATACTGTAATAAAGAATGACCAAGAACTCCAGGTAAAAAATGATTAAAACTAGTCCTTTAAAATTGTATAATGAGTGTAGAAGCAAAGATCCTTCTTAACTAATCTTAAAACCCTACAGCAGAAGTGGAGAAAAAATTATGTTAAAGAATAATTTTTGATGGATTAGAGTTAACTAATTTTCTAGAAATCAGAAAGGAAATACAGAATTAGTTCCATAACATCTGCCATTGAACTATTTCAGTCTAATACTCCTAACACAATATATATATCAGGCACAAGAGGTGATTCTTCCCACATTACATAACTAAGACATGACCTTAGCAACAATTCTTACATGTAGTATAAAACACACTACCCGTTTGCAAAGATGGATGCCTCAGATTCAAAGAGAAAGGACATTTCTGTAGCTGAAAATTGCATGTAGCTTTCCCACAGGGAAAAATCCATCTTTAATTGCAACTTTTAACACCATTTACATGACCTAAAATACATTTATAAGAGCCAGTTGGTGTTTTCATGCCTTTGATTTGGGGTAATTATTTTTCTAGCTGAAAGATTTCATATTACTTTTGCTATAAACAGAAGATTTTCGATTTTCAGTTTCCTCTCTGCTTAAGAAAAAAGAAAAGAAGAGACATTCTCTCAAAAATCATTTTCACAGCGAAAAATGATGCCCCCAAGATAATTAGGCAAGAGGATGGTTAATTAACACAGCTTGAAGAAGTAATCCCATATCTGACATAGCCATGGGTCTGAGTCATTTAGACCCATTAGTTTCATGAACATTTATCTCCCAGAGATTGGCTGGGTGAGTGTAGCTACTACTTAGCGACTACACAGCAACAACAGCTACATGATTGGTCTCCTCACTTCCACTCATGTTGAGGATACCCATTCTCCAAACAACAGCCACAATGACCTTTTACACAAAGCCCTCCCAGTGATTCCCCTTGGCATTAAAAAAAAAAATTTTTTTTTACTCCATGTTCTATAAAGTCCTCACGATCTAGTTAGGATTATTTAGGAAAAATTTTGAGACAGAAAAAGTATAAGCTTTAGATGTATGTAGTTAACAGGTTTGACCTAGAAGTGTGATCTGAAGGAGTCCCAATGTCTACTATACCAACACTTTCATTCTGTCTATTTTTCCCCTCTGTTCCTGTATTTAGACTACTCAGTTGTATAAATTTTAATAAACCTTATTCATATCCCCTCCTAACTAGAATCATCCCAAGTTTTGGCAGCAGAAACACAGACTCTGCTACTGAAATTGATTTATGGAGACCTCCGGAACCTAAAAGAAGTATCATTTTAACTCAGATGGTGTTTGTTTTGGATACTTTTGCTTTTGCATTTCAAGATTAAAAATTAAAGCTTGGGCCAACATTATTAAACCGATATGATTCTTAGAGGTACATCAAGAGCAAAAAGGAAATCATTATCTGTAGATATAAGCAATCAGCCTGGAGAGGAAGGAAGAGTCCAGATATGGGCACATCAGAACTGATTGCCCAACCTGATTGCCTATCATCTGGTGATCCAGAGGCTCCTCTCATACCCTCAATCTCTGTCTCCTTTTCAGTTTCACCTTGGATTCATCGTATTATTAGCCTTGGTAGAAACAAACTTTGGGATTTTTGATAATTATTGGTATTTTGTTTTTCAGTCTCTGCTGCTACTAGTATTATTTCCTTTTTCTTCTACTTTTTTGGGATCAAACCAGTCAATCTTAAAGGAAATCAACCGTGAATATACATTGGAAGGATTGATGTTGAAGCCGAAGCTCCAATAGTTAGGCCACCTGATGCAAAGAACCAACTCATTGGAAAATACTCTGATACTGAGAAAGATTGAGGGCTGGAGGAGAAGGGGGTGACAGAGGATGAGATGGTTGGATGACATCACTGATTCAATGGACAAGAGTCTGAGCAAACTCCAGAGGATGGTGAAGGACAGGGAAGACTAGCATGCTATAGTCCATGGGTTCACAAAGCATCAGACATGACTTAGTGACTGAACAACAACAATCTTTAATAATAATTCTTGTCTTAAAATATGAATTTTCTGATATAAATTTACTATAGCTTTTTTTGCTAGTGTTTATGTGATACTATCATTTTTAATTTCTTTTCTTTCAACTTTACATATAAGATGAATATATTGTAAGCAACATTTGAGAATTTTCTCATCTCAAATTTCATTGATGATTGCAGTAGGTTGAATAGTGACCCCTAAAAGCATACTAAGTCAGCCCCTGTGCCATACTCCTTTATGCTGACTAGTATACAGGTAAGATTTCTGGAGTTCCAGATATCATTTTGAAACATCAGTTCAGTTCAGCCACTCAGTCGTGTCCAACTCTTTTCGACCCCATGAATTGCAGCACGTCAGGCCTCCCTGTCCATCACCATCTCCCGGAGTTCACTCAGACCCACATCCATCGAGTCCATGATGCCATCCAGCCATCTCATCCTCTGTTGTCCCCTTCTCTTCCTGCCCCCAATCCTTCCCAGCACCAGAGTCTTTTCCAATGAGTCAACTTTTTGCATGAGGTGGCCAAAGTACTGGAGTTTCAGCTTTAGCATCATTCCTTCCAAAGAAATCCTAGGGTCGATCTCCTTCAGAATGGACTGGTTGGATCTCCTTGCAGTCCAAGGGATTCTCGAGTCTTCTACAACACCACAGTTCAAAAACATCAGTTCTTCGGCACTCAGTCTTCTTCACAGTCCAAGTCTCACATCCATACATGACCACAGGAAAAACCATAGCTTTGACTAGACAGACCTTAGTCGGCAAGTAATGTCTCTGCTTTTGAATATGCTATCTAGGTTGGTCATAACTTTTCTTCCAAGGAGTAAGCATCTTTTAATTTTATGGCTGCAGTCACCATCTGCAGTGATTTTGGAGCCCCAAAAAATAAAGTCTGACACTGTTTCCACTGTTTCCCCATCTATTTCCCATGAAGTGATGGGACCAAATGCCATGATCTTCATTTTCTGAATGTTAAGCTTTAAGCCAAATTTTTCACTCTCTTCTTTCACTTTCATCAAGAGGCTTTTGAGTTCCTCTTCACTTTCTGCCATAAGGGTGGTGTCATCTGCATATCTGAGGTTATGATATTTCTCCTGGCAATCTTGATTCCAGCTTGTGTTTCTTCCAGTCCAGCATTTCTCATGATGTACTCTGCATATAAGTTAAACTCAATATGCCAGCAAATTTGGAAAACTCACCAGTGGCCACAGGACTGGAAAAGGTCAGTTTTCATTCCAATTCCAAAGAAAGGCAATGCCAAAGAATGCTCAAACTACTGCACAGTTGCATTCATCTCACATGCTAGTAAAGTAATGCTCAAAATTCTCCAAGCCAGGATTCAGCAATACGTGAACTGTGAATTCCCTGATGTTCAAGCTGGTTTTAGCAAAGCCAGAGGAACCAGAGATCAAATTGCCAACATCCGCTTGATCATGGATCATGGAAAAAGCAAGAGAGTTCCAGAAAAACTTCTACTTCTGCTTTATTGACTATGCCAAAGCCTTTGTGTGGATCACGATAAACTGTGGAAAATTTTGAAAGAGATGGGAATACCAGACCACCTGACCTGCCTCTTGAGAAATCTGTATGCAGGTCAGGAAGCAACAGTTAGAACTGGACATGGAACAACAGACTGGTTCCAAATAGGAAAAAGAGTACATCAAGGCTGTATATTGTCATCCTGCTTACTTTGAAAGATAAGGCATCTTAAAGTTAGATGATATGTGATACAAGTTGAAGGGAGGAAAATCATAAGAAGACTGGATTTCCACTGAATGCTAGTCCAAATTCTGGGCTCTTTTCTTCTATATTCTTAAAGTTACTATTATTCCCATACACTATTATGAAGAGCTGAGTCAAAGTCATATCTGAATACAATTTTAGGGAACTATTAATACTTAAGTAAACCAATGGGGAAACAGTGGAAACTGTCAGACTTTATTTTCTTGGGCTCCAAAATCACTGCAGATGGTGATTGCAGCCATGAAATTAAAAGACGCTTACTCCTTGGAAGAAAAGTTATGACCAACCTAGACAGCATACTAAAAAGCAAAGACATTACTTTGTCAACAAAGGTCCATCTAGTCAAGGCTATGGTTTTTCCTGGGTCATGTATGGATGTGAGAGTTGGACTTAAAGAAAGCTGAGTGCAGAAGAATTGATGCTCTTGAACTGTAGTGTTGGAGAAGACTTTTGAGGGTCCCTTGGACTGCAAGGAGATCCAACCAGTCCATTCTAAAGGAGATCAGTCCTGGGTGTTCATTGGAAGGACTGATGCTAAAGCTGAAACTGCAATACTTTAGCCATGTCATGAGAAGAGTTGACTCATTGAAAAAGACTCTGATGCTGGGAAGGATTGCGGGCAGGAGGAGAAGGGGACAGCAGAGGATGAGATGGCTGGATGGCATCACCGACTCAATGGATATGAGTTTGGGTGAACTTCGGGAGTTGGTGATGGACAGGGAGGCCTGGCGTGCTGAGATTCATGGGGTCACAAAGAGTCGGACACGACTGAGCGAACTGAAAACTTATTCTTATTCTGATATAAACAGACTTTTGTACATCAGCAAATAACAGATATATTAAAACTCAGTACATACTTTTCCACCAAAATATCTCACCTAAAAAACTTCCTAGCATCAAAGCATATGTTGATTGGAAGAATGCTTATGTAAAATCAATTTGGATTTTGTTGTATTTTATCTACTGTATTACTTGTTACTTTTACTAATATTTCTATTCACAGTTTTGCTCTCTTCTTTTTCCTTTTTCTGTCATATTAGGTTTCCTTGGGGCTCTATAAATATTCCTTCTACTAATGATATGAGTTGTGTGACAGTTAATAGCTTACATTATTTACAGTCTTTGCTTTTTAGAGTAAAACAGGAAATCATCAAATGCGATAATTTACTCAGCTGCACAACACAGGGTACTCCAGTCCTATTGAAGAAGAATAATTGTTATGATTATTTAATTACATATACAATGCCTGTTATTAGCTATTTATTGATATATGACTACTTGAGATCTGCTGCCTCTCATGTAAGTGAGAACACTCATTTTTCAATCAAACATAATTTCCAATGCTGGTACATGGAAGAAGTTTAACTCTTCCCATCAGATTTATTGATAGCACCATTCTTGCCAGATTTCATATTGACATGTAATCTATATCAACGTCAAGGTTTTATATTTATAATTATCAGATAAAGCCTAACCTCTAACATGTCAATAGCAGGAAAGGATACATGTTGAAAACATAAATTTACATATTAGTTTTGAATATGTAAATTAGTTTTGAATATGTAAATGTGTGTCGAGTGAATGAAAGTAATCCTGCTGCTCTATTCACAAATTCCTCCTTCTTGGGAGGAATCAGTAACCTGAGGCATGCTGCAACTTGGTAGTTTATTCTTTGTGGTCTTGCAGGAACAGTTACCACAAGTAAAGTATAAAACTTATAACTTCTGAGAGTGCCTGCATTCAGTCTTTACTGCAGGGTTATTAAATGAGAATGTGGAAAAATGGAACAAGGTAGTTGGGCAGAGTGTGTAAGCTATCCTACCATGATAACTGGGATTTAGATGCATATCTAATCTAGTTCAAGGAGAACAAAACCATCCTTTAACCACCAGTATCCTTTTGCAATTAGTGAAAATTACATTCTATACTGAGTGGTAAAGGACATAAAGAAAAAAAAAATCAGAATTAAGTTCTCACATTATCGCCTTAGATATTGAGATTCCAGAAAGCTCCATCCCTCTGATAGGGATATCTTCTGAAAGAGATTCACTGGGGAGATCTGTATTGCTTTGTGTGTGGGGGGGAGGGGGGGTGGAAACTACAGAAATGTACAAGGCTTATTGGTGCTATTTCCTTCTACCACAAAGTCCCAGCTATTTCAGTTTAGAGCTTTATTTTTTGTTTGTTTTATCACTGCTAAATCTCCCTGATATCTCTTAGCTCTGTTAATTAGGAAAATTTTTAACTATTTTAGGCTTCATTTTTTTTTCTGTAAAATATGGAGCAATAATAGTATTTATTCCAAAGTGTTAATGTGAAGATTAAATGAATTATATGACATTTACTTAAAACAGAGCCTGAGAGACAAAGTAAAATCTGAACATTAATGACCACTCTCTGATTGTAAGGTAATCACATGGTAATCACATGCTGATTACCATCACAGTTATCCTATCATTCATCACTGATCCTTAACCTTGAATTCTGAGTTTTATATAGCTTACATACAAAAGTGGAGGACTCACTGCATCAGGAAGCATACCTGATATATTTCTTCTTGACTAGGCAGTGGAGCCTTACTATTTCTGCATGTATTGAGTGAATGAAACTAACCCTGCTGCTCTATCCACAAATGGTTGGACTAGGAAATGGTTATGAGTTGAAGACTGAAAAGAATCATATATTATGGGAACAGATACACACACATACAGAGAGGAGCTCAGATTCAGTAAGCCTCTAACTCATTTCCTTTTTCTCTGAAAACTCTTTATTCTAATCCTCTTTTACTCGCATTTCTTCTCATCCACTGTCCGATATATCCATTAGCCTAAATCTATAAGATTGAACTCTGATATAATTAAAATAATTATTACAATAATATCTCCTGGCTCCTACAAGAGAGCCTATATTTAAAGGCTCCTCATTAGCCTGGCCTACTTAGGCTGCCAAATATTATTTCTTGGAAAACAAAGTTGCCTTATTTAGCTGATTTGTTATCTCCTCCATGGACAGTGTTTTTTTTTTTTTTCCTCCCCCTGCAATAGTGAAGACAACACTCCTTGTCTAAACACAAATTTTTAACCCCTGGCCTCAAAATTTAATTCATATGCCTTCAACCGGACCTCACTGGCTCAACATAGGAAAAAAAATATATATGTATGTGTATACAAACACACACACACACATATGTATTATCCAGAAGCCTAAAGATGCAATTCATTGAAAGGTAGAACATTGTCAACCAACTACTTTGAACTTTAGAGAAAACATGTTTCATATTAAGAGTTAGTTTATGTAAATTATTTTCTATACAGAGAGCCATTTATCTCTGTAACCATTTACTTTAAGATACAAATTTAATATGAATTAATTTATTTTTAAAAATTGCTTCTTGGAGACACCCCAGTTGGACCTGAATTGAGCTTTACAGATATGTCATTTCTATTTCTTTACTTATTTAATCCATCACTTGGCAGATGCATTCTCAGGAAGCATTTACACTTCCCATAAATGCCTTAGAACTTGAACAAGAGAAGGCACTAGAATTTTAAGTCACACTTGGACACCCACACAAGCTAACATGGCACCCAACCTTCAAATGTGGCAGAAGAGTGAAAGCATAATGTATCAGAGAACAGCATATACAACAGCATATGGATTACTGGTGGTTGTATCAACAGGCAAGATAGTTGTCAGCTGTGCTGTTTCTCAAGATGGATTGCAGACATCAAGATGATCCTATGATATGAAATGTCACAACTTAGCTTTTATTCTTTCACTAGCCAGTAGGAATAATTTAAAAAGAAAAAAAAATAGACTTTAGGGATTATGTTATTGCCTGTTAAAATGCTGCAGTCAATATGCTAGCAGATTTGAAAAACAGCAATGGCTACAGGACTGGAAAAGGTCAGTTTTCATTCCAATCCTAAAGAAGAGCAATGCCAAAGAATGTTCAAATTACCATACCATCATGCTTATTTCACATGCTAGCAAGGTAATGCTAAAATCCTTCAAGCTAGGCTTCAACAGTATATGAACAGAGAACTTCCAGGTGTACTAGCTGGATTTTGAAAAGACAGAGGAGCCAGAGATTAAATTGCCAACATCTGCTGCATCATAGAAAAAGCAAGAGAATTCCAGAAAAACATCTACTCCTGCTTCATTGACTACTCTAAATCCTTTGACTATGTGGATCACAACAAATTGTGGAAAATTTTTAAAGTGATGGAAATACCAGACCACCTTACCTGCTCCCTGAGAAGCCTGTATGCAGGTTAAGAAGCAACAGTTAGAATCAGATATAGAACAATAGTAGTGTTTGTTGCTCATTTGTGTCCCACTCTGCAACCCCTGGACTATAGCTTGCCAGGCTCCTCTGTCCATAGGATTCTCCAGGCAAGAATACTGGAGTGGATTGCCATTCCTTTTTCTAGGGGAATCTTCTCAACCCAGGATTGAACCTGGATCTTCTGCATTACAGGAAGATTCTTTACCATCTGAGCTACCGTGGAAACATGAACTGGTTCAAAATTGGGAAAGGAGTACATCAAGGCTGTATGTTGTGAGCTGGCTTATTTAACTTCTATGCAGAGTACATCATGTCAAATGCTGGACTGGATGAATCACAAGTTGGAATCAAGATTGCAGGGAGAAATATCAACAACTTCAGAATGCATATGATACTACCCTAATGGCAGAAAGAGAAGAGGTACTGAAGAGACTCTTGATGAAAGTGAAAGAGGGGAGTGAAAAAGCTGGGTTAAAATTCAACACTCAAAAAACTAAGATCATGGCATCCAATTCCATCACTTCATGGCAAACGTATAGGGAAAAATGGAAATAGTGGCAGATTTTATTTTATTGGGCTCCAAAATCACTGCAGACTGTGATTGCAGCCATCAAAATAAAAGACACTTGCTCCTTGGAAGAAAAGCTATGGCAAACCTAGACAGGGTATTAAAAAGCAGAGGCATTACTTTGCTGACAAAGGTCCATATATTCAAAGCTGCAGTTTTTCTAGTAGCTAAGTATGGGTGTGGATGTAAGAGCTGGACCATAAAGAAAGCTGGATGCAGAAGAATTGATACTTTCAAACTAGCGCTGGGAGAGAAGTCCCTTGGACTGCAAGGAGATCAAACCAGTCAATCTAAAGGAAATCAATCCTGAATATTCATTGGAAGGACTGATGTTGAAGCTGAAGCTCCAAAATTTGACCACTTAATGCAAAGAGCCTATTCATTGGAAAAGATCCTGATGCTGGGAAAGATTAAGGACAGGAAGAGAAACAGGTGACAGAGGATGAGATTGTTGATGCCATCACCATTCAATGGACATGATTCAGTGGACATGAGTTTGAGCAGACTCCAGGAGATGGTAGGGGATAGGGAAACCTGGCACGCTGCAGTCCACATGGTTGCAAAGAGTTGGACACAACTTAGTGACTGAACAATAACAAGAGAAGTAGAAAAGGATTCTGCACCAGCTATCTATAAAAAAGATCTATTGAATCAAAGATACAGGAATATTTTTAAAACAACTGTTGTGTTTGCTTTTGCTGTGCTTGGAACATGGAATAGTGTCTATTTTCAAGTGGAATCTAGTCAGCTTGAATTGACAAGACTAGACTATAAAAACAATTGGGATTCAGTACTGGTGCAACAGGCTGAAACTGTGCCATCATTCTTAGATCATCTTATGCGGAATACCATGGTTAGAAAAAAGATTGGATTCAGATTTAAAGAATCTGTTTTTCTGACCACCAAGGGCAGTGAAGTCAGTCTAAATTACAGTCAGCAATATGCTTAGTTCTATGTCAAAATGGTCCTCTAGAAAGAAAGATGCCTGTATCAATTGCTACATAATTTTAGTTACCATGTGCTGTATCTGTTGCTAGATTTCACTGATTCTGGAGCTTTCACACCTGTCAGCTCTCTAGAAGGAACTGTTCCTATTAAGTCTTCATCCACACCTTTAGGGGTCCCAGTCACCTCATTTAGAGTAGCTTAACCATTTTTTCCAACCATCCAACTTCTCATCCTTCAGGGCACATTCAAGTTCTTCTTTAGCGGAGCTTTCTCCAATAGGAGTTATCTTTATTTTTCAAGTGTTTGAAGGTTAATCTTTTCTCCTTTCAAGTAGATTTTTAAAATGTCCAGTTTATCAGATATTTCAATTGCACTAATGATCACAAAGAAAGCTTGAGTCGTGTTTTGTTTGTTTGTTTTCATTGTTGTACAATCATGTTGGAAGTTTGGCCAACAGAATCATAGAATGGACATGAAAGTAATAGACACATTTATAGACAGGGACCTAATTAAAAGATACAACAAAATCCAATTTATGGTTCTTCTATCTCTTCCATTCCAGGGTAACATCTGAAGCTCTTGTAAAGAATATTTAGCACCAAGTTCAAAGACTGGAGCCCCAAGTCAGTACCTTTAGAAGTGCTGCATAGGAGACTTATCCAAACAGCAATATCAAAACTAAATGTTATGTACTGAAAAATAACCTATTTTAAAACAATTAATTTTTTAATTACAATAAAAATTTAACTGAGTGATATACTGCTTCCTCTATTTATTCATTATAAAATTTAATACATACTTGACACTTAGAACCATTCTTGGCACATAGTAAATGCTTAATAATGCTAGTTGCTATCATAATTACTTCTACTAATATAGTTCTACTAATGCAATCCTTTCAACTAAAATTCAATGAGTACTAATTAGGGAATAAGTATGTTCTAAGCACTGTAGAAAAATTAAGTTAATAAATACTGCCTTTGTTCTTAAAAGTTCACAGTTTATTAAAAATAATAATTATAGTAATAAAATATCTGGCATCTATTGAACAAAGCCTCCTTAAAATAACAACATATCACAATCAGTTTACAGTTGCAAAAACTAAGGCACAAATAGATGAAATTCAGTGCCTAATGTCACAAAAGTTGATAATTGGAAGGCCAACATTTACATCTAAGTTAGAAAGTCTAGCTTCAGTGCCCATGCTTTTATTTTTCCATGCCATGCTGCCAGTGAGAACTATGTGACTTGACGGAGGAGCTGTGTAAAGTACATGAAGAAGACACTTCAGGGAGAGGGTGACACTAGGATGAAATTTGACAGATGAGTAGAAGTTTGCCAAGTGCACTATAGTGTTAAGGATACAATGTTTAATTAATAAATTATTTACTGTGGATTCTCATTGATTAATGAAGCTAATTTTAGGAACCACTGGACTAGACAGCGTAATAGCTCTTAATTGGTAATGACTCCTAATTGCAAGAAGGAGAAATCCATCTTAAACTGTACTTAGGAAAAAGGAGGGAAGTACTTATGAAGTCATATAAGAGGCTCAAATGATATAATCAGGACAGTCTCTCTGCTTTGATTTTTATGAAGACCTTCCCCCCTTATTTGGGGGGAGGGGAAGTGGACAACATTTACTCAGGGCTTATGTTTTATGGGACTATTAATCTCTACAGAAAAAGTACTGAGATGGAGACATTTTCACTGGATGGAGACATTTTTCCTCCTAGGCACACAGGAAGGCCCATTGTCTAGTAGCATTTCCATTTTATTCGAGTCATATAACTGAGCTCTTGTCAATGACTTGTGGGAGGAAATTATCTAAGTTCACTCAGGCTTGGCTCTTAGACACTTTTCTGTGTCTTCCACCACCTTTCCCTAGTGCCATGATCTTACAACCACGTTTCATATGGTGAAGTCCCAAGCAAGACTATGGAAACCAAACTGGATTCTCCTTGACAAACACACACACACACACACACACACACACACACACACATGTATGTATATGTATATGTATATCTTTATTTTGTTATGTTGCTGAAATGTCAGGGTTAATTTGTTACTGTAGCATATCCTAGCTTATGCTGGTTAAAACAATACCTTATTTATGTGAGTTTCAGATAAATCTTGGTGGACTAATTTGTCTGGCGTGCTAATCTCTGAATTACATAACATGCAAGAGTTCAGAATAATCCAAATGGCCAGGTCTAACTTGGAACTGCTTATTTAACTTATATGCACAGTACATCATGTGAAATGCCAGACTGGATAAAGCATAAACTGGAATCAAGATTGCCAGGAGAAATATCAATGACCTCAAATATTCAGATGACACCATCCTTATGGCAGAAAGTGAAGAGGAACTAAAGAGCTTCTTGATGAAGGTGAAAGAGGACAGTGAAAAAGTTGTCTTAAAACTCATATTGAGTTCAAAAAAATAAGATCATGGCATCCTGTTCTATCACTTCATGGCAAATAGATGGGAAAACAATGGAAACAGTGACAGACTTTATTTTCTTTGGCTCCAAAATCACTGCAGATGGTGACTGCAGCCATGAAGTTAAGACATTTGCTCCTTGGAAGCAAAACTATGACAAACCTAGACAGTGTATTAAAAAGCAAAAACATTACTTTGCTGACAAAAGGTTTGTCTAGTCAAAGCTATGGTTTTTCCAGTATTCATGTTGGATGTGAGAGTTGGACCATAAAGGAGGCTGAATGCTGAAAATGGATGTTTTTGAACTGCAGTTTTGGAGAAGACTCTTGAGAGTCCCTTGGACTGCAAAGAGATCAAATCAGTTGATCCTAAATGAAATCCATCCTGAATATTCACTGGAAGGACTTATGCTGAAGCTGAAGCTCTAATACTTTGGCCACCTGATGGGAAGAGCCAACTCATTAGAAATGACCCTGATGCTGGGAATGATTGATGGCAGGAGGAGAAGGGGATGACAGAGAATGAGATGGTTGGATGCCATCACTGACTCATGGACATGAATTTGAACGTGCTCCAGGAGATGAAGAACAGGTATACCTGGCATGCTACAGTTCATTGGGTCACAAAGTGTTGGACATGACTGTGCGACTGAACAACTTGCAACTACCCAAAAGTAAAACACAGAGAATGTTGAGGCAGTCAGAATGCAAAGGACCAGAGATGGGAAAAAACTGTGTCCACTATACATTCTATAGTCTTTAGCTTATGGTAGGTAACTCATAGTTAACATAGTTGTTGATTAACTAAAACATTAGTACTAAGAATAAAGCTGTGTGGTTTAGTTCTACAAATTATCTGTTCAACTTCTTAGCTTGATAATCAAAAATTCTTTTCAGCCAGAAATTTTCCTTCTCAATCACATCTTATTTCATGTCTAGAAGTTAAAGTTGCTTAATTCAGTAATCTTATTCAGATAGAGATAGGCTTTATGTACATTTCTTATTTTTTGCTAACACTGTCATCTAACTTTGTTTTTATTAAATATTAATACATTTGTCTTCAGGAATAATTAAATTTCTTTTCTTGCAAAATCCAAGGAAGCAGAAAGTTCAGTTGAAGGGATCATGGTTGGTACAGTGCTTGAGGGAATCTCATCTACATTAATCTTAGCCGGTTTTTTTTTTTTTTTCTTTACAGGTAATATCTGTGCACTTAGGAAATAAAAAGGGAATGCTAGAATTCTGAGTACACAGAAGAATCTAGTCCTTCTTTATACTGTGAGTTGTATAATGCAATCAGAGGAATTTTTAAGGAATATGACTTTTCTCACTTAAAATTTCAGATTTTTTTGAAAACTACTTTTACAATTGGGCACAATCTGAAACAGCAATTTCTGACCCGTATAGATTACTCTTCTTAAGCTATCTTTTTTCCTTATGCTATAAAATCATATTTGACTTCACACTACCAGGTGGTACTATAACTGCATTCTTTGAAGGATTTAGAGTAATCAGGCAGGGAAAACAAGAGTTGTACATCTAAATGCCTAGATCAGTAATATAAGCAATGAGTTAATTCATAACTAAGAAAAAATGCTAATCTCAACTAAGTATACTCTTGATACATATGAATGAAAAGGATTTAAAATGGCACAAAGAATGCATCTGTGTAAGAATAAAAGTTTTAAAATAATAAGGTACTCTTATTTGAGGCATTCAAGTATGAATTGAGAAAAAAAATGTGTGCAAGTTTCTTTTTAGAAAGATATAGACATAACATAGAGGATTGGGCTAAATCATTATTAATATACTTATCATCATCATCACCATCCTCCTCCTCATCATCACTGGAAAATGTATTCTCAGTATTCTTGTATAAAAGTTCTCTGTGATTTAATATTAGCTAACATGTATTAAATAGTAACAATTTATCAAACATAGTAATAACTTCACATAGACAAGCAGGTTTAGTGCTCATAACAAGCCTATGAGGTAGAAACTGCTATTATCCTAATGCATATATATGTTTAGAAATTTTTCAGAATAATAAAAAAGTTAGAAAATAATTGCAGTAAACACCCCATATTCACTAACTGCTCCATTTCTCTCCCTAGGTATAGGCTCCCTAGGTAATATACCAAACCATCTGAAGAATGGGTTCATCCAATAGCAATACTTCTGCATGTGCATCTCAAGAACAAGAATACTGGAGAATCCATCTCTCAGTAACAAAGACATTCCCCTACAGAACCACAATACTACTATTTTACATGAAAATAGATTTTCTGTTTTAGGAACAGATTTTCTGAAGTCTATTTCTTGAAAACAGACTTCGTTATTCTCACATTAGCTCAAATACTGTTCTCTCTCTCCCTCTTCTATGATTATTCTTCAGTCTTCTTTTCTTGTACAATAGAAATATGCATAGTCACTAACTGTAGTGCCCTACTGAAGACCCTTCTAACATATAGAAATATACAAATAATATTTTTGGAATAATTAAAGTTCAAGGGCTTCCCTGCAGGTTCAATGGTAAAGAACCTGCCTGTCAATGTAGAAGACATGAGTTTGATTCCTGAGTCAGATAGATTCTCTGAAGAAGGAAATGGCAACTTACTCCAGTATCCTTGCTAGGAAATCCCATGAACAGAGGAGCCTGGCAGGGTACAGTCCATGGAGTCACAAAAGAGTCAGATATGACTTAATGACTAACCAACAAGTGAAACCCAACTTCACTACCTATTAGGTTTGCTTAATTAACAAGTAAGTTTAAATTTAACAATGATAATCAAAAGGCAGATTCCTTTACAACAAGGCTAAGGACTCCAAAATAAATTCCAGATAAATTAAATTAAAAAAACTGTGAGGCACTTGCCAACAGGTAGGTGAATAGTTTTCATAAATATAAAAAGAGATAGTCTAAAAATTCTGCAATTAAATAAATCAGAAAAGAACTAAAAAACTTAAATGCAGATACAATTATTTTCATATAAAAAATTATTAAAAGGCAAACAAGATCAAGGAGACTATTTGCTCATTAAAGAGCTTATTACTGGTTCCAAATAGGAAAAGGAGTCCATCAAGGCTGTATATTGTCACTCTGCTTATTTAACTTATATGCAGAGTACATCATGAGAAATGCTGGACTGGAAGAAACACAAGCTGGAATCAACATTGCTGGGAGACATATCAATAACCTCAGATATACAGATGACACCACCCTTATGGCAGAAACTGAAGAGGAGCTAAAAAGCTTCTTGATGCAAGTGAAAGAGGAGAGTGACAAAGTTGGCTTAAAGCTCAACATTCAGAAAACGAAGATTATGGCATCCGGTCTCATCACTTCATGGGAAATAATGGGGAAACAGTGGAAACAGTGTCAGACTTTGTTTTTTTGGGCTCCAAAATCACTGCAGATGGTGATTGCAGCCATGAAATTAAAAGACGCTTACTCCTTGGAAGAAAAGTTATAACCAACCTAGATGCAGAGACATTACTTTGCCGACTAAGGTCCATCTAGTCAAGGCTATGGTTTTTCCTGTGGTAATGTATGGATGTGAGAGTTGGACTGTGAAGAAAGCTGAGCAAAAAAGAATTGATGCTTTTGAACTGTGGTGTTGTAGAAGACTCTTGAGAGTCCCTTGGACTGCAAGGAGATCCAACCAATCCATACTGAAGGAGATCAACCTTGGGATTTCTTTGGAAGGAATGATGGTGAAACTGAAACTCCAGTACTTTGGGCACCTTATGCGAAGAGTTGACTCATTGGAAAAGACCCTGATGCTGGGAGGGATTGGGGGCAGGAGGAGAAAGGGACGACCGAGGATGAGATGGCTGGATGGCATCACAGACTCAATGGACGTGAGTCTGAGTGAACTCCGGGAGTTGGACTTTGGGCACCTTATGCGAAGAGTTGACTCATTGGAAAAGACCCTGATGCTGGGAGGGATTGGGGGCAGGAGGAGAAGGGGACGACAGAGGATGAAATGGCTGGATGGCATCACTCACTCGATGGAGGTGAATCTGAGTGAACTCCGGGAGTTGGTGATGGACAGGGAGGCCTGGCGTCCTGCAATTCATGGGGTTGCAAAGAGTCGAACAAGACTGAGTGACTGAACTGAAGTGAACTGAAGTAGGGAAAGGTGATAATGTGATTTATAAAAAAAGGTATTTATTAATAATATTTATTTAAAATGTTTAATTATATGGATATCTAAATAAATTAAAATTAAGAAAAGAGTAAAATACTTATACAGAAAACATCCAGAAAATGTTCAAAGATATTTTAAAAATCAAGTTTTTGCAAGCATGCAAGCAAATGATATATTTATTTGTCCACTGTGTGAATTTAAATATTCCCATTGCTCTTTAAGAGACAAAGTAGGACTATAATATCAATAACCTTAAGAATAAGTCTATACCATTTGACTGATTATTTCATCTTATAGGACCTATCCAAAGATGGGAAAATCTACCAAAGGAATATATAGAAATATATTATGCAAATCAAAACAAATAATGATTAAACCAATTCTAGTGTAGTTATGGAATGGCATTATAGTTTACTATTAAGAAAACTTTTAAAGTATACGTTAAATGGGAAAATTATGCTCATAAAAAATAAATAACTTAAAAGTGATGTTTTATAAAATTTATATAAATTATTCATATAATAAACATATGATGTGAAGTTGCTCAGTTGTGTCCAGCTCTACTGTTTGCGACCCCATGGACTGTAGCCTACCAGGTTCCTCTGTCCATGGGATTCTCCAGACAAGAGTACTGGAGTGGGTTGCCATTTGCTTCTCCAATGATAAACATATACCATGATATCAATTATGAATTATGAACACATTCTTTTATTAAGTAAATATTCTGAGTTTAACTCTGAAAGTAAGTTAAAAAAAAACCCAAGGGTTATTTTTTTTTCTTTCCTTTTTTGTATCTTCCAAATTATTTGTAATAATCCTATATACATTACCCTTGAATTTTTAAGTGTATATAAACTTAAAAAAAATTATATGCTGCATTCAGATGATCTTAGTGGTTAGAGAGTGATTTCAGGTTAAATGAGGTGAATAGTCATAAAGTGAAAGTGAAAGTGAAGTCGCTCAGTCGTGTCCCACTCTTTGCGACTCCATGGACTGTAGCCCACCAGGCACCTCCGTGCATAGGATTCTCCAGGCAAGAATACTGGAGTGGGTTGCCATTTCCTTCTCCAGGGGATCTTCCCGACCCAGGGATCGAACCCAGGTCTCCTGCAATGCAGGCAGACGCTCTAACCTCTGAGCCACCAGGGAAGCCCTGAACAGTCATAAATATGGTACAGTGATTTCATACAATGCTTTGGCTTTTGAAAGAAGCAGCAGGTGCATCATATTTTTTTTTTCCATCCTCCGTTGTTTAAGTATGCTGACACTTTACTGGGTCTCAACCATATGGATGTGCTTACTGGCACAGTAGCCTAGTGTGCATTTGTCAGCCTCAGCGAAAGCCTCAAAAGACAGCTTGGGTGCTTCTTGACATTCATATCAAAGTCAGTCCAAAGCAGGCAGCCCATCAGTGATTTATTACCTCTGGAGACACTGGGGAGTTTTACACTTTATACATACTTCTCTCCCCTTGGGAAATTTGGCATTATCTGTATTCACGTCTATCTGGCACAATAAAGACTCTCTAAATACATCTCAAAATTATCTTTGCAAAATGCACATATTTTGTTCATCTTAAAATTGAGGGTATTTTTGGTTAACTCTAAAGTTATGAGAAACTCAGTTGTATACTCTCTATACTCTAATTCTGATACTTACACACAATATACACAAAGGAATAGCTTAATACTTACTAAAGAAATAGATTTTGTATTCAAAAGCTTCCCACAATTACAATTCTTTGCATGGATGTCTTCATCAGAAATTTGTATTAAAATTTTTAGAGGAAGTAATGCCAATTAAACTATTTCAGAAGTTAGAGGCAGCATTCTAACTCAATTTATGAGGCCAGAATAATCTAATAATTCTGATACCACAACCAGAACAAAGAACAATACAACAAATAAGATTACAGACTAACATTTAGCATGAATTTAAGTGCATAAATTTAACAATATATTAGCAAATTAACATTATATAATAATGAGGGGAAAAAAAGGAAAGTTTATACCAAGAATGCAAAGTTGAGTTAATGGTGACTGCATGTTGGGAGCCAGAATGAGGAATCCCACCCGTGACAGGGTCACGTGGCAGACTCAGATGGCAGGGCAATTTGAGTCTTCAGATTTCTCCCTGGTTTTTCCTGAGCATGTACCCCCCAAAATAAGAATTTGTCTCTTTTCCCACTATTTTCTGATTTTATCTGGAAAAAGTTAATTCAGGGCTTTGGTTTCCTGCATTTGAAAGGGGTGTTTCAGCCCAACCCCCCTTTGATAATGCTCTAGCCTGCCTAACAAGTTCCCCTGACCTTTTATAAGCTTGTAAATTACTCAGTTCAGTTCAGTTCAGTTCAGTCGTGCAGTCGTGTCCAACTCTTCACGAACCCATGAATCGCAGCACGCCAGGCCTCCCTGTCCATCACCAACTCCCGGAGTTCACCCAGACTCATGTCCATTGAGTCCATGATGCCATCCAGCCATCTCATCCTTAGTCGTCCCTTTCTCCTCCTGCCCCCAATCCCTCCCAGCATCAGGGTCTTTTCCAATGAGTCAACTCTTCACATAAGGTGGCCAAAGTACTGGAGCTTCAGTTTCAGCATCATTCCTTCCGAAGAAATCCCAGGGTTGATCTCCCTCAGAAAGGACTGGTTGGATCTCCTTGCAGTCCAAGGGACTCTCACAACCTCCCAACTGTGAGGGGCACAAAAGCCTTAAAGTATCTTAAAGTTTCAGAGCCTTTTCAAATTCATATTGGTGACAGGATTTCATGGTTAACTCAAAGATTGCTGCCAGACCTCCTTATCTTTATCTTATCAGGCACCCAGGAAGATGTAATCAATGTAAATGGGATATGGAAAAGGATATATAGTAGTTTTGATGTTAGCACTACTAAACTTTTGAGTAAATTACCTTTTCTTTTGCTATAAATCACTGTACTTCCTTTTTATTACAAATTGCTGTATTTTTATTTAGTGTTTTCTGAGAGTGGCATTCAGACTTTGGAAAGATTAACACAAACGAGTCTTCTGGTTAACAAAACCTCATCAGAAGAGAGCCATAAAAATGTTAATAGGCCTCTTGGCCAGAAGATAATGTAAACCACCTGAGACCTTTTGTAAACGGGAGGGTATGCAAAAAAGAAAGCTTTATCTCAATGAGGGTCAGGACTGCTGCCCCTGCATAACTCTGCATATTCCATTATGTACAACTTGGGGTATATAAGCTGATTTTGAAAAATAAACTTCCCTTCTCCTTCTGGAGTCTTGCACTGATGCTGGGCTTATCCCGTGTCTCCTGTTTTCTCTAATTTCTGGCTGAATTCCCATCTGGGGCGTCGAGGCTCGCCATGTCTACTTACCTGTCCCAGCTGCTAAGATCCGTAAGAGAGACAGCCCAGGGCAGGGCACTCTCTGATATTCAAACAGACGCCAGTGGCTTAACATGGATGGTGCAAACTCCTTGTCTGGAACTTTATTGGCTTTCCACGTAAACCAAGTTATTCAGCCTTCTTTTCTCCATCTCAAATTTCCTACTACACTATTTCTTCCTAATCTATTCTTATATTTCTAAATAAATAAGTTTTCGCCAACACCATTCCCTCTTCGAATCACCCTGGATCCACCGGGGCTGGACCCGGCAACTGCAGCCATGAAATTAAAAGACACTTACTCCCTGGAAGAAAAGTTATGACCAACCTAGATAGCATATTCAAAAGCAGAGACATTACTTTGCCGACTAAGGTCCGTCTAGTCAAGGCTATGGTTTTTCCTGTGGTCATGTATGGATGTGAGAGTTGGACTGTGATGAAGGCTGAGCACCGAAGAATCATGCTTTTGAACTGTGGTGCTAGAGAAGACTGTTGAGGGTCCCTTGGACTGCAAGGAGATCCAACCAGTCCATTCTGAAGGAGATCAGTCCTGGGATTTCTTTGGAAGGAATGATGCTAAAACTGAAGCTCCAGCACTATGGCCACCTCATGCGAAGAGTTGACTCATTGGAAAAGACCCTGATGCTGGGAGGGATTGGGGGCAGGAGGAGAAGGGGACGACTAAGGATGAGATGGCTGGATGGCATCATGAACTCGATGGACATGAGTCTGAGTGAACTCCGGGATATGGTGATGGACAGGGAAGCCTGGCGTGCTGCAATTCATGGGGTCGCAAAGAGTCAGACACGACTGAGCGACTGAACTGAACTGAAATATAGTTCACCATATTCATAGAATAAAGGCTACATAAAAGTATAATCAGTTCAGTATAAGCAGAGAAAGTACTTGACAATGTCAACACACATCCAAAATTTTATTTGTTTTTAAAAACATAACAGCTTTATTGAAATATAAGATAAAATTCACCCATTTAAAGCACATAATTTAGTGGTTTTTAGTATATTCACTGAATCGTGCAAGCCATTAAGTTCATCAATTTTAGAAGATTCTCATCACCTCCCTTACAGAAGAAATTGTACACAGATTAAGTGTACAATTTACACTCTTCTTTTCCCTCAATCACTACCACCAGCCCAGGGCAATCACCAATCTACTTTCTGTCCCTATAGATGTGCCTATTTTTGACATTTAATATAAATGGAATCAGTCAACACACATCCAAAATTTTATTTGTTTTTAAAAACATAACAGCTTTATTGAAATATAAGATAAAATTCACCCATTTAAAGCACATAATTTAGTGGTTTTTAGTATATTCACTGAATCGTGCAAGCCATTAAGTTCATCAATTTTAGAAGATTCTCATCACCTCCCTTACAGAAGAAATTGTACACAGATTAAGTGTACAATTTACACTCTTCTTTTCCCTCAATCACTACCACCAGCCCAGGGCAATCACCAATCTACTTTCTGTCCCTATAGATGTGCCTATTTTTGACATTTAATATAAATGGAATCTTGTAATATGTAGTCTTCTGTGACTTATTTCATTTAGCACATTTCAAAGGTCATTCATGTTGTAGTACAGATCAATATATCATTCCTTTTTATTGCCAAATAACATTCCATTGTATGGACTATACAATACTTTATTTATCCATCCATTGTTTGATGGAATGGTGAATGATTAAATAAATTTGTGTTATTTCCCACTTTGGCTACTACAACTAGAATTGCTGGGAACATTATTCTGTAAGTTTTGTGTTGATGTAGGTTTTCATTTCTCTCAGAAATTTATTAAGGAGTGGATTGCTGGGTTATATGATAGCACCTCTGTTTAATCCTTTGAAGAATTGCTAGATTGTTTTCCAAAGCAACTGGATCATCTAAGGTTGTTTTGGTTTGTCTTTTTTTTTTTTTTTTTTTTCCCTCCCTGTCAGCACTTTGATGTTTGGTGCCAGTCCCTTTTAGCCTTTAAAGTTTCTGCTGAAAATCAGATTATAATTTTATGGGGTCTGCCTAATACCTATTAGCATAACTAGCTGTTCTTTTAACTTTTGACATTTTAATTATAATGTCTCTTGGTATGGGTCTCGTTGATTTCATCTTGTTTGAGATTCTGTGCTTTGGATATCTGTTTCCTTCACCAGTTAGGGGAGTTTTCAGCTATTATTTCTTCAATCCATTTTCTGTCCCTGTCCCTTTCTCTTTCTTTTCTCCTTCTGGTATGATTAACTTTATCCCAGAGTTTCCTTAAACTAAAGTTTCATTTTAAAAATAAATTGTTTTCTTTTTGCTCTTCTGATTATTTCCACTACTCTGTCTTCCAGATCACTGGTCCATTATTTTGTATCCTCTAATCTGTTGTTGATTCATTTCAATTTTGTATTCTTCAGATGTATTTTTTAAAGATATTTTTATAACTTCATTGATGTTCTCATTGCATTCATTCATACTTCTGATTTTGTTGAGCATACTTATGATTAATACTTTGAAGTCTTTTTTTAGTAAATTTCTGATCTCCTGTTTTTAAGTCCATTTTCTGAGGTTTTGTCTTGTTCTTTTGTGTCAAAGTATCTCATTTTGTCTAATTCACTGTGTTAGAGACCAGCCACATCTCCTGGTCTTAGAAGAGTGATCTTATATAAAGGGTCTCCTGATGGGTCCAGTGGCACATTCCTCCTTGGTCACCAAAGCCAGGTGCTCCAGGAGTATCCCCTGTTGTGCTATGTGCATGTCCTGTTGTAGGTGTGTCTCAATTACTTCAGATAACCTGATGGGCAGGGCTGGTTCCTGGCTTGGCTGTGTATAAGGCCTCGCTGCAACTGCTCTGGGTACACTGATGTGCAGGGCTGGCTCCTTGTGCATCTGGCTACCAGATATAGTCATTGTCATGACTATTATGGGAATAATGATGTACAGGACTGACCCGTAAAGCAAGAGCCACTTTGACAGGGCGCTGATACCAATTATGGATTCTTGTTTTGGATGGTGTGAGAACCACTTTAGAGGGGTTCAAATAGTGTTGGCTTGGTTGATTTGGAGGGAAAGAAATAGTGTCCATGAGTACCAGCCTAGTTGGATGGAAGGAGAGTAAAAAACAAATGGCACCCACCATTGCTGCTTTCATCTCTGAGGAAAGTTTCATCAGATCACTGCTCCTCTGGAATAGCCATAATATTCATCAATAAATCTTCTACTATCCTTCTACTATGACCCAGTTGCTTTTCAAGCAGCTGTCTCTGTGCTGGAACTGGAATCAACTGAGTTTGCGTGTGCGTCTTTCAGGAGTGGAGTCTCTGATTCCTATAGTTCTCCAGATATAAGCCTTGTTGGTTTTCAAAGCCAGATGTTATGGGGACTTGTCTTCCTGGTGCAGGTATCCTGGGCAGGGGACCCAGTGCTCAGACCCCTTGCTCCTCAGTCAGGGACCTCGGTGGTTATGGTATCGCTTTTATTTTAGGCCACCCACCCAGGGATGTGGGTCTGACTAGACTGCATTTCTGCTCTTAGTCCCCCTCAATGTGACCTTTTCTTTATATCCTTAGTTGTAGATAATCTGTTCTGCTCATCTTCAGGTTGTTCTTAGAGATAGTTTCTGTTCTCTATGTAGTTGTATTAATAGTTTAGGAGGTGAGCTCAGAACCTTCCTACTCTGCCATCTTGATCCCAGCAGGCATTTTTTTTTTTTTTTTGGCAGAAACTGACAAGTTTATTCTAAAATATATATTGTAACATAAAGGAGCTAAAACTCCCAAGTTAACTTGGAAAAGAAGCATAAAGTTGGAATACTTACACTATCCAATTTGAGATTCCTATAATGCTACAGTAATCAAAATAATCTGTTAGTATTCCAAGGATAGAAAAATTGATCATTGGAACACTGAGACTAAACCCACTGTCAATGATTTTCTTTCTTTCTTTCTTTCTTTCTTTCTTTTTTTTTTTTTTTTGACTGCAGAAGGCAGCATGCAAGATTTCATTTCCCTGACCAGGGATGGAACCCACACCCCCTGCATTGGAAGTATGGAGTCTCAACCACTGGACCACCGGGGAAGTCCCAACCCACTGTCATTTGATTTTTAAAGAGGTGCCAACAAACTGTCAGTTGGCAAACTGGCCCCCGTACACCATGGTCCAGAAAGATGGACTACTCCAGATATTGGGATGATCAAGGGAACTTGCTTGCAAGGTTGTATTGGGTGGTCACAAGGGAAGAAGATCACTGCCCCTGTCCATGAGAATCTTAAAAGTGTATACATTTGTCCCTTAATATCTACAGTGGATTGGTTTCAGGGCCTTTTGCATACATAGAAATCCAAGGATACTTAAGCCCTTTATACAAAATGATGTAGTATCATCCTATAACCTGTGCATACATTCCTGTATACTTTAAATCATCTCTAGATTATCTATAATATACAATATAAGATAAATACAATGTAAATACTGTGTAAACATTTATCAGCATGCAGCAATTGAAGTTTTGTTTTCTGAAACTTTCTGGAATTTTTAAGAAAGTGTTCTCAATCAGCATTTTGAATCCCAGGATTCAGAATCCACAGAAGGCTGACTATATGGAGGCCTTGCTAGGGTTCAGTCAAGTATTCATTCAGACGGTTGCAACAGTACCTTACTTTCTCAAGGTTAGGTCCTTAAAAATGACTTCTATCACAGGAAGAGAGGGCAGAATGCACATTCCAAGGACAGGGGAGTTGGTGAGGAGCCTATAATTTCCTGGGTCAAGCTCTTGTGTCAACTGGTGGTCACTTTGATCTCCTCTAACGATAGCTCAGAGGAAAAAAAAATATATATATATATATATATATATGAAATATATATGAAAATATATATATATAAATATATATATTCATAAATATATATGAAAAAATATATATAAATATATATATATATATTTAGTTCTACCAGTTTATTGCTACCAACCTGTCTCCCTCTACCCTCATGCACACATGCCCAGTCATGTGACCCCATGGTCTGCAGCCCGCCAGGCTCCTCTGTCCATGGACTTTTCCAGGCAAGAATATTGGAGTGGGTTGCAAAGGAAAGTATTTTTTAACATATGATTCCAGAATAACTGAGTAAACCTCAACCACTATCTCATGTTTCATACAAAATTAATATGTGATACATCATATACATAAATATAAATGTTAACATTTTCAACATCCAGACAACTATAAAGGAAACATGTATGTTACTTAATAGGACACTGCCAGAACTATCATAAATTTAAATAAAATAAATTGGACTTTAAAGTTAAAACATCAACTTTTCAAAAAAAAAGCATTAAGTATTCATAGACAAGGCACTAGAAAGGAAGATAAACATCTGTCAAAAAGCTGTCATCCAGAACACATGTAAAGCACACCTACACATCAATGAAGAAAAGCAAACCACAGAATTGAAGATGGAAAAAGAACTTGAAAAGACAATTCAGAGCAAAATATTCATATATTCCTGTATAAAATTTGCAAAAAAAAGGCACGAAAAGCTACTCAACACCACTAACCATCAGTGGAAACATATTGTGATTCCACTGCACACACACACACACACACACACTGATTAAAGTTAAATGTCTAATACCAAATATTCAAAAGGATGCAAATCATCTAGCTATCTTATTAGCTGGAATTATTGAGTAGATACAATTGCCATAAAAAAAGGAGCCAAAGGAGAATATGCTTATGGATTTGGGATTGGGAAAGAAGCCATACAATGAGATAGAAAAGCAGTTAGAGATGGAGAAGGACACCAAAATGACAGTATGGAATACATCTCAAGAAAACCAGGTACAAAGAGGCCAGTTAGTATGCACTCTGATAAAAATAGTCTCAAGAGTTTATCTTTGAGCATGTAGTGTGACCTTCAAAATATAAATTATCATAGAGGAGTGGAGAGAAAAGCTGGAATGAAAGTAAGAGATTAATGTTAAATGGACAACAAGAGAAAAATAGTTTAGAAAACTCTCTTGAAAAGTATACATTACAGAAAAAAAGAAAGCTAAAATTATAGCTGGAGTTTATATGCAACTGAAGAAAAAATTTTTGTGTTTGTAAAAAAAGTCAAATTTGTTTATAGTTGTGAGGAAACAGCCAATGAAAGAGTTATGAAGATATAGGACATACTATTGACAAATGCTGGGAAAAACTTTCGAAGAAGTCAGGAATAAGCAAGTCTAGAATCATACATGAGTAAGTTTAATGGGGAGTTAATAAGCAGAAGCAGCATTTTAAGGCACAAAGAAAAGGAAGAAGAGCTTCATGTTGTTTGAACTTGATCCCAGAAGAGATGAAATTGAGGTTATTTTGTGAGAATAAAGAGCTCAAAAGTGGAAATGATGATTGCAGAATAGTAGGAAACATTCATAATAGCAATTATAAAGAAATGGAAAGTTAAGAAAAGGTGAACAAAAGTATAACAGAGCAGCAGTGATAGACAAAGTAAAGTGAATTAATATGAATTCACAAGTAGATATTGAGAAGGCATGTAGCAATGTAGTAGTTTAGGCATACTTATAGTTGTTTTTCCTCTTGAGAATATTTAATTATTAATATTATTATAAATTAGTATTTATTAATATTTGTATTAATCAACATCTATGGCATCACCGACTCGATGGACTTTGAGTAAGTTCCAGGAGTTGGTG
Organism: Aepyceros melampus; assembly: GCA_006408695.1. Lineage (NCBI taxonomy): Eukaryota > Metazoa > Chordata > Mammalia > Artiodactyla > Bovidae > Aepyceros > Aepyceros melampus. Next base: position 285,240 of record SJXQ01007074.1, read on the forward strand.
ATGAACAGGGAAGCCTGATCTGCTGCAGTTCATGGGGTCACAAAGAGTCGGACATGACTGAGTGACTAAACTGAACATTTATAGCCATATCCCTATACCTAAGAGAGTCAATTCCGACTAAACTGAACATTTATAGCCATATCCCTATACCTAAGAGAGTCAATTCTTAGGTAGGTTGATAAGAAGTCTGGGGTCCCTGAGTAAGAGAAAGGGGTCTGGGGCTCTCAAGGAGGAGATAGGGGTCTGAGGTTCTCAAGAAGGAGAAAAGGACAGACTTTTTTTTTTTTTTCTTTAAGACCAGAGCTAATGATTACACAACAAAACAGCTCATCTTGCATAAGGATGTTTTTTTTCCTTAAACTCTGTACCAGTGATAGTGTAACAATAATGTACTCTGCTTGAGGGCTTGTTTCTCTTTCTTAAGAACCTTCTGACTAATCCTGTCATCTTAAAATATATATTATGGGGGTGGGTCTGGTAAGATCTTTACAATCTTGAGACATTCTTTTGATTTATTGTAATAACCAATTGAAAAAGTATGTGACTCCCTTGCTAAGACTAGCAAGTAGGTGCACTCTCTGTCCCTCTTTAATGTCTATGTCAGAAGCTTTGTCTGTCCCTTTTATACTTTAATAAAACTCTGCTACACAAAAGCTCTTGAGTGATCAAGCCTGGTGCCTGATTCTGAAGCTAAATCTTCTTCAGAGTTCAGGAATCCGACACCATTCACCATAAGCTATCACACCTATCTATCTTTCCACCTATATGTATATTTTGTAGTTTAGCCTAGTGATATGTATTTCTCTATCTTTCCATCTATATTGAAGTAGTGAACTCATCATATGTTTATAATAGACATGAGTGGGGTGGGAATAAAAGGATTAAAGCTACATATCAAGGACTTAAGAGTTTAGGAGACATGAGAAACAAATCAAATGTGAACTCCATTGCCACAGCTTCTTCCAAACCTGTGTATGGTTAATCACTTATAGCAAAAACAGTGCTCTAGGCGGCTTATATCATCTTATGGGAGAAAAACATACCTATCTCTTTCCCACTCCCCATTTAATGATGTGATTTGTGGTAGCTTGCTGTCTTCCAGAGAGTGTATTCACAACCTGGAAATTGGTAAATGTCACATAGTTTGTTTTTTTTTTTTCCTCTGAGATCTGGTTCACCAAGATTCCACTGCTTCTATCTTTTTTGAGCTTCCATTGCATATTTTTTGTTCCATACTACAATAATGTGTTTCCACATTGATCTTTTCCTATTATATTTTCAGATGCAAAAAATGTCTATCCCTTTTTATCAAAACCCCAGTTTCTATTCAAGTGCCTGACACATGTTTTCCTTTCAGAAGGAAGGTGGTAAGAAAGGGTGAAAGGAAGGATGTAGAGAGAGAATGAGGCAGCAAAGGAAGGAAATTGCATTGGGTGATTCTACATTTGAGACTGTGATGGAAAAAACAACAACAACAAAAAATCTTAAGTTGTCCTAAGGTAGAATTGTGAGCTTAACTGACCAAACTAATATTCATGCTAGAGTCTCAAAAACAATGATGGCTGGTAATACGAGGGTGGGAGGAGAATATGATAGCCATTGAGGAAGTCAAGATTTTCCCTCAAATTGGTGGATAATAACAAGACAGGAAAGACCATTTTTAAAAAACAGGATGCTGATCTTCATTCTCAGGATGAAAGGTGTTAATCAGTTCAGTCACTCAGTCATGTCCGACTCTTTGTGATCTCATGAATCGCAGCACACCAGGCCTCCCTGTCCATCACCAACTCCCGGAGTTCACTCAGACTCACACCCATCGAGTCAGTGATGCCATCCAACCATCTCATCCTCTGTCATTCCCTTCTCCTCCTGCCCTCAATCCCTCCCAGCATCAGAGTCTTTTCTAATGAGTCAACTCTTCGCATGAGGTGGCCAAAGTACTGGAGTTTCAGCTTTAGCATCATTCCTTGCAAAGAAATCCCAGGGCTGATCTCCTTCAGAATGGACTGGTTGTATCTCCTTTCAGTGCTCTTTGGTGGCTCAGATGGTAAAGCGTTCTGCCCACAATGTGGGAGACCCAGGTTCGATCCTTGGGTTGGGAAGACCCCCTGAAGAAGGAAATGGCAACCCACTCCAGTATTCTTGCCTGGGAAATCCCATGGACAGAGGACCCTGGTAGGCTACAGTCCATAAGGGTTGCAAAGAGATGGATATGACTAAGTGACTGCATATGTGTTAATATCCTGCCCCAAATACAAAGCATCCTAGCCTTGCAGTTATATGGAAGTACATGTTTGATCATTTTTCAAGTTGAGACAAATTGTTTTTGATTGATGGCTTTTTTCTCTTACTTGAAGCAAGTCCACAAATAGCTCGGCTACAATTCTCTTTAAGAGACAACAGCAGAACCCCTTATCTAGGCAAATACAAAACATGAAGGATGAATTCCACCATTAATAAGGCAATTTCTGAAGTCAGACTACTTGGGATCAGATCCTTGCTCTGCCACTTATATCTGTGAACTTGTACGTTACTTATGTATAATTTTCTCATCTGAAAAGTGGGATTAAAAACACTTTACTCATGGATTGTTAGGAGACTCAGATGAATAAATAGATCATTTATGATAGTGCTGACACATGCTAAGTACTCATGAAACTAATAAGGTGAAAATGAAATTAATATTATGATTGGAAAACACAGTGTTAGTCATTCAGTTGTGTCCAACTCTTTGTGACTCCATGGACTATAGCCCACCAGGCTTCTCTGTCCATGGGATTCTCCAGGCAAGAATACTGGAGTGGGTAGCCATTCCCTTCTGCAGGGGATCTTCTCAACCCAGGGACTGAACCCAAGTCTCTTGAATTGCAGGCAGATTCTTTACCATCTGAGCCACCAGGGAAGCCTCAGGCCACCTGGTTGGCTAAATAGGAGCCAAACCTCTAGATCTCTCAATCTGTTTCCTGTCCACAGGAACTTAAGGAAAGAATGGTTGCCTTTAAAAGTCAAGACCATGCAGGCTTCCTAGGAGCATCCATAAGAGCTCACTTATATCTCTTTTCTTCCCTTTTCAGTGATTGCTCAAAATAAATTATAATATTTTGTTCCTCCTAAAAATCTTAAGAGTTCAATCTCTGAGTTTAATAGGAAAGTTACCAAAATACCTCTGTATCTGGTCTAAAATACCACATTTAAACAGCAAGAGTTTTTCATAAATACCTACACTCTCTAGTTTCACTCTCCTCCTTTGTTCAAAAGATGCTTGCCTTACTAAATGTAAAAAAAAAAATTAAGAAGTCCCACTATATGTATCAATGACCTCCAAAATAAATGTCTAAGTACTATAAATGTTCAAAATAATTGGGATTGACATACACACAACTGTGTGTAAAATATATAACTAATAAGGACCTGCTCTATAGCACAGGAAAGTCTTGTCAATACTCTGTAATGACCTATCTAGGAAAAGAATCTAAAAATGTTATATATCTAACTGTTTATATATATATATATATATATATATATATATATGCATACATACATATATATATATGAGTGCCTCTTTTTGTATGGGAGAAACTAACACAACATTGTAAATCAACTGGAGTGGGTAGCTATTTGCTTCTCCAGGGGATCTTCCCAACCCAGGGATAGATCCAGGTCTCCTACATTGCAGGTGGATTATTTACCAGCTGAGCCACAGGGAAGCCCAAGAATATTGAAGTGGTTAGCCTTCCCTTCTCCAATGTATCTTCCCAACCCAGGAATGGAACCAGAGTCTTCTACATTGCAGGAGGATTCTTTATCAACTGAGCTATCAGAGAAGCCCTATAACTATAGTCTAATAAAGATTAAAAATGAGACAAAATAATTGTTCAGTGATTATATTGCTTTAATGATTTCTGGCATATCAGGAAGAATTGTTAATCTCTATAATAAGAGCCTGAGTCAACCAACTTATTATGGACTTCATACTCAAAAGTTACAAATAACTTTACTTCAGAGAAGATTTTTATATCCTTTACTCTGATTCTTTTTCTAAAGTTTGAAAGATTTTTTCTAAGATTTGCCTCATTGAAAGGCAAATATTGAACATTATTTATGCTTTAACACACTGTGGCACAAGTGGAATTACAGTGATAATAATAAAGCAACTTTTATTGACTTTGATTTCTATAGATTTTTTTTTTTTTCCTCCCGACCCAGGGATCAAACCCAGGTCTCTCACATTGCAGGCAGATGCTTTAACCTCTGAGCCACCTGGGAAGCCCCTTGACTTTGATTTCTAATCCTCTAGAAAATCCTTTCTCTTCCCCAGCCAAACATATCTGGGATCTTCAAAGAGGTTAAAAACTTATTCTCACAAACAAACAAGTTTTTCTGTTGGCTCCCATTGTGACTACTCCATTGACTTCTTTAGTGCCTTACACAACCCTAGCGGATTATCACTTGCCCACCAGGTGCTGCTGTTTCCTCTAAGAACATCCAGATCTCTCTCTTGCACAGTTGAAACTGTAGGTTATACTATCCTGAGAAAGGTAACATTTCCTCCTCTTTGGGGTCATATTTTGTGAGAGGGGCACTCAGGAAATGCTGCTTATGTCCCAAAGTGTTTCAGAGATTGCAATACAATAATTCCTTCTGCTTCATTTTGGTTTTGCTCTTGTTTTCAACTTGAAACCTTTGCTTCACATTCAATTTAGAGATGAGCTGTGCAAGAGATAGACCAGGAACACAGCCAAGTGATGGACACTGTGCCTCTCCAGAGAAGCATCCCTCTTCTCCCACAGAACAGGTTCTCTCTGTGGAAGCTCTGGAACTTTCATGGAAAGAGACGTTACAGTCCTGGGCGGGGGCGGGGTGGGGAGGGGAGGCACATATGATTCTAAATCAGAGGTAATTCTCACCTGCTCTTCCCTCCAATTGCTCCCCTCTCCTCACCTTCAGTACTCTTGTTTCTTCACTACTTAATCACTAAACACTTCTTTTCTCATCATCATTCCCCATGTAAACCCTAACTTTCCTATTTTAAATCTAAGGCTAGTCAACTAGGCTACTATGTGGAGTACCAATGAAACAAACATCTTTACTTCAGCTGCTTCTCTGACTATAACCCACGGATTAGGTGACATTTCTTATTCAGATACCATTTATAGAAAATAGAGTGTTCTCTAGACAGTTCCAAGGATGCCTGATCTTTAAATGAAGCCAATTTTACTCATCATGTGACATGGCTTTCTCTGCTACTCAGTAGTTTTCAGTTTTCTTGGAATGACAATTTGTTACCTCTGAGATTTCAAGCAAGAACTGTGGTTAACACAAAACCAAACACTTAATTTGTTATAACAGAGTCTACCATAGAAATTCACTGGGAATGATAATAGCCATGAAAAAATTCACAGAGGGTAAGCAACAGATCTGACTCTTAAAATATTAATATAAATTGCTTGGAGGGAGAGGTAGTTGTTCTGAGTGAAGAAATGAAACTTTCATATTACAAATACTTTTCATTGATCTTAATTCTACTGGTGGGATCTCACCATCAGTGATAAATTTCATGTAATATAAAAAGTAGCTTTAAATGGGAAAAAGAGAACAGTTCCCAAGCAAATGATGGGAAAACTACCTGCCATTTAGAAGCCAGGCATATAAAAATGAAACTCAATTCTTTCTATTTCATTTGGCAGTAAAGATTTCCCAAATTTCCCATTTTCACCCCAGTTTAAGATAAAATTTCTTATCAAAATGTGAACTTCCTGCATAAAGTGCATGAGCCTGCTTAGAATACCAAGTGTGAAATAAAACTCTTCTAATTTTAAGTCAAATTAGTTTGACTTCAGCTAGAAATTTGAGCTTATGATCTTTTAGTTAACATTATATAATATTATGTATTCTCCTTTATAACCCTGATGCTTTGGCAAAGTCAAGGAAAACACAAATTATTTTAATAAATTCTTGATTTAGCAGGCCTTAAATACCCTAATAACTTGCAAGAATAAGTCATTGTTGGGCTGAAACCAACAATATAATTAGCCTTCTGTATCCTTGGCTTCTTTATCATAGAAGTGACTACTTCATAAGGCTTGAGAGAATTTAACATTTCAACAACCATAAGAGATTTTCTGTGGAGAAACAAGCTTTTTTTTTTATTGTCTCTTTTATGAATATGGATTATTTTGAATATATATGCCACTATATGCCTTTCTGAGATTAAAACAATTTTGGTAGTTTTTCTCTTATTACTAATTCCATTTTGTGCTCTTACTATTTTACCACATGATAAGGATGGCATGAAACACAGAAAATTCAACAGCATTCCATTATATGATCACATCTATCTACCACCTATCTATATATTTATTATTTCTTTAATGTTTGTTTCATTTAAGATGGCACTATAAATGACAGGAATAGTTAAAAATCATTGAAACAAAAAGTCCTCATCTTTAGAATTTGTTTCAGTTAAAGAATCAACATAAAATGAAAGAAAGGAAACAGATTTGAGTTGTAAAAGCCTGATGGACCCTAATAGAAGTAGTTGCTTCATGAAATTTGTAAAATAGGGAACAATCTAGACACTTAATGAGAATCATCCTACAAATACCTGGAATATATGCTAGGTGGATTTTAACCTTCACTTTGGAAAGGGGTAAGACTGTTAAAAGTCCCCTAACCTATTCATTTTGTGTTCTAATTGCTTTCATTTTATGAGAGCCTATTAATGTCATCACTGTGCTAGATATATGGTTGGCTGGCAACACTGACTCAGTGGACATGAATCTGAGCAAAATCCAGGAGATAGGGGAGGACAGAGGAGCTTTGGTGAGCTACAGTCCTTGAGGTTGCAAAGAGCTGAACACAAGTTAGTAACTGAATAACAATGAAATTATTTATCCTCCTTGTGACTCAATTGTGATATAGTATTAAGGAATAGAGTTATACAATCCATTTATTTTCTTATATCCTGTCATGTATAAGTGGTTCAATGTTGGTAATTTACTACTTTTAATATAGGTTTCCTCATCAACACAATAATGATGATCACAGCACCCCGCCTAAGGTTATTGTGAGGTGATGTAACACATCATTTTATTCTAGGCTGTCCTCTTCTCTTTTGCGTTCAGTCTATCCCCACATCAGGGTCTTTTCCAATGAGTCGGCTCTTTGCATCAGGAGGCCAAACTATTGGAGCTTCAGCATCAATCCTTCCAATGAATATTTAGGGAGGATTTCCTCTAGGACTGACCGGTTTGATCTCCTTGTTGTCCAAGGGAGTGATGGGTTGTTGTCCAAGCAAAGTGATGTCTCTGCTTTTTAATACGCTGTCTGGGTTTGTCATAGTTTTTCTTCTAGGCAGCAGGTGTTTTTTTAATTTCATGGCTGCAATCACCATCGGTAGCGATTTTGGAGCCCAAGAAAATAAAGTCTGTCACTTTTTCCATTATTTCCCCATGTATTTGCCATAGTGACAGGACTGGATGACTGATCTTTATCCTTGGGATAAATCCGACTTAATCATAGTGTATGATCTTTTTAATGTGTTGTTGAATTTTGCTAAAGATTTTTGCATCTATGTTCATCAGTGATACAGGCCTGTAATTTTCATTTTTTGTGATATTCTTATCTGGTTTTGGTATCAGGGTGATGGTGGCCTCAGACAATGAGTTTGGAAGTATTTCTTCCTCTGCAAATTTTTGGCAGAGTTTGAGAAAAGACAGGCATTAACTCTTCTCTAAATGTTTGTAGAATTCACCAGTGAAGTCATCTGGCCCTGTGCTTTTATTTTTTGGGGGAGATTTTTGATCACAGTTTCAATTTCTGTCCTTGTGATTGGCATATTCATAATTTCTATTTCTTCCTGGTTCAGTCTTAGAAGGCTGAACTTTTCTAAGAATCTTTCCATTTTTCCAGGTTGTCCATTTTATTGGCATATAGTTGCTCTTAATAGTCTCTTACGATCCTTGATATTTATTGCATTGTTTGTTGTATCCTCTCCTTTTTCATTTCTAATTTTATTGATTTGATTCTTCTTCCTTTTTTTCTTGATGAGTCTGGTTAAGCATTTGTAAATTTTATCTTCTCAAAGAACCAGCTTTTAGTTTTATTGATTTTTACTATTGTTTCCTTCATTTCTTATTCATTTATTTCTGCTCCGCTCCTTATTTCTTTCCTTTAAATAATTTTGCTTTTTTTCTTTCTTTTTCCAGTTGTTTTAAGTGTAAAGCTAGGTTGTCTATTTAATGTTTTTCTTGTTTCTTGAGGTAGGATTGTATTGCTATAAAATTTCCTCTTAGAATTGTTTTTGCTGTCTCACATAGGTTTTGGGTCATCGTATTTTTGTTGACATTTGTTCCTAGGTATTTTTTTATTTCCCTTCTTATTTCATCAGTAACCTGTTTATTATTTAAAACATATTATTTAATCTCCATGTGTTTGTGTTTTAACAGTTTTTTTCTCCTGTAAATGACATCTAGTCTCACAGCATTTTAGTCAGAAAAGATGCTTGTTTGATTTCAATTTTCTTAAGTCTACCGAGGCTTGATTTGTGACTGAAGATGTGGTCTATCCTGCAGAATATTCCATGTGCCCTCGAGAAGAAACCATGTTTTTCTGCATTTGGATGAAATGTTAAGATTTCAATTAGGTCCTTTTGGTCTGTTAAAGGCTTATGTTTTCTTATTAATTTTGTTTTGATGATCTGTCCATTGGTGTAAGTGGAGTATTAAAATCCCCTAATATTTATTGGGTTACTGCCAATTTCCTCTCTGTGTCTGTTAGTGTTTGCCTTATGTACTGAGGTGCTCCTATGTTGGGTGCATAAATATGTACAATTGTTATATCTTCTTCTTGGATTGATCCCTTATTTATTATGTAGTGTCCTTCCTTATTTCTTGTAATATTATTAATTTTAAGGTCTATTTTGACTGACATGAGAATTGCAACTCTGAATTTCTTCTGATTTCCATTTGCATGAAGTATCTTTTTCCATCCTACATAGACTTTAAATCTGTATGTGTCTCTTGGTTTGAAGTGGGTCCCTTGTAGACTGCATATATATAGATCTTATATTTGTATCCATTCAGCCAGTCTGTCTCTTTTGGTTTACATTTAAATTAATTATGTATGTCCTTATTGGCATTTTCTTAATTGTTTTGGGTTTGTTTTGTTAGTCTTTGCTTCTGTTATGTTTCATGCCTATAAAAATCCCTTTAACATTGTTGTAAAGCTGGTTTGGTGGTGCTAAATTCTCTTAACTTTTGCTTGTCTGTAAAGCTTTTGATTTCTCCATTGGTTTTGAATGAGATCCTTGCTGGGTAATCTTTATTGTACATTTTTCCCTTTCAGTACTTACATATATTCTGTCATTCTCTTCTGGCCTGCAGAAGTTTTTTTTTTTTTTTTTTGAAAGGTCAGCTCTTAATTGTATGGAGATTCCCTTCTATGTTACTTGTTGCTTTTACCTTGCTGTTTTTAATATTCCTTTTTGTGTTTAATCTTTGTTTGATTAGTATGTATTGTGACATGTTTCTCCTTAGATTTATCCTGTATGTGACTTTATGCACTTCTTGGATTTGATTGACAATTTCCTTTCCCATGTTAGGGAAACTTTAGACTATAATCTCTTCAAAAATTTTCTCAGACTCTTTCTTTTTCTCTTCTTCTTCTGAGAACACTATACTTCAAATATTTATGTGTTTAATATTGTTCCAGAGGCCTCTGAGATAATCCTCAATTATTTTCTTTCTTTTTCCTTTTATTCTGCTCTTAAGCAGTTATTTCCACCATTTATCTTCCAGCTCACACATTCTTCTGCCTCAGTTATTCTGCTATTCATTTCTTCTAGAGTATTTTTAATTTCAGTAATTGTGTTGTTCATCCCTGTTTGTTTATTCTTCATTTCCTCTAGATCTTTGTTAAATGTGCTAATTGATTCTTACAGTTTCTCCAACTCAATTTTCAAGGTTTTGGATCATCTTTACTATCATTACTCTGAATTCTTTTTCAGGTAGTTTGCCTACTTCCTCTTTATTTATTTGGTCTTCATTCAGGAGTTTTTACCCTGTTCCTTCATTTGTGTAATATTTCTGTCTTTTCATTTTTTAATAGCTGACTCTTTTTGAGGTCTCCTTTTCTCAGACTTTAGGATTGTACTCCTCCTTCCTTTTCTGCTCTTGATGGTAAAGTTGGTCCAGTGGTTTGTGTAGGCTTCATGTTGGGAGGGACTTGTGTTCTGGTGGAGGAAATGAGGGTCTTTTCTTCTTCTTCTTCTCCTCCTTCTCCTTCTCCTTCTTCTTCTTCTCTCTGATGGGCAGGGCTATGTCACGTGGTGTTTTCAGGTGTCTGTGGGAAGTGTGTCTGCTAATGATTGGGTTTGTTTTTGTTTTGCTTGTTGTTTGGGTGAGGCATCCTGCACTAGGCGCACTAGGTAGTTGAGTGATGCCAGTTCCTGGATGCAGGTGGAGGCTTTCATTGGAGTTCTCATTAATTAATCCTTCTTGGGGTCAGGGGTTCTCTGGCAATTTTAGTGTCCTAGACTTAGCACACCCTCTCCAAAGGCTTAGGACCAACATCTGGCCAAGGAACTGAGATTCAACAAGCCATTTGTTATAGCATTCAAGGTGATTAAAACACATACATAAAAAACAACTACAGAAAAAATCAAAGTGCAATAATAATAAATATTTTTCTCAGAGCTCAGTTGTCTGCACCCTTTCTATCACTGTAAGCCACAGTCCACCTCTGCCTCTCTTGGATCCCCTCCAATACTGACTGTGGAACTGGACCTGCTCTGGAGACAGCTCAGACTCTATCCAGCCCTCCTCCTGCATGTTCTTGCCTCCAATGTCCATAGCTATAGAGCTAATTTGTTTTCTGTTCTGGGAACTCTCACTGTCCTTTTGTATATTTCATAGACACAGAGTCTGCCTAGTTCATCGTGAAGATTTAATTTACAGCTTGTAAAACTCAGCAGTGGCCACAAGACTGGAAAAGGTCAGTTTTCATTCCAATTCCAAAGAAAGGCAATGCCAAAGAATGCTCAAACTACTACACAATTGCACTTATCTCACATGCTAGTAAAGTAATGCTCAAAATTCTCCAAGCCAGACTTCAGCAATATGTGAACCGTGAATTCCCTGATGTTCAAGCTGGTTTTAGAAAAGGCAGAGGAACCAGAGATCAAATTGCCAACATCTGCTGGATCATGGAAAAAGCAAGAGAGTTCCAGAAAAACATCTATTTCTGCTTCACTGACTATGCCAAAGCCTTTGACTGTGTGGATCACAATAAACTGTAGAAAATTCTGAAAGAGATGGGAATACCAGACCACCTGACCTGCCTCTTGAGAAATCTGTATGCAGGTCAGGAAGCAACAGTTAGAATGGGACATGGAACAACAGACTGGTTCCAAATAGGAAAAGGAGTACGTCAAGGCTATATATTGTCACCCTGCTTATTTAACTTCTATGCAAAGTATATCATGAGAAACCCTGGACTAGAAGAAACACAAGCTGGAATCAAGATTGCTAGGAGAAATATCAATAACCTCAGATATGCAAATGACACCACCCTTATGGCAGAAAGTGAAGAGGAGCTAAAAAGCCTCTGGATGAAAGTAAAAAGTTGGCTTAAAGCTCAACATTCAGAAAACGAAGATCATGGCATCTGGTCCCATCACTTCATGGGAAATAGATGGGGAAACAGTGTCAGACTTTATTTTTTTGGGCTCCAAAATCACTGCAGATGGTGACTTCAGCCATGAAATTAAAAGACGCTTACTCCTTGGAAGAAAAGTTATGACCAACCTAGATAGTATATTCAAAAGCAGAGACATTACTTGGCCGACTAAGGTCTGTCTAGTCAAGGCTATGGTTTTTCCTATAGTCATGTATGGATGTGAGAATTGGACTGTGAAGAAAGCTGAGCACCAAAGAATTGATGCGTTTGAACTGTGGTGTTGGAGAAGACTCTTGAGAGTCCCTTGGACTGCAAGGAGATCCAACCAGTCCATTCTGAAGGAGATCAACCCTGGGATTTCTTTGGAAGGAATGATGCTGAAGCTGAAGCTCCAGTACTTTGGCCACCTCATGAGAAGAGTTGACTCATTGGGAAAGACTCTGATACTGGGAGGGATTGGGGGCAGGAGGAGAAGGGGACGACCGAGGATGAGATGGCTGGATGGCATCATGGACTCAATGGACGTGAGTCTGAGTGAACTCCGGGAGTTGGTGATGGACAGGGAGGCCTGGCGTGCTGCGATTCATGGGGTCGCAAAGAGTCAGACATGACTGAGTGACTGAACTGAACTGAACAAGTGCTGGGAAGGTTTTATATCCTCTTCCTTAGCCCCACTGCCCCTGTGGTTCAATTGTGGTTTTATCCCCATCTCTGCATGTGGGTCACCTACAGAAATTTGCTCCTGAGGCTGCCCTTGGAGGACTTGTCTGACCCAGTGAGGAAAGACTGTGGAGGTAGCACAGTTGCTTGAATTTCAGGGACCCTGACAATGCCAGGTATGCAGGGGAGCTGGTGACCCCAGAAGCAGTAGACATGGTGTTCTTAGGCTTTTTTCTAGCTTTTGGCAGCTCTGCCCCAGTGGGAACTGAGCATGGAGGTGGCACAGCTGCTTGGACTGCAGGGACTCAACGATACCAAGTATGGAGGGATGATGGTGGCCTCAGGCACAGGAGCTATGGCGCTTTTAGTGTCTTCTTCTAGCCTCTGGCAGCTGGCATTCAAAGAGCCTTCCTGGCTGATCCTTCTCTGTTGCTTGGCACAGCAGGCACTTAAAGGGCCACACTCTCTGGAGTCTTTCTCTCTTGGTCAGCTGCTGGTATTAGTGTGTAGGGAGAGAGAGGCTACGTGATGACTCCAGCCCCTGCGTGACTCAGCAGTATCACCTTGCCTCTACAACTGCCTGTCTTTCCTCCAAGGGCATTCCCCACTGCAATTTCCTGTCTCACATCCCCTCAGGCCATCTCCCCTCAGTCAATAGCAGACTTCACCCTCAAACTGCTTTATAATCCCTATGTTTCAGCTCCTAGCTGCCACATGTTCCCGGGGACTTGCATCCCTGTCCGGGGTATGTAGGGTTACAGCAAGGATTGTCTGTGTGGTTCTCACTTCATTCATAATGTCACAGATCAGCCGTTGCACTCTAAAACAGTGTGAAATGCTTCCCCTCTGTCCCAAACAATTGCTCTGATGTTGGGATCTGACTCCTGCTTCAGTTCTCCCAACCCCCAGGTACAGGTCCAGTCCTGCTCATTCTCTTTTCTCCTTCCTTCCTTCATCCTACCAAGTTTTGTGTGGATCTATATATTTCTTTCTGGTGGTTACAGACTTTTGCTTACTTTCAACAGATGTTCTTCGAGATTTTCTGCATCTGAAGATATATTCCTGACACATCCGAGGAGAAAGATGTACTCCACATCCACCTATTCCTCCACCATCTTGTCTTCAGAATGAAAATCTTTAAACCTCACCTTTGTTCACTTGCTCATGCATAGCAAGCTTGGTCTCAAAAGAACTTTACTTTAATATTGCTAGTATAATTGTATATCATTCCATAAGATTCATTGTTTCCTATATTTTTTAAAGCAACATTATTTTGGATGCAATGGTAAATCTCCCCACTTTCCTACCGGCTAGCATATGACATTTATCCCATAAGCATCATTTATTAGGCTTACCAGTACTACTACAGATTTTGGAACATGAGGCAGCCAATAAAGTAAGATTTTTTTTTAAATGCATACTCAAATTTGAAACAAATTATTTACTCCAAGCTACACATGATGTGGTCCTTTATATCCTTTTATATTTAACCAGAAGTTCAAAATATTTAAGATTGGATGTTCCAATAGGTCCTCATATTTATTTCCGTCTAATCCTTTAAATATTCCTGAACACTCTTTGTGTGTGTGTGTGTGTGTGTGTGTGTGTGTGTGTGTGTGTGTACAACACCTGTGTCTCAGCCTACCTGTCTTAACTCATCTTATTGGCTCATTTCCTAAATTTTGTTAGGAAGAAGTTGGTTTTGAGTTCATACTAGGTTTTGAACACTCAAAGAAATTAAAAATACTGAGACATCCTACAAAATGCCTTTGAGAACATTACTACCCAGTTATACAACATGGCACATGAATATTAAATAATAGAAGGGCAATAATAAACCACTGTAAACAATTTAAAACAAGACACTACAATTCAAATATATCAGTGTGCTCTTAATTATGTCTTTATGCATTCTTTGTGATTTTGTCCTACCCCATGCTAGGTAGCTCATCTGAAATTTACAGAAAACTTCAAGGAGAGTGGCTAAATATAACATGCATTAAAACATATGAGACTTTTATCAATAATGAGAGCTTCACTGCTTTCCTTATTTGTGCAGCAGGTGATCATTAAAATTAAACCCTTCATTAAAATGAAGGTAATCCATCTTGGGTTATATCTTATATACAGGGAAATCACTTATGAATAGTCATAGGGTTTTGGGGATAAAAAGTAGTATTAATGGCAAGATCATAGTAATTAAGTGGAAGCCAATCTTGGATAACAATAGCCACTCACAGACTTACTCACAAAAGAAATGAAGGCATTATAACTATCATGAATATTCCATATTAGTCTTTAATTACTAGGGAAGGAGCCTAAGCCTTGATGATTTTTTAATGAAAGGTAGGATGATTTCCTAATTTAGCATTTTTTCATTTTAAAAGTTCATTAGCCCACATAAAAAGTATGTAATGAGATGTATATGTTAATTAGCTTGACTCTAGCAATAATTTCACATGTATGCATATTGAAACACCATATTGTATACCTCCATACATACAATTTTTATTTAGCAATTTTTAAAATAACAAATATTAAAAACATGGAAATATATTTAAAATAAATACAATTTAGTTTTCAGTTATAGCATTTATATTCCACAATGCAACAAGACTTGAAAAAAAGAAAAAACAAAGTATTCAAGTTATATTTTAAAGAGTGAAAGTGAAAGTTGCACTGCTGTGGTCTCAAGTTTTGCTCTTTTTAATCCTTCCTCTGAAACTTGCAGGCAACGCTAGATTTTAAAATTACATTACTGTGGACTTTCATTCTTCATGGCAAATACATTAAAGGCAGTCACTATTAAAGTTTCCTTTCATATATATTGAAAAGGAAATGAATTACCACTCTATTAGACCTGCTTTAATGTTCTCTAAGCATATTATTTGCCCATTTAATTGTAAGCCATCAGTAAGAAATTTCTGGATTGATTTTTTTCAGCATGAATAAGTGAGGTAGGAGTATGTTTTAAATTATGGTACCGTGCACTCTGTATCTTAAACACCAAAAAAAAAGCATAATTTAATATATCATATGATAAGAGGAATTTAGGCATAATTATTTTTCCTTATTAATTTCTATTTCTAATTAATTTCTATTTCCTTATTAATTTCTATTTCTATTTCCTTATTAATTATCTATAAGATTCTCTATTAAGAATCTTCTCTAGAGGTTATACTTTTAAATAGTCAGATTAAAAGAAGTTGTGATAAAGCTTCTGAAATTTGGATGCAATTGGAGCACATTCACAGCCCCTTTCCATCATAATAGGATCTTAGAAGTGAGCAGAGGGGGAAAAGTTCTGGTTAAGCCCTTGATACAGTGTGGAACTGTTTTCCTCAGTAGTATCTGTAAGGTTTTGTCCAGACTGGAAAGACTTCCATAAATTATGACCTTATTTTTAATTTGAAAACCTGTTTCCTAATAGTACCATAGCCTCTCACCTACATCTTATTCATATGTTCCAAGACATCCAGCAGGTACCTGAAAATGTCGATAGTATTGAACTTTCTATATATTATGTTTTTTCCTATACTGACCTATACAGATACACATCTATAATAAAGATTAAGTTACAAATTAGCATAGAAGAGATTAATGGCAATGACTCATAATCAAATAGAAAAATTACAATCGTCCGTTCAGTCGCTCAGTCGTGTCCGACTCTTTGCGACCCCATGAATCACAGCATGCCAGGCCTCCCTGTCCATTACCAACTCCCGGAGTTCACTCAGACTCACGTCCATTGAGTCCGTGATGCCATCCAGCCATCTCATCCTCGGTCGTCCCCTTCTCCTCCTGCCCCCAATTCCTCCCAGCATCAGGGTCTTTTCCAATGAGTCAACTCTTCACATGAGGTGGCCAAAGTACTGGAGCTTCAGCTTCAGCATCATTCCTTCCAAAGAAATCCCAGGATCCGTGATGCCATCCAGCCATCTCATCCTCGGTCGTCCCCTTCTCCTCCTGCCCCCAATTCCTCCCAGCATCAGGGTCTTTTCCAATGAGTCAACTCTTCACATGAGGTGGCCAAAGTACTGGAGCTTCAGCTTCAGCATCATTCCTTCCAAAGAAATCCCAGGGTTGATCTCCTTCAGAATGGACTGGTTGGATCTCCTTGCAGTCCAAGGGACTCTCAAGAGTCTTCTCCAACACCACAGTTCAAAAGCATCAATCCTTCAGCGCTCAGTCTTCTTCATAGTCCAACTCTCACATCCATACATGACCACAGGAAAAACCATAGCCTTGACTAGATGGACCTTAGTCGGCCAAGTAATGTCTCTGCTTTTGAATATACTATCTAGGTTGGTCATAACTTTTTTTCCAAGGAGTAAGCGTCTTTTAATTTCATGGCTGAAGTCACCATCTGCAGTGATTTTGGAGCCCCAAAAAATAAAGTCTCACACTGTTTCTACTGTTTCCCCATCTATTTGCCATGAAGTGATGGGGCCAGATGCCATGATCTTCGTTTTCTGAATGTTGAGCTTTAAGCCAACTTTTTCACTCTCCTCTTTCACTTTCAACAAAATTACAATACACTGTAATAAATTTTATAGGAACGTTCCTTCTCTCTCTCTCAAATTGTCCTATTGTACAAATGTAATGCCTTTTCCTTCCTAACTAAGCACTTGCCATGCACTGTGGCCATAACTTTTGCAGTTTGAGGGAAGATAGCAAAACTAGCGCAAATTTATTTTTCCTTCTTTACAATTTTATGGATAAATGATTTGTTCTTAAACATAGATCTTGGCAACTCAGAATATGATTTTTTTTTTCTTATTAAGAAAACTTTCACCTTTATACTTAAAGGAAATGCTTTATGACTTCTCTTTGACAAACTTCTCCAGGTTACCACCCATGACCTGTGGGTCCATTATTGTGTAAAACAGACTTACTTGTATGTAAGGCTCTGACACCAGGACAATACATTGATAACTACCATTTTCACCACTGTGAGGGCAGGAGAGAGCAGGTTCAGAGAGAGTTCACCAAGCTACTCAGAATGGCATGAAATTTAAAATGTATTATTTGCTTGCTTCTGGAATTTTGTATTTAATATTTTTGGACCACAATTGACTGTGGTAACTGAAACTGTGGAAAGCAAAACCGTGGGTTAGAAGCAACAACTATAGTAACGACTCTTCTACCAAACCCTTCTTTCTGACTAAAAAGTGAAAGGAAAGCAGTGGTTTTGGAGTGTAAGATGAAGCAAAAAGGGTGCACAGGTCGTAATCATAATAGGGCAATATCTGAGATAGCACAAATGTTTTTTGTTATTCCAAATAAGTGTTGTTCGCCAGAACAGGCATTTAAAAAAAAAAAATGGAGGTGAGACAATAAGGAGCAACCTAAGGAAGCTAAGAAGTAGCTTGTATGGTCTGTGTGAAAGGTCCTTGGAATTAAAATGATATGTACCTGTCCATATGGGTTACTGGTGGAAAAGACCATTTCTCTTTGAGAAAGAAATAGAATTGTTATCAAGTTTTCTACCATGGCTTCCACATATTGCGACTTAGATTCACTGCCACAAGTTAGTCATAATAATTCTGCCTCAGAAATTAAATTATTGGGAAAATAAAAATCCAGAAAGTACTATGGAAAAATATGAGAGCTTAATATGGTGTATTCTGGAAGGACTTCTTAATACCAGTTCACATGTAGTACTTGCTGGTGCTACTTCCACAACAGAATAACTTAGTTCAATTGCTTTCATAAACTTCAGCTGATTTTAAACTCCCACTTGCTCACAACCCCAATGAACATCTCACATAATCTGAGTGATCTCTGACCTCCATTGTGCTAAAGAGGACACAGAGGAAGAGCGGAAGAGAGGGGATAAGAGAGATCTGTGTAGAGCCATCAAGAATCACTAATCTTCTTGTACAAACAATGTAGGTAGCATTCACTATGAGTAGGAATCACCATTTGCATAGTTTCATTTTGGAATTCTGAGTTTAAAGTCTTAAATACATCTTGTAAAGTGTTTGCATTGTTCTAGAATCCAGTGCCAAGTATATATAGAAATATTTTGATGACACATGTAATAAACACATACAAGGGCTTCTAAAATTAAACAGAGTGATTTTAAGCAAGAGAGCTTCTACTATGGCTAGAAAGTTCATGGGGGTTGGCCATCTAATTTCAAGATAAAATATCAATATGATATTTTTGTATTTGAAGTCTATCATACTGGAAATATGAACTACTATATATAAAAGAGATAATTAATAAGAACCTGCTGTAGCACAGGGAACTCTACTCAGTACTCTGTAATGGCCTATATGGAAAAATAATTTTAAAAAAAAGAGAAAAAAAATGAATGGATATAAGGTACCTGTATAACTGATTCATTTGCTGTATATGTGAAACTAACACAACATTGTTAATCAGCTGCACTCCAATAAAAATTTAAAAACCATAATGGATAAACAAGGTCCTACTATATAGCACAGAGAACTGTACTCAATAATGTGTGATAAATCATAATGGAAAAGAATTGAAAAAAGAATATATATATATTCTTTATATATATATATATAATATTTATTATATATATATATATATATAATCTGCATCACTTTACAACATACCAGAAACTAACACAAGTAAATCAAATATGCTTCAATAAAAATAAGTTATATTTTAAAAAACATAATAAATATATATCTCTGATTACTCTTAGTAGAGAGTAAGCTCTTTGAAAGTAAAGATTCTGCCCTCTTTCTTAGTATCTTTCTATCAACCATAATAATTAGTGCAAAGTCAGAGTTATGTGTTAGGCATTAATGGTTGACTGAGATTAAATGCTAAATGTACACATCCCTACAATGAGATTCAACCAAAGGAAATAAATAGAGTAATTGTTTCCATTTACTAACAGTTATTTGAGTAAACAGCATCAACTGAGTAAAGTTTATGGGGTTCAGGCTAAAATCAGTACATCCAAAAGAATAAAAGAAATGAAACTCCTTAAATCAAAGAAAAGAACAATCAAAAATTCAATAAATATGATTTGTAATCAATACAAATATCAAGTTTGAAGTCAGTTCTAAAAACAAAGCCAGGTAGTTTTCCAAAGTATCTCTATATAAGGTATTTTATTATCTGGGTGTTAAAAGTATCATTAAAAGGTAATATGGTTTAAAAAAAAAAAAGAAACTACACACACACACACAAAACCGAGGGTTTGTTGTTTGTTTGNTCAGTGCGCCTGCCAACCGTCATGCCAGCCAGAGTGCCCACCAGTGTGCCTGCCAGTCGGGTGCCAGCTAGCGTGCCCGCCAGTGCGCCTACCAGTCGGGGGCCAGCCAGCATGCCCGCCAGTGAGTCCGCCAGTGTGCCTGCCATCCGTCGTGCGAGGCTGTGTGCCCGTCACTGCGCCTGCCAGTCGGGTGCCAGCCAGCATGCCAGCCAGTGCGCCCGGCAGTGTGCCTGCCATCCGACGTGCCAGGCAGTGTGCCCGCCAGTGCGCCTGCCAGCCAGCGTGCCAGCCAGTGTGCCCGCCAGTGTGCCTGCCCCCTGGCGTGCCAGGCACTGTGCCCGCCAGTGATCCTGCCAGTTGGGTGTCAGCCAGCGTTCCCGCCAGTGCGTCCGTCAGTGCACATGCCATCTGGCGTGCCAGGCAGTGTGCCCGCCAGTGCACCTGACATCCGGCGTACCAACCAGGGTGCCCGCCACTGCACCTGCCAACCATCGTGCCAGCCAGTGTGCCCGCCAGTGTGCCTGCCAGTTGGCTTCCAGCCATAGTGCCCGCAGTGAGTCTGCGAGTCGGGTGCCAGCCAGCATGCCCACCAGTGCACCCGCCACTGCGCCTGCAATCCGTCGTGCCAGGCAGTGTGCCCGCCACTGCATCTGCCAG